>CM022302.1:397881075-397911075 GCA_011799875.1 Thinopyrum elongatum | reverse complement strand
GATTCTTATTTGAGTAAACAGGCTTTCGGCAGAACAACATATAGGATTAGTAGAAGCTGGGATAGAAATTATTGGTAGCAGGGAATAATCTCCCTATAGGAGTAAAATCTGGAAGCCCATAACTTGATATCTCGCCATTTCCATCACTCGATTATCCTCTGGTAGCAGAGCCTTTCCCTAATCAATAAGGTAATATAAGTGATATCATAGTAGTATAATTTGGACATTATGGTAAACCAATTCGAGGTTCTAATATCCTCTTCATGATTCATTTCGATCAATCAGTTTCGTGCGCTAGCATTTATATTTTTTTTTTTCATTTTTGTTTTGGAGAGGCAAATTGGGTTAGCCTTATTTTCTGGACGTCCTTTTGAAATGATTCCATTTTACTAGTTTGGAAAAGAAGCGGGGAAATAGACACGGTGAGAAAGATTGAAAGAAAATAAGATTGAATCTAACCTAAAAGCCAGAGCAAAATAGGGTCTAGGAGCAGGAAGATTGGGGGATTTTTTTATCGGATTTTGCATAACTACCCTCTCGAATCCAAAGATGCCACTACATAATTTTATGTTTTTGCTCTTATGCAACACCACAGGATAATAGCCCCAGTCTCGCGAAGCGCGTGAAGAAGAGCGATGCCCGTGAAATTGAGAGTTTTTATCAGCAGTACTACGAGAACTACGTCCGTGCACTTGACAAAGGGGAACAAGCTGACCGGTAATTCTGAAGCTCCAAACCAGAGCTCTATCTCGTTAGAAATCTAATCCTAGCCATGACACACCCTGTCCCATGCCAATGTTGCCTTCAGGGCCCAACTTGGGAAGGCCTACCAGACCGCCGGAGTCCTCTTCGAGGTGCTCCGCGCCGTCAACAAGAATGAGAAGGTTGAAGAAGTCAACCCAGAGGTTCATGCTCACTGTCTACTCTAATTAGCTCAATTGAAATCTAGGACTCTCGAACGCGACGACTTCCTCTGATATTCTGCTTCACAGATTATTCGCTTGCACAAGGATGTGCAAGAGAAGAAAGACATCTATGCGCCGTTCAACATCCTCCCTCTCGATGCTGCCAGTGCATCCCAGTCCATCATGCAGCTGGAGGAGGTACGTGTGATTTATAACAATGGAATCTGTTTCCTCAAAAAGAACAATGGCACCGTACTGGTTCAATAAAAGAAGCTGACGCAGTCGAATTGCATTCTTAACATATCAAAGCAGCAGCGGACACACCCCTTGCTCCTGCAGTGCAAGACCCTGCCATTTTGAACCCACCCCGGGTTCAATCGATACCGTCATCCCTGGATCCAGGGAGAACGCTAGAAGATCGAGTACGAAAGGGAACAGAGGCTGCAGTCACGGGCGCAGTCAGGGGCTGCTGCTCGTCTTTTGTCGAGTGTCTCTGTTCTACCTGGTGTGATAGCTTCAGCTTCTAGCAGGGCGCAGACGTAGAAAGGCGTTTTTTTCCTGCTTTCTGAACAGCGTCCCTTTCACTCCATGTGAAAGTAGTAATAATTCTTTTCTTTAAGAAAGGGATCGGATGATCCAATCAATCGTTAGCATTGGGTTAAGAAATGTTTCAGACAGAATAAGGTGCCGGAGTGAAGAAGCTACAAAAGCACCTTTAGAAAAAGGACCGAGAACTACATTAGGTCTGATTCCGACACCCTCGAAAAGATTGAACCAGGGTTATGTAGGCATCTATCCATTCAGAAGTAGCGGAAGATCGATCCCAAAAACGGTATCTGAATTCAACACTCTAATTTGAATCTTATGTGCAAGAAGTTCAATGAGTCCCGATACTCCGATTTAGAAAGAACCTCTTCTGCTCTAGCATGGGATGCTCGCCGACTACATCAGTACACGCTTTATCATAAATAGGATGAACGCTGAAAGTCCTAGAGTCTCACTCATGGCATTTGCTCGAGTTATAGAGGCTCTCTCTATATTCTTTTTATCGTGCTTGGATAGCAATCCTTTCTTTCAATCGACTAAGACTGTTAGAAAGCACATTCATATAAGCCTTGCCTTTCAGTAACTATCCTTAGCGCTGTTCTGCCTATCTCCTATTGGTCAGACAGATCCGGGCTTATCAAGTGGTACTGAAATAGGGTCAAATTCTGTTTAGTAGAAAGGAAGGAAGCAAGCAAAGCAAGTCCCTCCATACCAGCTAGCAGTCTTGTTTAGGGAGTATCCTTCTTTACTGAGTCAGGTTCCCGGGTGCCTATGCGATTATTAAGGCAGGGTGCTACTGTACCAGTAGTAGAGTGGCTTGAATCAAATCGTTTGTCTAGAGAGGGTGTAGCGATAACCAAAGCTGACTGTACTAGAAACTTGAGATCCTGTATAGGCAACTGGCCTTAGAATAGTGTATTGAACTACAGGACAGGAACGACCCATAACCATTGGCGAAGAAGGCTTGGAAAAGGATAAAACATATTGAAGAGAAGCTTTCACAAAGGCCAATAGCCGATAGCTGATGTCACTAGCCTTAACTTCTTTATCTACTTGAAAGCTGATGAGAGTACGGCTTTCTTAAAGGAAGTGTCCGTGCCTATGATATTTTTTCCTAGTAAAGTAAACAAAATTGGATTCGCCTTTTTCCGTATATCTAAAGGCAAGGGAAGCTCTTCGTCGAGCTTCTTATCCATTGAAGAAAAAGACAGACTGAAACTTTATAAAACCTGCCCCTTTATTATTATTAGTAAGTAAGATAGGTTGCTGTAAGCCCTACTTTCGATCAATAAGTAATACGCGAAGTCGCTAGCTCCACGTGCCATGCGCATCCTTCTCTTAACCTTTCAATCGAGAGTCATCAACGCTTGCCTTGCTTTGCTTGCCCAGTCTATTAGTATGGCATCCCTTCTCCTTAGTCCTCTTTGGCCCGTGTGCCGGTGGCCATCCACTTTAGCAGGAGATAGGTGTTGTTCCGCTAAGGAAGGAAGGTATTCGTCGTAGGCGCAGAAGGTATTCGTCGTAGGATTGAGCTGAGCCAGTTATGTCACATCACATAGCTTGCAAGCCAGGTGATTTCTGCATTACCAATCGAGCCGAGGAACCAACTTAGTAAAGAATAACCTACTTGTTTCGTTATGCTATAGCCACCTAATAAAGGAAGATTCCTATCATCAGAAGAGAAGTTGGCAATCTACTAATCAGATCGACCAAAATGGATAGTTTCCATTAACTATATGGCATTTCTCTAGCCCAAAAAGTATGAGGTACCATAGGTAGGGAGCATCATCGTACTCATCCTGTTAGGGTAGAGCAAGACAACGGATCTATCATTCCGCAAGAAGTGACTCGTTTCCTTTTCTGGGTAAGAAGAGGGAGGTCCCGTCGACCAAAAGAATACCTTCTCCAAGCAATCGAACTCTTCCTTTCTTTCTATAGCCACTGTACTTTGGATTTCTTATTATCATAAGTAGTGTTCGAGATCACAAGGCTAGAATGTCTTGTGTGCGAAATAGTGCCATTGGTTAGTGAAGTTAGCTGACAATCGTCATATCATATCCATAGTCTAAGGACTCTAAAGAAGATAGTGACCTGAGTTGTGATGTCTCCAATCCCACGAGTCCAATAGGAAGAGCTAGTCCTCTAAGTAAGTAGGACAATTATGGCTAAATAAAGAATTCTTACTTTCACGGCCATCAAACATTCCAAGACATCTCTTCAAGACTATCCGACTCAGCTCTGCGTAGGCAGAGCCAGGAACTAGATCCGTATCCCATGATCATTAATCTTACAATTACACAACCACCAGATCCTTTAGGTTTTCGATCTATCGATAACTGATAGACAACGCCTTTGACACTTCCTCCAGGTGGAGTTGATTAACACTCTCTGTTTGGTCGATGGAAATAGCAAGACGAGACAGACATGATAATCTGATAAATATATGTGTGATCCCTTAAGCAATATCTAAGATTAAATGTGTCCAAGATTCAATTGATTGGTTGAAGCCAGGTCTCGAGCTAGTCCACTTCCTATATGATATTCTTAATAATGCGCAGCACCAAGCCTGAAATTGGGGAATGAATTGAATCGATGTGCCTTCCTTTCCTGAATAGCTGGACGGGCAATAAGATATTGGTAACTTAACTGTAGGACACAACGCTCTGAATCCTTCATTTGATGAATTTATAATCGAAGCAAGCAGAGATAAACAAAAGGTTAGGAGTTTGGAATGACAACTAGTCACTTCTTGCTGAAGATCTGTTCATTGAAGAAGCTTCACTATGATGTGTTAATGCTAATGGAAATATGTTGCATGTTTGGTGTCCAAAGAAATGAGGATACTTGAACTAGCTTCTGGGGTCCAATACCTCCGCCTTTCACTTTCATCTCTTGATACCGAAATTAGCCTAAGGAAACAAGCTAGTGAAGGTTTTGCTCTCGCCCTCTTCCTCACCAGCTGAGTTAAGTTTACTTGTTTTTTTACTATTTTTATGTAACGACTCGTGCTTCGCTTTCAAGCTCACTACCTTGCTCACTACCTTTTATCTTACTCTACATACAACGAATAGGGCTCTCGCTAGGCTGAAATCGTTTAAAGAAACATGCCTTGTGCCGGGTGGAAGGGATGCACAGGTCTTATCTCTTTCCCTTGCCTTTTTCAGCTAGTGAGCATACCTCTTGCTTCTTGTCACGAGCGGGAGTCGAACCCGCATTGCCCTTACTGAAAGAAACGTCTCTTTCAGATCGCGACTTCTAATTGGTAAAAAAGAAGAAGAGAAAAGAACTGGAGTTGGCGGCTATGGCCATTTCATTTGCAAAAAATCTCGCAAGATTGTTTTATTGCCCCTTATATCAAGGAGAAATTGTTCGAGATCCGCCAATGATTACTCCTCGATCTCCAAATCGTGACAGATGGATCAAGATCGGATTCCATCCTCCCCTGATTGAAGACTTTGAGCACAAAAAAAGCTAGATTCATTAAGAAGTGACGCTCGCCAACGTCCTTCTTGTATTGCTCAAGCATTTCAGCTCTTATGGCACTTATACCCTGGTGGCGTTGCTTCGCTCGTATAACTATCTCTCTCTCGAGTTGGTTAACGGAGGGTTCACCTGTGGAAACACTTGTTTCCCCCAAGACCGAGAGTAGCCTATCCACGGAGACGTATTTTCCTTAAAGGAAGAGGTTATTGCTGCGGGCTCCCCCGTAGGTAGCGGGGGACTTACGTGGAAGCATTCATTGGGGAACGAGTAACCAAGGCCCACAGGTACATCTTCGACTACCGTGCTTCTTATCTTGACGCTATACATTCAGTTCAGTCGTCCCAGACCTTATCCTTCAGAAAAAGGTATCCACCCCATATTGGACTTTTCTTCACCTGGCCTCGCGGATTCAATACCGAATTCTCTTCGCATACCGGCCTGCTAATTCCGGGATTAGCTGGTCCTCAATGACTGGTGGATGCCTCTTTTCTCCCTTAGAAATCCTTTTTTTTATGTACCTTCTCCCTCTCTACACCTTTTTTTTTCTTCCGCCTCGCCGCCCAGAAAGACCTATAGAAGAAGGAAGAATTCAATCCGTATACTCCAAGCGCCGTAACTATCGCACTTTCCAAGCAACCCTCCAATGAAGAAAGTGCAATTGAAACAATCAAGAACGGAAAAATAATTAGACTCCCTCGTCAATTGTTTGGATTGGAATTAGGCTCCTCTACTCTAGTCGTCCTCTTCTATTTCGGGCAGTAGCTCAGCCCGTTCCGGGCCTTCCTTTACTGAATCTATTAGTAGTTGCACTTTTCGACATATGCCTTTATTTAGGCATTGGTTGTAGGCATCCCCTTCTCTTCAAGGAATTTCTGCGCCCGGTTCCTGATCAAGTGTTGGAAAAACCGGAATATGATGCTTTCTACTTCAGCAGTAGGGTTGGCCTGAAGCCAGCCCATAGAATAGATACGGGCGTGTTCTACACAGGAGTTCTTGTAGAACATGTTCCAATCAAACCTCTTTCCCTTCGTCTCCGGTTTTCAATACGAACAAGTGTCATCCTCTTCTCCCATCGTTTGGATGGAATACCCACGTGGAGCTGACCTTCACTTTTCAGAGACAGGGGCAAGCCGATAATTTGTAGCCTCCCCGGTTGTTTTCTGGAAATTTCAGTAGAAGTGAAGCCCTGTAGGAGCTCCCTAAGGACTCTAGCTAAGACCTTTTTGAGACCCTGGGTGACTCGCGTGGACTTATCCCCTCTCGGTAAGCCGAAGACCATATCGTCTGCGTAGCGTGCGTAATAGAAGACTACGGCCCCATCCTCTCGGACCATTACCCTTTCAAGCTTGGCATCCAATCGTTAATAGAACTAGCGCTTAAGGAAGAGTAGGATCTGTTAGCAAGTCATATTCAATCACCCGGTCTTCTCCTTCCTAGCTTTTAGATTTTATGATTCTCTCTTGGATTTTCATACACTTAGCCGTGTACGTATCTTGGCTAAACTCGAACCTATAGTTGATCCATCCATACTCGGTAAAGAATCAAAAAGGTACTTGAAGACGACTTTGAATGGGAGGAGGTTTTCTTTTTATCCCCCCTAACCTTATTTTTATGTCTTCTTCGTTCTCAGTCCCTACGGTCCATTGTAGGATGATTTTCCTAAGGCCTTGAATTCGTTGGCAAGGTGATCAGGGTCCTCTCCCTGGTCCTATCGAACCAGTGACTTCTCTCCTGGGATTGAATATGTTTTGCCTTTCCCCGATGGTTCCGCATTCCTATGTGGGTAGGATTCGCCAGGGATGAGCGGCTTATTTAGCCTATGCGAAGCGCGAAGCATAAGAGAAGAGTGTAGCAAAGCGAGTGTAATACTTGTAGCGAATATAAGTAGTGTCAAAGCCTACACTGGCTTAGCTCTGCAGATGTTTTCAGGACAAAGACGGTGATACGATACCACTCGCCAGTGATGATAAGATTCACTCATAGCATAGGTGGAAGATCCATCCTATTTTCTTTATAGATTTTTTTGTTCAAAGAAAAGACGCCTAAAAATCATTCAGGGAACCTACTCTTGGTATCCTTTACCACATTCACTTTCCATATTCCCTTTCTTTAGTTCAGACGCTATCGTACCTCAGGGAAAATCCAAATTTCTATCAACGATTCCCACCCAACTCTGGAATGACTCTCCCCTCTCTCCCTTAACATATCGAAGGCCTCTTATCCGTCAACCGCACCTTAATAGCTCAGACTTCCGAGCCTTGCTGGATGATGCAGAAGGGCCAACATCAGAGGATCAATTGAATAACCAACTCTCCCGCCCCGCTGCCGCTACTGCTCGAAAGCCTTTGGATCCCCTACAGGACTGTCATGAGCCCCTACAAGGAGTCAAAATCAAGCCGAAACCAGATACAGGAAGTGTTGACCCGGATCAATTGAGTGCGAGCCCTTTTATCTTGAGCTGATTCTCCTTATTTTAGAGCTGTGGCAAAGGTAAATTGAGCTCTGGCCTGTGGGGAAGGAAAAGGCTCTGACGAAGCTCCAGGGATTACAGGAAGGTTTAGGCCTTGTGAGCAGCTCCAAACGGTCAGAAAAGAAGATGGTCCCGCCCTTACTTCGGCTTGAGGAGTCGTTTTCTCGCTATCTTCTTCGTCTGGATTAGCCTTTTAGTAGCCTAGTAGGTTGTTTGAGTTTCAGGAAAGGAAGAGGTGCTTTCTAAAACAGCCGTTACCGCTATGTTTTTTTTCAATAAGTTCTTTTAGAGCATCGTGCCCCACTGTCCGAATAAAGTGTGCGCCTAAGGTGTCATGTGTTTAAGAATATACGTATAATAGAAATACTTTCCCAATCCGTATAAGAGGAAAGAAGGGTCCGGCAATAAGCAGTAGAAGAATAACCCGCAGAAGAAGTTTAATCGCTTCCAGAGATAGGAGCCAGACAAAGATAAGACTCCACGGCGGCACGATCGGGATGATCCAAACGGGTCAAAAATGAGTCAAAACTTGTAAAACCCCGGTTTTGGCCTTGTTACTAAGGAGAAATTGACATACTTAGCAAACAGAGATAGAATTATTTCAAAAAGAGATCAGGAAAGAGCCATTTCCCAACCAAATAAAACAGGAAAGCATGAGGCTCGAAGCCCTTTCTCATTTCGAATTTCATCTTAGTATCGGTAATGCCCCGCCCAAAAGTATTTCATCGCAATCACACGCTAGCTTGGTTGGAAAAGCTCGTTTGCACCCACTAACTAATACCTTCTCGTCAGTATTGAATTCTCCATGGTTTCGCCTTGCTTTGTAGTCATTTTCTATGAGTAATCGGTCCGAACTCAATTTCAAGAAAAAACTCTATCTCGCCTGTGGCCAAAAGTAGTGAAAATGGTATTTAGCTTAGTCAATATACAACACAACTGCTGATTCTTCGCGAGATGAAAACCCTTTGTCCTCCGTCTGCAGGGGCAATTCCTGAGAAAAGTGCTACTAGCCCTTGTTTTGGTCATGTCCACAGGCCTTTCCATTCGTCTTTATTCGTCTTTCTTTCGGCAATCTATGCATAATTCGACTTCTTGAACCACCGAATCCGCTTTTGAAAATGGATAACTAGCTCCATTCTGCGTCAAGTACTAAGGATGGGCCCAAAGCACACTTTTGAAAGGCATCGGTCACCTTAAAAACCCCAAAAGTAGGAAGTCTAGCGTGCTTCTTTAGTGCTGCTCTTCGATCAGATGCTTTCTCATTGAACGAGGCATATTAAAGTGAAAGAAGTTCCAGGTCGAGTCCCGAGAAGGTGATAGTTGATTTTGATCCTGAGGCCTGTTCTGTCCTAAACTGTTCCAGAATGTTATTTGTTTCATAGGAAGATTCCAAAAGCACTTGATGCCGAAAGAATCTTCGGACCGGTGGAGAGGCTATTCTGATTGAAGGCTAGACAAATAACAGAACTGAGGTGTAAAATAAACCTGTGACATGACTATAACATATGATCTAAATATAAAGAATACCAAGATAATGGATTGCAAAATAAGCTTTTTAGCTTTCTTTTTCTTTTGTGCGCGCTTTTCGCCTGCCTTCCCGACCGCGGATAGGCTACGGGGCTTTGCACTTCGGCCCCATTGTGTGAATACCACATCAAGGTGACAGGATTCGAACCTATGGCCCTCTGCAACCCAAAACAGATGCGGCTGACCAGACTGCGCTACCCCTCGTCTCCCCCTCAGAACATATGGATCTACCCGATCCATAAAAAAAGACCACCGCTTTTAGAAATTTTTGACAATTCTCTTTCACTTGCATTTTTCTTTCGTGAAGGCTCGCTCCTCGTTCTTCTTACATCTTGCCCTTTTTCTTGAGAATTGTATCTGTGGCTACTGCTGTTTTGGCCAGTCTGTCTGTCCCCATAATGAACTCTCGCTGACCGCGCCCTATAGGGATCATCGAATCGATAGCATAAGCCCTGTTTGAAGAGGTTCGTATACGGAACGCCTGGAAATTCTACTTGGAGCAGGAGATTCAATTAAGGCGAGATTCGGAAGCTACAATTTCGCCTCTCTCCTCAATCATAGGTTTAGCCAGAGCATTTATAACACGACCCAATTATATACGCTCACGGGTATCTGAGCAATTCTTCCTGTTGCTTTACAAAACTTCCCTCTTGATGCTAAACCATAGCTCTAACTGAGTCAAATTCCCACAATTTCTAAGAACGATATGCTTTTTTTCATTTTCCACTGTAAAGCTTCTCTCATCCCTCCCTAGTCCTTTCTTTTCCTGGGCCACAGGCTTACCTGATTGACCGCCCACATTCATTTCATTGTTCGTTCTGTTGTGGATCGAACCACAGAGCTACGGCAATTGGGATTTAGAGTCCCATGCGTGAAACTAAAGGATTTTCAGTCCTCTGCTCTACCAGCCAACCTAGAAGACACTTCACACCCGATTTGACCAAGCTAGACTGGAAACACTGCTTGTCAAGAGCACAGACCCCAGTATAGAATACTTTTTTTGAGTATGTTGTAAGGTCCGGTCATCCGCTTCTGTGCTTTGCACTTCTGCGTAACTAGGGTGCAAGTCCAGTACACGTACTTTCATAATTGAATCAAAAGCGTCGATACATGAAAAATCTCTATATACGATATTTATGACACAGAATGTTGTTCTTCAACATGATTCCTCAACAATTTTTCATTGTAACTGACTCTCCTCTCTCCGTTCTCTCCGTTCCACTTGGTTTTCGACTAATATTACCAATATGAATTTCTCTTACTGCTTGGTTCCGCATTGATTTTGGGAAACTTTTGTTTAGAAAGTGGTGTCACCCGTGGGAATCAAATGGATGGTTCGGAAAGTCTAGTGAAGCGGCACGGTCTAATCATATAGATGACCATAGTGTTATGGTTCCATAGAAAACTACTGGAGGCCATTACCCGCCACCGAAATGGTTTCCAGCTCCGTTGGATGATTTGACGATATCGCAGTATCAAGCTAGAACGGTTTTCAATTTGTAGGACGGGAAAGAACACCTCATCCTTTGGTGGCACACTAACCGATGAAGCTCACCCTCGCTCGAACTGAGCTATTTCCGCTTTTTTCGAACAAAAAGTTCGAGTAGTTCAGTGAAAAACCGGTCACGCTTTCTCCATCCTTCCTCGCTATCCCTCGAGCTTGCACCCCCCTCGACGCCTTTTTCATTGTTCTTCTTTCGGGTGGATTCGAACCACTCTCTCCGTTTGGTTTCGAGTCCCAAAGGGCCGCGAAAGAGGATTTTCAGTCCTATGCCCGCTGCCAACCAGAACGGGGATTTTTCCACTTCACACCCACCAATCGGATTTTTGATGAAATAGCTAACGTTTTTTTTCTTATTTGATATTCGGATACTGTCAATCTACTGTCCATTCTTTTTCTCTTTAGTTTTCTCCTTTCTTTCTCCTCAACCTATCTCCATTGGATGGACTTCGAAAAGAATAATATCTAATCTCCCCCATCGCGGTTGGATCCCATGAACCACGCAAGCGCCAGCACCGGTTCCTCATCTTCCTCGGGTCATGGTCCATGGCTTTCATTCATTCATTTCATTCTTTGTTCTTTGTTCGTTTGGATCGAACCACTCAAAGGATTTAGAGTCCTTTTAACCAACCAGTCAGAACCCAATTTTCTCTGTTATTTCTGTTTTTTTCTTTGTCACTAGCCACATTTGGTTTCGAGTCCATGCGCTAACGCTTTCTTTAGTTTTCTTGCTCTTTCTCCGGGCTTTGACGCCATGTTCTCCGAACAATTTCAGTACATATGGCAAGACGATTCCACATATATATCGAGGTCGGAATGGGATCGGTGTTTTCACCCGTCTCACCGTAGTGCCGTTTGTCTTGATTGGTGATTGATAAACAAGAAGGAAAACTGGAAAAGTAGAAAATCTACATGTTTTATAATCCGTTGAGGTCCTTAGTTTAGTCCAAGTAGGCGAGGGCATTTCCATCGCGAAGGATTCAATCCAGCCACAGGTTCCCCTACGGCTACCCTTGTTACGACTTCACCCCAGTCGAAGACCCCACCGTGGTATGCGCCATAGAACCACCAAAGGCCTTTGTGGCACTAGTGGTACACAGAAGTCTGGGTGTCATTGGTCCGATGCTTCGGGGCGAACCAATTCCCAGGGTGTGACTGGCGTGTGTACAAGGGCCCGGGTACATATTCACCGCGGCATGCTGATCCGCGATTACTAGCGATTTCACTTCATTGCCCGGTTGCAGAGAACAATCCGAACTGAGGCAATCTTTCCGGATTCGCTCCGCCTTACAGCCTTGCTCCCATTGTCATTGCCATTGTAGCACGTGTGTGGCCCATCCCATAAGGGCCTGCGACTTTGAAGTCATCCCCACCTTCCTCCAGTATCTCACTGGCAGTCCCTCGTGAGTGCGGCACGCACCTTTTTCTTTGTTTCGGAGCGGGGCCGTACTATTACCACTACGTTCCACCACACCATTTTCTGGCCTCATGCCGAGTCTTCCTCCGCCGCCAACTCGACGTCGTCGTAACCAATTTCAACAACCAACCTCCATGCTCACTGGTACTTTGACGTCACTATAGGTAGGTCTCCGTGGGTCTTGGCAGACGACTTCGTTCACCGTAAAGTGCTTCGAAGGCCACCGGCTTCCCAATGTGAAATTCTTGCTGAAGCACAGCTACGTGCTGGCACTCAATCAAGTAGTAGCGCTGGCACGTCACTCGGTGGCAATTTCTCCTTAGGCGCATGTCCTCACTCAGCAACACAAAAACGAGGGGTTTCGCTCGTATAAGGACTTGACAACATCTCACGACACGAGCTGACGACAGCCATGCAGCACCTGTATGAAAGTCAGTACCATCTGTTAAGGCAAGGTTTTGTTTGTTCATATGTCAAGGGCTGGTAGGTTTGCGCGTTGTATCGAATTAACCACATGCTCCACCACGCTGTGCAGGCCCCCGTCATTCCTTTGAGTTTCGGGTCTTTTGCGACCGTACTCCCAGGCGGAGTGTTTCACGCGTTAGCTGGGGCCCCTGATCCCGCGTAGACCAAGGGCGAACCTCATCGTTTATGGCAGGACTACCAGGGTATCTATCCGTTCGCTCCCCATGCTTTCGCACCCAGCGTCGTTAGGGGACCCAGAGAGCTGCCTTCGCTTTTGGCGTTCCTTCTTAGATCTACTACGGATTTCATCCCCCTACACACCGAAATTCCACTCTCCTCTGTCCTCACTCAAGTGAATTGGTTTCGATAGCATCCGCCACTCTTTTTTTGCGCTTTCACTTTTCACCCGATTCACCCGCCTACGTGCCCTTTACGCCCAGTCTTCCGAGAAACACTTGCCCCCCCCGATCTGACCTACCCAGCGGCTGCTGTGCACGGAGTAGCCGGGGCTTCTTCCCCTCGGTCCTGCACTGACGCGCACTCACACGAAAGAGCTTTTACAGCGGATTTGCCCCTTCTTCACTCACGGCGATATTGCTGGATGGCGCTTTCGCCCATTGTCAGATTCCCCCACTGCTGCCCGCCCCCGTGGGGATCCGGGCCGTTGTCTCATAGTCCCAGTGTGGCTGTCATCCGAAAAGACCAGCTAGCATCATTGGCTGGTCACCTTTACTGACCCAACTACCTAGACTAACGCAGCTCATCACACAGCGCTTTGATGCTTTCTTCAGTGATTTTGGCCCGAACTGTTCGCATGTTCCCACGCGTACGCACACCTTTTTCGCCACTTTGTTCTCAACTATTCCGATTCCAGCAACGGAGGCCTTAGGTCAGCCTAGCGCGCCGCGTAGTTTTGAACCAGGGCGAGACAACTTTAGCTAGAGCCTCTTTTCCTTCTGCCCAGCTCCCCCCCCGAAAACAACTTCAACTTGCATGTGTTAGCATATCAGCTAGCCGTTCCTTTCTGAGCCCGGACTCAACTCAGTTTGTGACTCTGATTAGGCGGGGACATGATTCGAAAACCTGCAGTCCTTCAGGTCATGAGCCTGATGTATCTGACCATTCCTCTACCCACCCGCTTCTTCCCCTGATCTTTCGTTTCCTCTTCCCATAACATTGATTCTCTCTCCAACCCACTCTTAAATTGTGAAAACACGGAATCGATCCAAAAAAACTACAAGCAAGGGAATCAACTCTTATTGCCGTACAGGAAAAAGAACCCCCTTTCCTTTATATATATATACAAGGAACAGTACCTCTCGCCACCTATTCCTCGAATTAAGGGACGCGGAAAGGATTTCTCTATGTCAATCTAAACAACACAAAAACGGGATCGACGATCTATAAACGAAATTCTTTTGAGAAGAGCTTGCGCTCATGGCTTCTCTAAAAATCACCTATGTGGAACGGATCTTCTCCTTGGTCATCATAGACCGCAAATCCATTTGAGATCTGTCTTTCTTTGATGGTCGATGTCCTTCTTCTTTTCACGCCTCACCATCTCTGGCAGAGCTAACCAATATCATCCACCGCCAAAACCAAGCCACAGAGCCTTCGCTCAGAAGCTCTTCTTTCTTCATCTAACTTCTTTTAACAGTTAGCTGTCATCAATGGGTGGACCGCATGTAACAGTAATAAACCTTGCTTCAAGGTATGATTCTTACATGTTAGGATTTGTCCTGGATCCAGTACCGTCAACTATTGGGCCTTTACATTGGCCTGCATGGTATCCCTCTTTCTATCCCACCTCTTCTCTCATCCTCACGGCTCCCGTCCTGAGCTAGAGCATTTGGGTCGGCATTCCTAGTAGCTCCACTCATCTAAACTCCAAAGCACCCAATCACGGGATCAATACACCCTAGATCCTAACCTTTGTTCCCCACGAAAGAAAGACAGGCAGCCGCTGCTAAACCAAGATCTCCATCTCTTGACTCCGCAATCAAATCTTACTTATAGGCCACAAAGGATATTTCCATACCGAGAGTTGTGCACCTACTAAAGGGAATAGAAAGATCTTGTTGGCACAAATCACTCACTTTCAACGAAAGACATCGTTTCACCAATGTGGTTGGACTAAATAACTACATTTATTTGCTCAAAGAAGGAAAGTTGGCTTTGAGATGATTTCTCGTCGTAGTCTTTCCTATGACCATTCCAACAGGTCTCCGAGGTGGGTGGAGAAAAAGCTCAAAAGGCTACTTCTGCGCTTTCAGAGGATCTAAATCAGTCTTCATCCTTTCGCGTCAAAGCCCCTCGCAATAATATGTAAATTCCGTTTCGCAGAAATCAGAGATTTTTCATCTCTCGAAAGAAATGAGTTCGATCCGCAACACCGGTCCTCCGCAGCACCAGGATAAAGACCCTTCTTTTTACCCGAAACCTTTCTCTGCAGCATTGGAACCAAGATCGGGCTTGGCAGAGTTACGAGGTGCCCGTTCTATTTACCTACCTAACGGAAGCTAACCGGAAAGCTTTCTTCTCATTGCGACTCCTGGATCGAAAGAGGACTGCTGGACTGGACCCAAGCACGGCTGAAACTGCCAAGGCACGACTAAAAGCTTTTATCAGTGTTTCCCGAGTCCAACGACTACCATACATATCATAGAGCTGGAAGCTGCACTATTGTACAGAGAAACTGGATGTGAATCAGGGCGTACATTGCTATGTATGGGGCCTCACTAATCACTATTAGCATAAACAACTAGCAGAAAGAAAGATGACGCATTTCAACTCCTTGCTCTTCAAGCACGTACTCACACTAGGGACTCTCAAATCTCTTTATTTCAAACCATACTCTTTCGATCCCTTATCCGAAGTGATTGATAGCAGGGCCTAAATCATAGGGCTTCTCTATTTTTCGTGTGAACTCACTTCTATTCTATATCATATAGGGCTTCAGTACTTGGCTGACCGCCCGGTGGAATACCTGGTTCTAGCCAACACAATGGCAGCTTTTCGTAGTCCAGGATTATTTTCCTCATATTAATTTCCCTTCAATGTGGAAATGTCCATCTTATTCCAAATAGAAGGTCTTCATGAAGGTTTGTCTGATTTTTCAGGAATATCGGTACCGAAGTTTCAATAGTCGGTAGTTCCCAAGGATGATACAGTCAGGGGCCGATTGACAAGACTAGGCTATGCTGACCTTCCAGCCATACCCATCCCAATAATCGACGTAACGAAGTGCTAAGTTTTCAGTGATGCTGACCTCAATGAACCAGACCTCGATAATTCGTTCATAACCCCTTCGCTCCGAGGATTGGTCGAGTTACTTGGCACATGCAATGAGTAGGCCTGTTGGCCATGGGATGTCCCATTAAAAGCAGGCCCAATATTTGAAATACAAAATAAGATCAGATAGCGCTCAAGAGTTTTTCTCCATAGAAAATCCTAACACTCCCTTCGCCGGGAATTCAATAGAATGTGTTGAAGATCATCAGAAGAAAGAAAAAGACTGATTCGAATCGATCCATCTCCTCCCTTTTCTTTCAACCAGAGCTCTCCTCCCTTTTCTTTTTTTTAATGTAATTTCAATACGATTCGTTTGTGTTCATGTTTTTCAATTTAAGAACCCCCGGAAGTGAATAGAACAAAGAAAAATACCCCTTATACGCCTTCTTTACCTATTCTAGATGATTGATGTTCAATGGAGGGAACCTTGCCATTCCTTCTTTCCTTTGAAATTGTACATTTTTTTGATTCTGAACTAATGTATCCTTTTTGTTCCATCGAGCTTCTTGCCTAGTGCTAAGGATTTTCCACACCCTTGTTGTGTCGTAAAGATTTTCTCATAAACACTAACAGAAGTGTTAGAGGGATTCACTTCCGATAAGAAAGCCAAAAGCCACGTTCCCTATACTACCTGCTTTCCCTCCTCTGTTTCCTTCTGTCTTTAGAGGCAGGCATCCGGCATGAATCGAACCTACTTGAACCCAGTTTTTTGCCCTTTCTAGTTGGTGGGCGCTTCACCTTCACCCATGGATGCTTTAGCGAGTAACTATGTCATCCTTTTCTTTGAGAGCGAACTAGGTTTTTAGTGGTATTCCTTTCTCGAGCTTCTATTCTTCCGTTAAGGGAGATTTCGGGAAAGATGGAATAGGAAGACTGTTCCAGAACAAACAGCTACGGGTAGAAAGGGAAGTTAGCAAAGTTAACAAGATTGAATGGGCATAGGAACCTGTATTGACGTACGCAACGGCTAATGCTTCCCAAGAGGTTTATGCGTGTATTCCACCATTTGACTGGAGCTTTATTATTGGTATAATCGATCGGAGTCCCAGGCACTGATTGAAATAGGAGCCGTTCGACAGGAAGCTTTTGAAAACGCATGTGCCCCCAGGTAACTAAGACAAGATGAATACAGAAGTTTAACGAGCTCCCCACCCCCGAAAGGTACCCACATAGCCTTCCCCGAAACGCCCCCAGTCACTAACGAAAGCAGTAGAAAAAGCACCAATTTCTGTAGTACCCGGTTTCCGGAAGAGCGAAGAAAAAGGGGATGTTTGTAATGGGAACAAGGAACTTTTATGCTGTCGCGATATAAATAACTATACTCATCCGAGCCGCAGGAACATGTACATAACGAACTACGAAATTTCCACTGTTGAAGATCTGGTGGTGCTAACCCGAAGACTTAAAGAATAGCCATCGCTGTTAGAACAACCATGCCTTATGTGTAATTGGATCCGCTCTTCTGTTAGCATGAACCCATGAATGAGATTCCTATTCCTCGCTTCCTATTCTTCCTAAATAAACCCCGCACCTAGGTGCGGAGTAAAATAAATCCTTGTTTTGTAATTCGCGTGAACTTACATACCCGGGCCCGCTCACCATTCTTTTAAAACCATCGACTAACGGCTTTTCCATGACTTGGCCATTCAATCTGTGAACTATCGATACCGAAATTGGATAAGCGATACAAAAGGGAGAATACCCAATCGAGAAGACCATGAACCCGTCTTCTGTTTCTATAGAGGTACGGGAAACGGTTGGGGCAATAAATTAGGTGAATGGTTGGATTTTGCGAGCTGTTCCCACCACTGCTTGGATGTGATTCCAAGAGCCGACGAGAAGAATACCACACCGAATAGTCCAAGACCGGGCTCCCTAATAGAATGTTTAAACCGATCCATTCCGGATCGATCGCATGGTTACGGAAGTTTAACATGGGAAAAGCACAGAAAACCCACGACTTATTTGAATAACCCGGTGACCTACCAATTGTAAAGTGGATTTTTGGCAGCATAAGCACTGAAATAATACAATTCGAGTGTACCAGATTCTTTATCATTTCGAGGGAAAAGGTTGGGAGGAAGGGAACAACAGAGGGATCCGGAATGAACCAAATGGAATGACATGAAAATCTTTTTTCAAAACTATCATTAGGCTGACGACATATACGAAGAGGAATAAAAAAAAACTCGTGAGTGGGTGGATATAAGAGATTCGCCTTCTATTTATCGCAAGGGCCATTGTTGCATAACCTCTACCCTTGGGTTTGTTTGCAGGGATGGTCAGTGAACTTTTCTATTGGTTTTCAAAGGAGGATAGATATCCATTGGGGAAGGCTCAAAGGTTTTCGATATCAGGGTTGACCCTCACGGCCGCAAGCCCTCTTTTTGACCTCCTTTTAATGTCGAAAATATACGAACCTTCTCGATTCCAATCGCAACTATCCTTTTGGAGTGAACGTAACAAACTACGGCGAGCCTCCCTATAGCCCCAGAATCCATCCGATACTAAAAAAAAGGCAATTTCATTCTTGTGGGTATAACCAGCCGCCATTTCTTAACTTCCATTCCAATCGGAGCATTAGATCCGTAATGATTTGTTATGCTAATAGCCACTTCAGTCGTGCTCCTCGTTTTCCGAATGGACCAAAAAGTACTTCTTTCTGGGAACATGCAAACCAGAAATTCTTATGTCGTGAGTCTCATCCCTCCCCGATTCAGAATCTGCCAGTTTTCCATCTCATCTGAGGCAGGACAGTTTATGTCAACAGGTCGGCACGAAGTGATTCATCATGTCAAAACAGAACCTTTCGCCTCGTTGGGAGAACGGTTTAAATCTCAAATTTCCCACCAAATGGAATGAGAAGTGGGTCCATGTAAATGATCGCGACCTCCAAACCCACAGAACGTTCCTTCCCCATATTGAGTTCGGACCCAAGGGCAATCGTTGATTGAACTGTATCGTATATTCGTATTAGTTGACCTAAGCCGCACCATTATGCAGGGGTGGGCTCGCCTCCGAACCGTACGTGGGACCGATTCTGCCTCTACACAGCTCCGGGGTCCGAAGACCGGGGAAGTTAGGAGAGATGGGGAGGAGACCCAACTGCTGCCGTTCGGGACGGACAGGAATGGGGCCGGGGATAGCTTGTGAAGAGCAAGCTTATTGCCCCACCCCCCAACACAGCACCGACCCGCCAGAAACGTATGCGCGCTCAACAACGCGCTCATATCCCTTGCTTGCCTGGCTTCGCGTTCCTTTCTATTCATCCCAGTCCATTCCGGGATAGGCGGCTAATATAAATATGTGCAGTAGTCGTCGTCTGACCACTCGGCTCGGACACCCAGACCACTTTGCCCGCCCGTCTGTCTCTCCCTAAATGGAATGGCTCTCTTAGTTACGCTGTCCCCGACCCGAAGTCCCCACGTTCCGCTTTTATCCGCCCCAGCAACCCGGCCAACACAAACTTAGGGCCGTCCCCCCCATTCTATGCTTACCCTGGCCGGGGCTCGCTTTTTGGGAAGCCCGTTCCCACCCGCGCTCACGGCCCCGCTGGCCTGCCAGCGTTAAGTGGAATTCTCCCTTTTCCCCTGGTCAAAAAGGGTTGGTTGGATGCGGGATCTACTCCACGAGGAGCGGTACGGGTAGATGATATCAATCACACCTCTCTTTGGTTACGCTAGGATGCTTAATCGCCACTATCGCCACTGCTTCCGCGCTTTCGTGTCTCTCAGTGTGGTCCAGCCTGGGTGTTTCCGAGTCATTGGCGAGGCTTACACCAATGCGCATTAATTCATCCAAGTTTCCTTACCCTTATGCACGAATTTTGAATAAGAATCCAATCTTCCTAATCAAGGTTAAGGAAGTCAACTAAGAATCTCAGCGGTGGGAATTGATACCCGGCTCGAATCCAGTTCACGCCGCCCGCCCTGACAAATAGATAGAGGCGTGGGCCCATGTCCACACATAAGCCCTCGGGTTCGCACGACATAAAAAAAAGACGAACACCCAACATAAAGATGCCACTCCCTCCCATGGGAATAGACAGATTCATCTTCACTTTTTTAGTAGTCGTTGACCAACAGCCATCAGCATTCGGCTTGTTGGTAAGGCGAGAGCTTCAAGCCGCTTCTTGTTGGCACACACCCCAACAAGCACCACTCGCGAGGGGGTGGGGCGGGGAAAGCTACAGGCCCCAAAACCTTCGAACCCTTTCTTTCTATATGGGGGTGCCCGGGGCACCTCATCTGTCATTTTGTTGCTCATGCTCCCCTTAGGGCCGAAGTGTTTGGCTTTACTTGTCGAGCGCCCGCTCACGCCTCTCGCTGACCTTCGCGTGTTAAGAGAATAGAGTAGAAAGAATTGTTAAACCGATCAGACGCAGAAAGATCTAAATTGACAAGTCCCTCCCCCCATGGATTCGATATAAGGAATGAAGAAACGGGAACGAAACGAAATAAAGATTTCTAGCGGATGAGCTTCTCTTTCCATTTTGTCTGGTATATAATAGGAGCGGCTTGCTTGTGTTGACCAACACTCCACTTTTTGCTCTGTCCATGAGCGATGAATTTCCTTAATTTGTAAATAGACGGGGCAAAAAGGGAATAAAGGGATAGGAATAGGAATTATAGTCCCATTGGACGAAGAGGGCACCAGTGGGAACTCTCTACTGACGAACCTTTCAATAGTACGGTGGCTGCCGTGCCACGGGGCAACTACCATGGAAGTAATGAAGAAAGAAGTTTCTGTAGTTGGACCATCTGGCTCTAAAAAAAAAACCCGTTCGATTTGAGCTTCTCCCGAGCAGATGAGGACGCTAAAATGAAGTGGTTCGCAACGCATACCGAAAAGGTAACCTATGTCGCGACCATTATGACTAGTTCGAAGACCTGAGCAGGGGCGGCACGTGGCCAGAAAGATGTGTTACTTTCCCTATGGTTTTTCGAACGTTTTCATAAAACCTTCTCGTAGAAAAGTATTTTCACAAGTTTTCGGTAATATTAGTAGATGCTATCGCCCCTTCCTTTTTTAAGATAGACGTCTTATTCTTATTATTTCGTAATTATTCTTTTTTTTCATGATATGCGTCAGAACACAAGCTACTAATTGATCTAAATTCTGATTACCTACTATAATCATAGTCGCTACTATAGTCTTTTTTGAACCTCGGAGCTCATGAGACTCTTTTAGTGAAAATTCAAAGTCTCAATTCCCGACGATCGAACCAAAAACTCGAGTTCCTTTTGGATTTCCTTCTTGATCAATGACACAAACCGTCCATCATATCGTATTATCATACCGTTGTCAGGTTTGAAGTTTCTTTACATTACGTACAATTACAATTACAGCTCGTCTTACTTCTGCCGTCTTTCTAGAGGATTTTGGTCACTGCTTCTTTTGATACGCAACAATACGTCACCAAATATGAAGCAGATCAGTGATTCCACACAGCTCCTACGATTCGAATACTATCATTCGATAGCCCCACTCCGTTGTTTATCCCGCTACATTCAAACGGGTCCTGAGTTAGATGGATCTTGGAAGTCCGGTTTTTTGATTGTGATAGTGATCTCGGGCAACGAGTGGTGATCTTCGCGGGCCGTGAATGGCCATGGAAAGGTATTGACTGTCAAGAATGTTCATCGAGAGATTGGACGATAGAAAGACGGATCCTTTGTGGTTTTGAATAATAGGCTGTGGTTCTCGATTACTTGGGGCTATGGGCGGATTGCTTTCTGTATGACCTCTTGTGATTTGGGCTCTCGTGGGCGGATTACCCGATGTGTACTCTCTTCCCACAAAGAGGAGCAAAGACATACCAAAGAATTGTGAGAAATAAGTCATTTATCAAGTTGAGGCATTTCGAATTTGGATTTCAATAAAAAGACAAAAGACCTCCTGGCGCCCTCGAGAGCATTCTCTTTTCCTTCCTTGCATTCTTTCTCCTGAAGTTGGCGTCGAAGCCTTTCCAGCCTTGATTTTCCCAGTTATTACTCCCGGCGAGCGCTTGCTGAGGCGAACTCTGATCTAAGCTCAGGAGGGGTAAGTAGGTAATGCCTTCAAAACCCTCCGTCACCTTGAAGAACGATGGCACTAGTCGGGACAGATGACTGACCAATGAGGACAGCACACATGGGGGAAGTTGGTAATAGAGAATCCCTCCCTTCTTCTTTGCTTTTCTTGCCTGAAAAAATCCAAAACTAAACCATTTGAACCGTCATGGGCTACCGAGTTAGGAGATTCATTTATTTATTACTTTTAACTTTTTTTTACTAAGTTAATCCTAAAAGATAAGAAAGCTACCGACCATCCTGATTGATGTTTGAGTACTCGGATCTCTCGTAAGTATGGAAAGAAAGTCTCTTCTTCCACAAACTCCTAAATTTCCCATCACGGCCTATCAATCTAATCCAGCCAGAGTCGTAGGACCTTACTTGAGTGTAGGTAGTGTCAGATACATTAGGAAGTCTTGATAGTCTTTCGTATAATCTCTTCTTCAATCCTAGGAGCCAAAAAAGGAATTCCTTTAGGGACCTTTGGATACCAAATTTATTTCCGACCTCTTACTTTCGTAGTCTATGAATTCGCGGAATAGATCAATTATGAAATTATAAGTACATCCCTCATCCCTATTGTATCGGTTTGGGCCACTACCCAGAACCCTGCAGAGCCCTATTTTTAGAAGAAATTGACAGTCTTTTAGAACTGAACTTGGTAAATCCGTATCTACAGGCCTAGTCTTTTCCTTTGCTTATGCAAGGGCGAAAGAATTTTTCGAGTTCAATCAGTACAATAAAAGAAATCCTAAGTATTTTTTTGGTCCAGGCACACCCATATTTTGAACTGGGGATAAAGGTTTTGCCGTCCCTGCCTTACCGCTTGGCAGGCCGGCCAAATCCGATCCAAAATCGAGCAAAATCCTTATTCATCCACATTCTTTTACTAATTTTTATTCGTAGGAGGGGATATGAAAACCCTTTTTGATTTTTTTAGATCGTGAAATCCTTTGTGCTTATCCCTTTCCCAATTCCCTTTTCATACATTCATTCCTGTTTTTTATTGGACGCCAGTTTTGTTCTCTTCGATTGATTGTCTCTGCAAACACACATTCTTAAATACCTTCTCTTTCTATTGGAAAGAGAAAGGATTTGCCAGTACAGACTGCCAAATTTAGGAAAAATTGGACACCCTTAACTATAGTATATTGTTATTATTTGTTATTTTGATATTTTCTATTTGTTAGTGTAGTGAACGTTCTAAAATGGGTATTGTCTCCAACTATTGGTTCCTTAAATGGCAAACAAATCAACTTGATTTACGGCTAATCAGTATCATTAAAAAAAGAGAATTATGAATTGATATGTGTGACCTGACCCCTGTTTGCCAAGTGAAAATTCGGTGTCTAGGGTTCTTAAAGATTTCTCCATTTTTTTTTTCCCTTTCCCTACAAATAAAGTATAGTCTGAAGGCTAGCACGCACCATTCCTTTTCCTCGCTTATGATTAATCTAAGAGCCAAAGAAAGAAGGCTCACACCATAATAATACATACCCTTTTTCCTCGATCGCAAGGTCGTGCTGGATCGATTTCGGTTTTTACGGGCTCATAACATGTTAAGAAAAGTACTCGCATTGAAACATCACGTTCTGGCCACACACAAAAGAAGTCGTGAAGTGGGAATTTTTCTCTCGGCTGAAGGTCATGACCGAAAGCAATCGCCAGTGCTCTCGGTTCCACCAGCACGAGTCTTTTCTCTGAGAATTAAGGAAAACAACTAACCTTGTCGTCTATGTTCACCTCGACATTAAAGACTCTTTTCCTACCTGAGTTCTACCTGGCTAGTTCCACTTCACTTTCGAGGATCCCTGATTGGGTCCTTGTCTATGAGTGTCCGAACAGCTTCAGATCCTTCCCAAGAGGCACAGGGGTTCATCCTCTCCATTCACTTTGAGCTGGGTTTTCTGTGATCTTTGTAGTCTTTTTCCGTCCAATTTTATGGTAAATTAAGTCTTTACACAGCTGTCCCCAAGGACTGTCCATTCCATTCGGCATGGACTTCCATCTCGCATTCGAATCTCCTCCTTTCCCTGAAAGAGTCGGGTCTCTCTGGAGTCTCTTTTGCTCTCTCACTCGCCCAGATTCAGAAAAGGGAGGAAAGAGGGCATCTCGACGGGAGTGAATTCCCCGAAAGATATCGTTCCTTCCCAGCATCCCCTCGATTTCGTAGTCAAATCACCGTTCAGCCCCCTTTCCTGCCTGGCGCGGGCAAGCGCCCGATGTCTGAGCATGAGATTGGAAGCTTGGGTTGAGGAGGCTGTCAACGAGGTCATCATAGGCGATAATTGGTATATTCGGTTCGTTTGATTTTGATTGATTTTTTTTGTTGTGAGCGTCCTGAGTCCACAGCTGGGAAGAGTCGTCAGATGACAATTGAATTAGGTGTCTCTCTTTCAAAGGGAAGCAAGCGTCTCATAGGGAAGGAAGATCTGCACAGACCAATCCCAATCAGGAAGAGAGTCTTGTTGTCATGAAAGCAATTTTTTCTTGTCACATATCTCCTATCTCGTGTTTGTGAGCTATAAAGTACCCACCAGGGGGGGGGTGGACCAAGAAAGAGGCAGGCGCTGGGTCCTATCCCCTCCCTGATGTGATGTCAAGTCTCTTGTTCATTCTTTCACCCTTGCGAGTAGCGAAGTGAGCACTCAAGATCCAATTCATCAATCATTTGAGTTGTACGAAACATAGGAATCCAGCTCCGCTTGATTCGAAATCCTTCAGTTTCGACCTTTCATCAGTCAGAAAAGAAGAAGGACCCCTTATTCCACTCGAGAGACCAGAACCCAGGCAACAAAAAAAAAAGAAAACTGAAGGAAGTTCTCTTTCGCATTCCAACTAACTAAGTGAAAAAAGGGGGAGAGCCAATAACAGAACACGGAACAAAGAAACTATGTCCAAACCAACGAGTCCTTTGGTCTACTCTTAAGAAATGTATCGGGAGTTGGGAGTTTGCGTCTCATAGGAGTGATAGCTGGGTTTTCAACGGAGTTCTTCTTCTTCGTACGATTGGATAAGAGTGCTCTAGTCAGAGAAAACAAGACGAAGATTGTTCACGCAGTCTGTCTCCCAACCTCTTTAAAGCACTAACCAACGTGATCTGGTCTTGGTACAAGCATTGGAACCCCCGTTTGCTGGATCTTCTAGGCACTCTAAGCGCTCCACGAGAGACATAGGGCCCTTTGAGTTAGAGACGGAGAAGAGCCTTTTTAGAGGATCAAGAGTGATTCCTCAATAAAACAAATGGGATTTTAGGAGGGCTGAACGCGATTTACTGAAGGGTCGCTTTCGCTTGATCGGGCGCCGTCTTCTTTATGCTGTGAATTTCCCAGGTCGGTGAGGTGCCCTTTCCTTCTACCATTACTGAACCCATTCAACCAATGATTGGATCACTTCAATCTAAGAACCAATTCCTTCTCTTTTTAGGTGGGTCTAGGTGCTGGGTACTAATGCCCTTCTTTTTTAGAGGCTCACAGACGAGTTCTTGGAAGGAAGCAAAAGAACCCCATAGTGTCCGGATGAAGTCTACCCTCATTTTGTGCCGTGAAGAAGAATGATATCAACTCAAAGTCAAGGAAGCGTCCTAGACCACTGACTTTTGATGGCAGGCTTCTTAACATGGATTTGGTCTATAAAGCCAAAATTTTTTTTTTTGTTTCGCGACTTCAAATATTTTTCTGAGAGCACTAGACCTCTCGCTCTTCAGGTTGATTCCACTCACTGCCTGATAGCAGGTCGTGGCCCATGAGACCTATTGTTTATTGTACTCTGGCTCACTTTTCAACTACTTTGGAGGATGGGTTTTTTCGCCCTTTTTGGTTCGCAACGCTCTAAAACCCCTCGAGAAGCTCCAGCCAAATTGGGGAGTTGATGTGAGCCACTTCCCAGAAGGCAGAGGCTTTGTCTATCAATAAATAGGTTCATAATCAGTTATATTATCGCGTGATATCTTGCCTTGCCTCTTCTCCATGAGACTAATAACACTTTCTAATCTGTCTCATAACCCGACTAGACTACTCTGTTTTTTCAATTCAGTTGAGTGCCGGATAGGGTAAAAGAAAAGTGACTATTTGGCCTGTCCGCTAGTCTTTTATTACTGAAAGCGTTTGCACGAGAAAAATAACGGAGCTGTGAGCTAGAGGAACAGTTTTTTTGGGTTTAGCTGTGTGAGCTGAGGACACTTATTTTAAGGAATGTTTTTGATCCATCGACATCCCCATTGGTGTAAAAATATGCTTTGAGCTTTGGCATGTCCCAACGTCCATGCACTCTGGTCGATATAGTCCACTAACCAAGCACGGCGGCATGCGTCCACAAGATCGTGGTCACCGGCCGGAGCAAGCCAATCTCGGGTGATCCTTTTGTCCCTCGTCATGCATCCGTGCTCTCTCCCCGTACAATGCGGCAGATGGATCATTAATTGACTGCGCCCCGTTAGAGAAGAGATGGCTAGGACAAACGGCATACTGTCTGAGCGGACGTAGAGAAACCGGCTGTCAGGCGTGCAGCCGAGCCTGATATACTACTCTAAATAAGTCATACAAGAAGAAGTCGGTAGCTTAAGAAGGAGACAAACCAACTAGGTTCGATAAGAACCCCACTTGATCTTGAATTCGGAAAGATCAAACGAATTAGACTAGCTTCTTCGAGAAAGAGTTTACCGAGCTTCCTCCCCTAATCTTAACGGACCACTCAACTGGTATATCTTGTGCTTGATCGTCGGATCAGAGGCCTTCAGTCCAGCCGATTTCCCTTGTGGACTTTATTGAAGTCGCAGCAAGCTGAGCTGTGATCACGTTGCTGTTCTGATACATCATCTTGTCTAACCTCGCTTTGAACTTGTGCATGTCTGCTTCGTCTTTCTTGATCGGTTCCTCGTGTTGCACAATGATATGGTGGTCATGTGACGCTGGGCATAATCTCTCTGACAACCCTGACTGGTTCGGTGTGTTTTTGTATTCACACCAATGCCTTAGCTTTCTTTTTCTTAAGGGACAGAGAAGAGAGAGCTAGATTTCTTTTTTCTATTTTGATTTACAAATGGTCACCTTTTTATTTCAAAATGGTCCTTACTTTTCGATCTTTGGCTTTATTAGCTTAAGGAATCTTACTTAATTAGGAGAAAATAGCCTCCTAAACAATGGCTAGCAACTGGTTCCCAGGAGTCCGCAAGAAAGGCAAAAGCACTACGAATTATTGTTTAGGAATGGTAAGGGCTAGAACCCTGGTTCTTTCCTTATATAATTAATGGTCTTTTCATTCTAATACTCTAATCCGAGAGTTCCTCAGTATTTAGCAACGCTGTTCCTATCAACGGATAAAACTTGATCAAATGACAAAGACATTGTTTGTGGAGAAGAGGTGGCTTTTTCCCCGATGAAATACATTTGATTTGTGTAACAGAAAAAGATTTCCCACTCCTTAGCATAAAGATATGTGGCCATGAAAAAGGGAGGGGATCATGGAACAGGATTGGCCGGGCGGTAGAGTCGTGGAAACACTTGTTGATTCCTATTTTGGGACCCTACTCCATGGAACCATATGCTACGATGCTACTACTGCGGACCATGGAAGAAATTTGCAATCTTAGATCACAACACTTGTGTGGAAAGCTGATAATGGTCCGTTTACTTGTACCTTTATTAGTATGAACCCTCACTCGTTTTTTAAGACTCACAGTGGGAAGTAGGACCCTACAATAAGAGCATATAGCCAACATGAATCTGGGAATAACAATACGAGGCCTTTGACGTAGTAACGGAGAATGCAATGATGGATCCGCTATTTCAACAATTAGTTCGTGCTTCGTCGGCATTGGAGACTATAGGCCATAATAACTCCCACCCCTGGTATCTCCACCTGTGGATGGAGAGTCAAAAAGTGTGAATTTCGATAAGGTCCCGCTGGCACAGCCACCCGAAACGCTTTCGATTACTTTTCTTGTTTCCCGTTTTCGGAGATCCCGACAATGGAATGCTAAAATCGATATCTGGGGTAGATGCCAGGGTACTTTCCCTCCTCCCGGAAGTCGATAAATCATGACCATAAAAGACCAAAGCGGTGATAAATCAAGGGGCGGACCCGGAGCAAGCATCTGTAGCTAGGAAACAGGTTGCTGCCCGTAGCAGAGTAGGAGAAGTACAAGCATAGCTACCTTCCCCATAGGTTGGCGCCCCTCTCTTCTCAATAAAATTGATCATAGCAGGTCTAAGCTATCTTAAAAACCTACTATCAATCTTTTATAGAACTCAATAACGAAACTTTATTATAGAGCGTTTGTGAGGAATTCCTGAAATGATGTATGCATCGAAATGGTTCATTTCCAAATGTTAACCCCGCATCACCTGTGGATTTCCAGCTTTCTCGATGGTAGGTTTAGGATTTTCTAGCGAAGGAAGTGGACTAAACCCATCTGTTCAAGTATTACCAAGGTAGTACTAAGGAGTATCTCCGCGTTTAGGATACCGAAGGGAAGGAAAAAAACCATTGACAGCAAGAGATCGCAATTGGTCTAAGATATAGTCAGTGAAAACACTAACTCGATCTTGATGTCCGGATCGAAACAAAATGCAAAAGACAACCATAACGTAACAGATCGAATCTAATTTAGTTACTGAGTGAGATTGTTGGTTGCTACCTACAAAAGGTTGGTTCTCCCCTACACACCCTACCAACCCCCCTCCAAGGCATGTACTCTTCATCCGGCAAATCCGAATTCTCGCTCCGAGTTGAGACCCACCTACATAAATTGATCCATCACGGCTTTTTCTATAGTGGCAGAAGCCTCCACTCTTCGATATGCGATAGCTAGGTAATCCCTTTACTTACTCTGATATGGGATCTCTTGCTACCAGAAAGGAAACTGAACTTGCTTGCCCGGAAAGATGGATTGCGACCCTTGGAGAGCTAAGGTAACTGGACTGATAGCGCACTGATTGAAACCGACCCCGGACGTCCCACTGGGGAACCTGTGGCTGGAGAGAATCTCTCGTCGATGGAGAATGTTCAAATGGGAAGCTCTATGGAGGCACACATCGGTGTCGTCCTCGAAATGGGACTAGCTCGTCGGGAACGGCACAGGATTGAGGAACTTTCTGGCGTAACACACCCGTAATGGGGCAGTCGCTGACTAGCTGGTCAAAACCCTTTCCGCAGTGTGTAAGTGGTGCTGGAAGGAATCAGAGGGGAGGAGGAAGCTGTACCAGGTGGAAGGAGAAGAGCTGATTGCTACTAATCAGAACAAGCTTAGTTCTGCATATGCTCTGGTGCATGGTCAACTCAGTAAACCTAACATCTCTGATCTTGATCCCCAATTTCACCCTACTGAACTCTTAAGAGTAGGTGTTTCAAGAACCTAAGTTCCTTACAAAAAAAAGAATCCATGATCACTATTACCCCCGAAGGTCCTGAGCCCAAACTCTGAAAGCCATACGGATACTCCACATCTGCAGAAGGCTGAGATTGAAGAATTGAGGATTGCTGAAGAATTCACTGATAACATCCTCTACACTCCGCTTTGCTTCACCTGTGCCTGTTAGTGAAGACGAGGATGGGACATGGAGGATTTGCATTGACACTCAGGCGCTGAATGCCAGTACAGTAAAGAAGAAATACCCAATTTCCGCCCACTAGATGCCCTATTGGATGAGTGGTGCTAACTATTACAGCAAGATTGACTTAAGATCTGCTATCATCAATCAGATGAGATAGAAACAAGCCCAAACTTCATTCAGACCTGTAACTATGAATTCAAGTGATGCGGGCTTACAAATGCTCTGCCACGTTTCAATCACTCATGAATGATGTTTCAAGCCCAGAAGATTTGTGTTGGTTTGATGATATACTTCCTTGACAGTAAAACACGGAATGGACACAACCAGCACTTGCACGAACACTTTTTTCTTGCGGAATCAGCTACATGCTAGATGAGCAGTGTGAGTTTGGGACTTAAAAGGCGGAATTTGGGAAAAAATGGAACATAGGTGGCAAATGCAAGTTAATAGAGAAGGCCCGGACATCTGTCCAGCTGGTCCAAGGTGTGCAAAACCGCTTTGTGAAGGCCGACTGGCATGAGGGACCTATAGTGTATATTCGAATCCTTCTAGGCCAAGCTGCTTTGGCGTGCACCTGAAAGGGCGTCTGCCTTTCCTATATTCTACCAAGGTGAGTGCAAATCTGTGTAGAACGGAGGGGATTCCCTAAGTTGATGTGCCACAAGTGCTTCCTCTTATTGAATTCGATTGCCTCAACCCAATTTCTTAGTACATCAACCAATAATTGCGATTGGGGATGTTACTCACCGTACGACCTCAGTTAAACTGTGGAAGATGGTAGGTGGGGCC
>CM022302.1:396981099-397486988 GCA_011799875.1 Thinopyrum elongatum | reverse complement strand
GCACGTCTTGCAATAATGAGGGGGGTCAAGAAGGAAAGTCCGATTCTCTCACTTTGCGGATATGACCTTATCAGCTCTTGAAAGAAAGAGAGATAGAAAGAGAGAATGATCAAACTCAACTAGACGGCAGTTCCTCTTGTTCAAACCTCTCTTGCGAGTCTTCTCCTCATAGCGAGTTTCGCTCTCGCTTCGCGTGTCCTAAACATAAAAAAAAGAAAAGATTGATGGAAAGACAAGTGTTTCATTCCCCTCCCTAATCGTTGAAATTCGAACTGTCCGCTAGCTCCTCCTTGTTTGGATTATAGCCCTTCCTTGGGGATTTACTATCCAAAGTAAATCATTTCCAGTTTCAAATGCTACTATTTCTTCGTGGGGCAGAAAGTCCAAAATCTTCTTTTTCCGGTACTCCTTACTCTTTTCCCGTCGTCCATACTTCACTTCTACGGACCTCTATCCATAACGAGTTCCAGGATTGGTGAACGATGGGGAATAGATAAACGATTGTTGAGTACACAGTATAAACCGTGTAGCTCATCAGAAGATCATCATGACCGGTATCGGGTATTTCTTTTTTTACGGTTGCGCATTGAGTTGCCTATAATCCCTAGGCCCACGAACCTTCTTTCTTCTTGTAAGAAGAGCCGGTGAGGCATGAACTAGGTGGTAGAGTACCATCTTAGAGTAACTCCTTGATTGGCTTCATTTCATCCGGTGGGTGAATACCCTATAAGGCCTTTGATTCACTGGTGACTATCGTGAGGGTGAATCCGATGGTCACATGGTCTTTAGGAGGGAGGGTAGTGTGTTCTAAGACACATCAGAGAAAGAGGACCAAACCTGCTTGAGTCCTCTTCTACATCTTGGTACTTCCCACTCCAATGGATCTAGTTTTAGAATAGCTTTGATCGGCCATTGTAGAGCACTCATAGAGGTCCGCTTCACGTCAGTAATCTACCACACCCATGCTAGAATTCAGTAGAGTCCCCAATCGCCACCGCGATGTCTTGGTGAGAGTTTCGAGAAAGATATCGTCCGATTCTCCTTCTATTGATTCTTTTCCGATCGAGATGTACGGATCCATGTGTCTACATACATAGATTCTGTTCATGGATTAACGAAAATGTGCAAGAGCTCTATTTGCCTCTGCCATTCTATGAGTCGCTTCCTTTTTGCGTATGGCACCCCCACTCCCTTTGGCAGCATCTACTAATTCGGAACTTAATTTGAAAGCCATATTTCGACCCGGACGCTTTTGGGATGCTTCTAATAACCAACGAATGGCAAGTGCTCTTCCTTGTTTAGATCCTATTTCAATCGGAACTTTCCGCGTCGATCCTTTTTTATTACGTCTTGTTTTTACTCCTATATTGGGAGTTACTCTACGTATTGCTTGACGTAAAACCAATAGTGGATTTGTTTCTGTCTTTTGTTGAATCTTTTTCACGGCTCGATAGAGAATTTGATAAGCCAATGATTTTTTTTCGTCTTTCATAATACGGTTAACCACCATGTTAACTAATCGATTACGAAAAATTGGATCGGATTTTGCAGTTCTTTTTTCTGCAGTACCTCGACGTGACATGAGCGTGAAAGAGGTTCAAGAATCCGTTTTCTTTTTATAAGGGCTAAAATCACTTATTTTTTTGGCTTTTTGACCCCATATTGTAGGGTGGATCTCGAAAGATAGGAAAGATCTCCCTCCAAGCCGTACATACGACTTTCATCGAATACGGCTTTCCACAGAATTCTATAGGGATCTATGAGATCGAGTATGGAATTCTGTTTACTCACTTTAAATTGAGTATCCGTTTCCCTCCTTTTCCCGCTAGGATCGGAAATCCTGTATTCTACTTATCCATACGATCGAGTCCTTAGGTTTCCGAAATAGTGTAATGGAAAAAGAAGTGCTTCGAATCATTGCTATTTGACTCGGACCTGTTCTGAAAAAGTCGAGGTATTTCGAATTGTTTGTTGACACGGACAAAGTAAGGGAAAACCTCTGAAAGAATTTCCATATTGACCTTGGACATATAAGAGTTCCGAATCGAATCCCTTTAGAAAGAAGATCTTTTGTCTCATGGTAGTCTGCTCTAGTCCCTTTACGAAACTTTCGTTATTGGGTCCTTCTCCTGTTGCTTGATTCACATGGCATCATCAAATGATACAAGTCTTGGATAAGAATCTACAACGCACTAGAACGCCCTTGTTGATGATTCTTTACTGCGACTGCATCCAGCTCGAATAATGCGATATCTCACACCGAGTTCAAAGATACTTAACCCTTCCTCCTCTTACTAATACTACAGAATGTTCTTGTATGCCCAATACCTGGTATAAGCAGTGATTTCAAATCCAGAAGTGAATCGTACTAATTTCCTTTACGTAAGGCAGAGTTGGGTTTTTGGGGTTGATAGTGGAAAAGTCGACAGAGAAGGATCAGCATATCCTTGTTTAAATAGGTCCACTAGACCTTAGCTACTTAATTTCATGGTATTTAGCACGGACGATAGAAGATTGGAATGATGGTATCAATGTGCCGCATTGAAATGAGAGTGGCTATATCGCTATCAATCAAGGTGGGACAGATCAGCCATCTCCACAGATTGCTAGTTTGCTGAAAACAATCCAGCTTTTGCCAAAAGAAAGCCAAACTCTCATCCAGATGCATCTCGATTCACATTTCTATATGATAATATGCACGACCGATTCTCGTATCTGCTGATACAAGAGATTCTTTCAAAAGATAACCCTAACCCCTGGGTGGGCGAAAGATGGAGACAATACTGCCGTTGAAGCGCAAGAGTGAGCAGCAGTCCGGTCAGCCCTTGCTTTCTCAACTTGAGCAGGAAACTTCCAACCAAATAGGAGGGAGGGGCACTCTCAAATAGGAATGCAAACATAAAACGCGTGCTCTTGAGTGTCAATTCCTCTTCTGACCGAAGTGAATAACAAACATCCCTTCCATCTGGACACTGAATAATGAGAGAATCGTAGAAGTTATCGGAATCCGGGGCTAGAGTCTTTGGCTGAACATCCACAGATGATCGATTCCCTGCGCTAGCAAGTATTGGATTGGAGTGGGGGTTAGTTGGCTCACCATATGGTATAGATCGATAGATATATTTGATACGTCCTATAACATGGAGATGGAGATAGCCAAGCCCCTTTCTCGAAAGGCAAACCCTCTTTATCATCCAACACAGGATCTCCCTATGGAATACCACCATTGTCTTTCTCCATCTCACTCAATAGTATATATCGGTATAAATAGCTCAGCTCACGAAATAGAGCGAGCAAGAGCTCGAACTTGGTAGGAAAGTTCGGATAAGTCGACTCGACTCCTTAGTGCAGCGTACACTTGCTGAAGCAAAACGAGGCTCATCCATTTGTTTTGATCCGAATCACACTCTAGACCAGCTCTTCTTATAGAGAAGGAACTCCACTTTGACAATCATACGAGAGGGAAGAGGCTCAAAGTTGATGAGAATAGTCGATTTGACCGGTATCACGAATAGCAGTTTTAGTAGAAAAGGGCGTTGATGATTGAAAGGATTTCTCCTCGAACCACTAGTAACTATGTCAGCTTTTGTCATTCTGATGATACTGAATCGGATCAATATTTGGAATAACAATATCTGATCTATCAAATCGATTCATCATCGAGAATGGAATAGTATAACATAGGAATTTGATCCAAACAAACTCCGAATTGGGATTTCTTATTGGATCAGGAATCCCATTGCATTTTTCATCCTTTTCCATTTTGCTTCTTTCAGGCAGTTTTGGCTCGCAATAAAGCTAGGGTCCTGATCGAGCAAGACTACGTCCTATCTATCTACCTCTCCAAACACAATATCTTGAGTACCTATGATGGTGACTACATCTGCTGGCATGTGATGTTTGGACATAGAATCGAGTCCTTGTGAATGGGCAAAGCCAGGTGCTCTTATTTTACAACGGTAGGGACGATTACTCCCATTACTGACAAGAAAGACACCAAATTCACCTTTAGGTGCTTCAACTGCGGTATAGGTAGAAGGAGCTGGTACGGAAAAACCTTCTGTATAAAGTTCGAAATGGTGAATTGAGGTAGAGTAGACCGATGATCCGGTAGTCATTTGGCCGGCTATGGAAAGAAAAAGCTTGCATCTGCTCCCCCTAAACTATAACGGGTCCCATCTCTCTCCAAACCTAACGTGGTAGTTTCCCATCATAAGGCTTTCCATCTATAGATTGAGCCATTACCCACCAAGGATCCCATTCGTTCAGAACTCAGTCGACTGCTTCTATAGATAAGGCGGAACGTCCTTAGTTCAGCATTATAGCACATAGTCTCCGACGCTACTACAGCGCTTCGCTAACTCGAAGCGCCTCGCTATGAGAATGACGCGTCGCTAACGCTCGGCTAAGTCGTTGAACCCTCGCGCTGACCATTCGCTTTCTCACTAGCGAAAGCGCTTCTCTTTGCCCCTTAACTTCATAAAGTATTTGGAAAGAAAAGAAAGAGATTCTTGGTTTTATTGCTCCCGCTTCCTCATCTGCGCTCGTCAAGCCAACTTTGCTTTTTGGGAGGCGAAAGAGGGGTTGAAGCGGACATGTCGAAATGACAGCATCGAAGATATCTATATACACAGGAACGCTTATTCCGGACTGCGTTCCGGAAAAAGTAGCCTACTTGACAGAAAGGGCGGGCACTCTCGGCGCGGAGGTAGGCACTCTCGTCTTTCAACCCCACCGTCACTTTGAATTTAGTGGGGCACTGTTTACTTACAGCCTCTACGAGTTGCAAGTGAATGGGGCCGGTGCGTGGTGAACGGAAGGGTTCATCAAGCCATTTCTCGCCTTAACCCCTAAACTAAATAGGAAGAGGGGTACTTGACTAATAGGGGGCAATTGCATTGCACCTGACTGTGAGGGACCTCTTGATACCTTATGTTCACTTCCTAACTAGTAGCCGGTTTCCTGTCGCGGAAGCCTTTTCCCAGTGCGCGTTGCCCCGATGAGGAAGGTGTTAGTGCTTTCTCGTGGGGTCAATAATGCTAATCCCTCTTTTTGTGCCGGGAAGAAGATAAGAAAAGGCGAAGCCTTCTCTTGGTTTCCCAACCTGTTGCTTCTAAAGGCTGCCCTCTCTCGGCTGGATTTTGGTCCAGCCTACTGCGAGGATCCCGTATCCCGTACATCGTCTTTCTCCCTCCTGGGTTCCCGTGGTTCCTATGCCGCCGCGTTTCCCGGTCCTTTTCTTTTAGTGCTTCGACCCGAAGCGATAGCTTGACGCGTTTTCCGTGGATAAGATGGCAGCGCTCCAGCTCACTAAAGAATGGGACGGCAGTGGTCCGCCGGCAAGCTCGTTCTGATCCTGGACGCAGTACATTGGAATCCTGAAGCACCACCACGAACGCTACCGCGCGTGCGCCTGCGGTGCGGTAAGGCACCACCCTGTTGTGCCAGCAGCCAACTCCGGCGTGTCAGCTTAGTTATCCTCATCAAGCCACAACCTTGATGTCTAGCTTCCCAACTGGTAGACGGTTCCCTTTCCCCCGGATCAATGAAGAAGGGAGAAGTCAGTTGATTCCTCCGAAGAACCGGAAGCGAAGCGCTATGCCGGGGCGAGGGGACGGGAAAAGAAACTGCTCCGAAGAAAGATATTGGGGTTCCCAATGCTTCTCCACGCCCAACGAGATGCGCCAACCTCGGGATGCTTTACTCCTAACCCCACGGCGGTTCCGAGACGGAGCTTAACCTGAGTCTCGGTTAAGAACGGCGATGATCTACGTTTCACACGGCGCACGATTCCATGGATAGTTTCATTCGAGATCGTGATGGAGGACATAGCTTACGATCATCGGCTTTGATCATGCCACTAGTCATTTGATTAGGACATTGCACAATGATCCGAACACTTTGTCGCATCTCTTCGATACGGATACAGTAACGATCATAGCGATCTCCTCTGGTACCTACTGGTACGTCAAGATCCGATTGGTCATGAACATCGTAAGGTGCTGCTCTTCGCGAATCCCAGCATACCCCAGGTTGGGATGGGTAGGCCCACCACTTCACTTTTGCACTTTCACTTAGGCCCGGGCCAAGTCAGTGGGGGGACCCTGTCGGGCTCCTTCCCCCCCAAAACAAACTGTACATGGGAGTTTCCCTTCATACGGCTCGAATCATTCTCAGATGCCCCGAGAGGCATCTTTCCTTATGATCTGGTGGTTCACACGCGCGCAAACGAGCACCGGCCGCAACAGCAAGGAACTATGACCAATAGAGTCAGACACGGAGCGTCATACTTCTTTATCTTGTGATGGTTGAGGAGTTTCTTTCTCAGAGGGTGCGGGACGCTTGCGGAGTCCGTGCCTTCCGTACCACCACAGGTCGTTCTTGGGCAGATCCCGCTCCTAAACATAAGGGAGGGATAGGGGGAAAGGGGCCCTAAAAATCATATAAATAGGGTTGTAGAAAGACCACTTTCATTCGACGTTCCGGGGCGCCCGATTCGATCGACGAATTTGGCGAGCTGATCCGCTTTGATCCAGGAGAAAGCCCAGTCAGCCACCTTTTCGGTGCAGGTCACGTGACCTACAGCTCGGCCTTCGCTTTTTGAGACTTCCTCTACCCACATCTCTATGTGCCCGCAGCACTTTCATATGGAGAAAGATGGGCTTACCATGTTCCATCAATAGCACCTAACCTATGCCGATTTTGGCGGACCGTGCTCCACCCCGGTGAACTCATGCGGTTCCGACGTGCCCAGAGGCCAGAGGCGAATCCGTTCACGGTCCGTAGGACCAACACCATTTGAAGGTTGATGGCCCGCCCCGCCTAGAATAGGAATCTTTGACTGGGCTTACACACATTCGCTCACTTACGCTGTCCCCCCTCAGCTCACCCTAGCCCCGGGTACGTCGTCTCCAAGGCTTCACACAAAATCTTCACTGACAACATATGCATGCTTTTGTAGGGTCAGGCAGAACCATTGTTGCCTGATGGGAACTTCCCCCATATTGCTATCAATGTCTTCATGTCGCATGACCTCTTAACATTACACCACTGAATCCCCAATCCTTTGCTTGCTGTGCAGTGACAGTACCAATATCCACTAATCGTTGTTTCCAGATACGGTTGCCGGTTGACATCTCTTCTAATTCGTCGATACGAGAAGCAAATTGTTGTGTGGAGGAATCAATATCTGGACATAAGCCAAGAGGCAGATCTTGTGCCACTACACCAGGTCGTATGAAACTGGCATGCATCCTGGCTCCCGGGACTCTTTCATAGAATTCCAACAATTTCTCCCGCTCCTCAAAAGCCCAAAGGAACGGAGTTGATGCTCCCACATCCATAGCATGAGTAGTTGAAGCAAGTGAATGATTTGAAATTCGAGTTATTTCACAGAATAACACTCTTATATATTGAGCTCGTAATGGTACCTCACAATTCAAAAGTCTCTCTACGGCTGAAGAATGAGCGTGTTCTTGGGCCATCGTAGAAACATAGATAGGGTCAACGACGGAACGAACAACGAAACTTTACGACAGCTTTTTCGTACACGTTCACTTGCATCACATACACAAGTGCTCTCTGAACCGTGCAATAAGGTCACCCATAACACGGCTCTCCCACTGGAGTTACCTTAGCCCCGGGCCATGCTATTCCATGATATTGGAAAAAGTTGACTAATTATTATCATCGTCTTGAAAGCTGGGCGCCTTTTGAATATGAGTGGGGCTCCTAGTCTAGGCGGCGCCTTCGTGGAGCCAAACCGAAGGAAGAGCAAAAGGGCGAGGCCACACCCGGCTTCGAATAGGAGGGGGGCTTAGCTCTGGATCCCGCCTGCTTGCAGAAATGAATGGATCAGAAAGGGGGCTGGGTTCTATTTCCGGGCCGGGCAGGAGGTGAAGGCCAGAAGAAGAAGAGAAGTGCGCCTTCCCGGTAAGGAAGAGGATAAAAAGGTGCTGTCATCTATCTCGACCTGTTTCCCGAGGCATTGGAAATGAAGACCGGCTCAGAGAATCACTGGCGTGCTTTCTCTCCCCCATCGTTTCGCCAACAAAGAAGTCATCCTTGACTTGACTATTGACCATTCCATCCCTACCGAGCCGCCTCTTCGAAGTATTTACCTCTGCCTTTCTTTTTTGAGAACATACCCTTCAAATAAAAAAGAAAAAAAGAAAGAAAAGTTCCTCGTCTGTGATTTAATCGGCCCTAAGGGAGTTTACTCGACCCATTCTCCAGTCTCCCGCACTGCTCAAGTGTGCGACTCCGTATGAGGACCTCCTTCCCTTTTGCTCTGCCCACTCTCCGTTCACACGGTTATCAAAGCGGAGGAAGGGCGGGCAGCAGGTACCACGAGCCCTCTGTCCCACACATCTATCAAGAAGCAAGTGTAGTTCACCGGTTCCACCGAATGCTCCTATCTCTCGGCAAAGATCGTGTGAGTGTGCAGTTATGCTTCGGATGCTTCGCCATGGAATAGATCGATTCAGTTCCCCTTCTTTTCCGGTGCACTCGCTTTGTATCTCCGACACACAAGGAAGGACGCGGTGGGAAGAAAGCTGCCCTAGCCTCTGTCCGGTCGATCATTCCGCTGGCATCTTGCATTCACGCCTCCGTTTGACTGCCGCTCGGGAATGTAGTTGTAGATACGTGAGTCTTAGTGGGTCGTTGGCTCCACCTCTTATCTCCTTCTACGACATGCTGTAGTCGTCGCCATATTCAATATGTCACTTAGTCATATCTGCCTCGCAGCGGGTCAGCACCTCCGAAAGAAAGGGAGGGAGGACTTCATTCAGTGACTCCGCGATCGCCCTCTAAACGATCAAAATAAGGTAAAGCTTGAAGATAAGTTTTGTACTCGATTAATTTCTCAGTCCCTCTAGTCGGGTGGGCGCCGGCCGGCCGGATCCCCCTGAAAACCGTACGTGCGGGTCTCCCCGCATGCGGCTCATGCCATTTGAGGTGGCCCAGCCCAGCATTCATTCGCAAATCCTGTAGTGAAATTGAGACTGCTCGACCTCGGAAGCTAATTCGCGTGTAGGCAGCGCTGTCTTAATACCGTTGACTGTATCTATTCATTGATACATTGGCTCGCTGCCCCCCTCTTTTTTCAAGAATGAATGAGCCGCTCGGACCTTCCATTTCCGTCAAATGACCCGGCTTCCCCTGGCTCTTCCACCGTCCGGGCTCCCTTTCCTCCCTATGCTCCCCCGGCGCAGGCCCACCACGCTTCGCGCCTGCGGCGTTTTCGCCAGACGGTCTTTGCCAGTAGTGCCATCCTCCCCGCAGGCTGTCTGTATGGGTGGGTTGTCCCTTGCTGCTACGTTCTGTTAGGCGCTATGAATTACAGGAAATTCAGTGGTTGACTTGGACAGCAGGCGGGTTACACGTTCCACTGTGCCGAGATGTGAGGTGCAGGTGGTGATGATCACCCCGGGGTATGCGCTAGCGCCCTTGACGGGCACTCCAGGACCCGCCTACGCTCGTGAAAACCCAGGTCGGTCCTCCGACCAGATGTGTGGATAACGAGGCCACCTTCACAACCTTCTCCCTTCTATCTTTATCCAAAGTCAGGTAGGGCGGTTCGCTTGAGTTGCTCAACCGTCCCTTTGCCCGGTGCTCATGACGCGCTACGGAACCTCCACCGTGCTAGCGGCATAGGAGCCTACTCAGCGTCAGCGGCTTCGTGCCGCACTGGAGTGATCCAATATGTGGTTCCGCATGTTCCACCACTTCTCCGTTCATTTCCAATACTGATCGTGAAACACCATGAGCAGCAGGATGTTGAGGTCCGGAATTCGAAGTGAAATTCTTGATTTGCCCGTTCCTAGTCGTCATGGGAAAGAAATAAGAAAGAGATTATTCCCCTAGAGCTTGTCCAGTACCACCAGTACTCAAAATGCATCTCCGCGCGTCTACCTGGCGCTTTTATTAGCCGCCTTGCATGCAAGCGAAGCGCTATTGGCGGCAATTAATAGCTCACTGAGCGATGATTGATGCAGTCAGTCAGTGCCCTCGATTATTCTATTCCTGATAGAAGGATCATGGCGCCCCGGAAGCATTCCATCCAGCAGCAGCATCTCCTTCAACCACGCGAGGACAAAACTGATGTTAGCTACATTCGAGCGTTCACCGCACAGAGGCGATCTCGAACACTACCTATGATAATAAATCCAAAGGAAAGGTCGACAAAATGATTCAATCTGACTTTATCGGTATTCTGGATTGAGTAAAAAAGGGATATATGAAGTTCAAGGCCTTGCCAAAACCGTCATGGCCCTATTATGTATAGGCCGTACTAAGCCAATAGAGAATAACAAACTCTTTCCTGCTCCCTCGACCTTAATTAACTCCCCCATCCTGCCAAGCCTCAGCTGCCAGCCCATTGTATCTAAGCACACTGCGGCAAATTGATACAAGTAGCTAAAGATCTCGCATCCGACATCTCCGGCCGAACGGTTAGGCAACACTAGGGCGCCTGGGTCAAAATTCCGCTTACCAAACAAGATGTCGAGAGGCGAACTCTGTAATTCCCCTCCTGCAAAAGTGATAGCGGCTGTAGCATCCGTGTGGAAGAGGGTAAGCTTTCGGCAACACCTTTTTCAGATTGGAAAGGATGAATACTTGTGTTGGGTCCTGCAGACCAGGATAGCCTCAGATCAAAACCTAATAAATGTACCTGGGGTTGATCATATTTTTTGGGCAATAAGTATTCAGGAATTTGAGCGCTTATGTAGCTAAAAACTCTGCCACCTGAATACTTGATTCATTAAGGTCGTCACCCTATACCCGGAAGTCTCTATCGTTTTCTTTGTCTGTTAAGCTTCACAGGGTTGGGACTCCCTAAATCAAACTGCAATCGTTGTTTATCAACCACTCACGACGACACCGAGATCTTCGACTTAGCTCCCACAGGTCATCCACCCGGGGCGGAAGATAACAAAAGGGAGACAAAGTCCTAACTAAATCAACACACAATAACCTCAACCTTCTACCCATTCCATCCATCATATCAGTCGAGTCGAGGAGATTCGTTCTTATCTATAGATAAGGCAAGAGAGAACTTATGACCTCGCGGATGGAGAGGGATTCGAACCCCCGGTATTCCTATCAATACTTCGGTTTTCAAGACCGACTCTTTCAACCGCTCAGACATCCATCCCTGCGCTCGCCCGCCCTATCTATCTGCGCGCTGGCAGGTAGGGGCAACTCTATGTGATTCGCTACGCTTGCTTGCGCCCCACCCCGTAAGCTGACTCTATTGCCTAGCGGTTAGCGACACTTTTCCGGTAGTACGAATCGCTACGCTTCGCTTCTTTCTATATGATAATATGCACCGTCGGTTGCTGCGCTCCCTGCGGGTAATAGCAAGAGAGTGAAGAACGAACGATCCTCAAAAAAGTCAGCAGTGAATGAGTCCGACTCGAGTTTGTGAGTCAAAGGCGTGGCAAGAGAGCGAGTTCGACTCGCGAACGATCCGCAAGTGAAGGACCGATCCTTTAACGCCAGTACTGTTGCGAGACTGGTACTTGGCGGCTCACGAGCAACATATAGAAAAAGGTTGCCCATCACTCCCTCGCTCCTTTTTGAAGGCCCACCGCTCCCCCTTTCTTTAAGTATCTATCCCGGCTTGCATTTTGGGGCGAGTACTACAGTTCCTCCATAATCACACAGAACGCCCAGCTTCGAAGAGCTGCTCTCTCCCCAGTCCACAGCAAGGTGTGGAATCTGGATCTACTGTGTGTTCTGACTCTATTGGATCAAGTCAGATACTAAGCCTTCTACTACTACTACTTAGGAGATCAAATGCTATATTTCAGAGATTGGACTCTCTTACTGTGTTTTTTCAGGGCTGTTCCCGAGCCAGGTTCCCTGGATCCATTCTTACCTAAATGGATGAATGAAGAAGGGGGTGAGCAGATACGACGGCCACACACACTTCTTTTTAGCCGAATAAAGCCGGATCTACTACACGGCTAGGATCAGAGAAAGATTGAGAAAGCAAGATCAAACCTACTCTACTGTCGATTCAAAAGGTAAACAGCCCCCGAAGACTTTATCAATGAATGGATCAAAGAAGTTTATCTATCTAAGTCATCGTATATAAGGGAAGAAGCCCGCCCCTGATCGAAGAATGAAGAAGCTAGCCCGGGTAGACTTTAAGACCAACTTGGTGTAGAGACGACTATGATGGTCGGCCTCCACAGACTGAACGCGGGAGATTCTTTCACCCTGTTTTTAGTAGTGCGAGGAGGATAGAGCTCCCAGCAACGACTGATTGTTCGTACGAGCGAAGGAGCGAGCATGCTTTACCCTTAGAGTGAAGTTGACATTCACAGGTCTTGTGGGAACTCCTTCAGTTCAGGTAGCCATAGTCACTCAGGGCTATAGTGGTAGTAGCAAGATCGAAATTGTGAGATTGGCTCGATCACAAACTATCAAGAAGAAAGATCAAGATTCACTTTTGTCGGGCAAAGAACTCTATTGAGGAAATGACTTCGCTCACTGAAGACCAAGCAGCAGCCATTCTAGATGAAAGGACACAAGCCTAAAACTTGAATGCGGATCTATTTATCTTGAATTCCTATCTTCAGAAATAAAGAGTTGCCTATCTTCAGAAATGCTGGTATAGTTGACTTGCCTCTGTTCTCGCACCGGTGTCTGCCAGGGTCTGAACCATTAGGTAGAGGATCAGCTGAAAGAAAAGGCAGACAGAGATCTTGCGCCAGATCCGTATACATTCAGCACCCTCATTACAACATTTGCTAAGCATGAAAAGTGGTTGGAGCTATGCTTATGTGCACGAAAATGCAGGAGAAAGGATGGCACCCAGAGACGAGGAAGGGCGTAGCAAGCGACGAAATGCTTCGGGGAGTTGAAAATAAGCATAGATCCGGAGATTCCCAAATAGGTCAACCTTTTGAACTGCCTGCTGAATCCATGAGCAGGCAAGAGACAACCTGGCGAACTGAAACATAACGGCATGAATTAGGAAGAATTAGGTGGAGCAAAAGCTAGGAAGAATTAGGAAGCATCAGCCCGGAATGACCCCAAGACTTATTTGCAGGAATCATAGCCAGCCAATAGAATTACTCTTTTAATATAGCAGCGGTGACGCCATGGATCAAGGAAGAAGGTTTTGTCTTATCCCAGCAGCAATGAGAGCCTCTTTCTTCTCCTGATGTGAATACACAAACCCCTATAGCGTCCGACACCACTCACATACCCTAGAAATTCTTGTTGTGGGGCAAGTGAAAGTACTTTGATATGCCCCAGAGGTCTTCGAACCTTGGTATTTCGAATCAGATTGATAGCTTTTTGAATGGCTGCGGTTCCGGGACTCAAGTCTTTAGTTTACAGGTTCTACATTAGGTTCACGAAACGGATACCTATCTACACAGCAAGCTTCTTCAACAGGTCATTGGACATCACCCTCACTTCTTCTAGCAGGAAAGCGCGTTAAGAGGTAAGATCGTACCTCAAGTCAAAGGGCCTCGTTATAGTTGGAGGCAACACAACACACGCTGAACAAACCTCAACTTGCCTATTTTGTGTAACTGGTTGAAACTACTAATTTCCAGTTCATCTTACGATGGTATACGGTGACGGGCCAACCTTCTATACTAGTGCATTCATAGGAGGACAAAGCAGGAATTAGGAAGCCCTACACTTCAACCGGAGCGAACTTCACACTCGAACTTGGATATAGCAAATAGATCAAATAGGCTCAGAGAGATACGGGGCATAATCAAAAAAAAAGAACCGTTGGAGTGGCAATACAGCTAGATAGATAGATAGAAGGTCTGATTCTAAACGAAGTCTGATCTGTCACACCCAGCCATAAACAACCATTCCAGATTCCCAAGATGAAGTGGAAAGAAATAGGATGCATTCAGGATCTCATACTTCAGCGAATCTAGGGGCTCAGAAGAGTGTCACCAACGACGGTAAATCGGTGCGCCAAACCAAAGAAAGACTGTCTCTTTGACGACGTGGTCACGGGGATACGATCCGACAAGAGAGATGCTGAAGAATATGCCCTCCTCAAGGGGTCAAGCACTCGATCAGAACTAAATCATCCTGCGGCACTCGCAGCATGAGCACATAGGGCAAGATGAAGAGAAGGATAAACGCTAAAGAGATCGTCAACTTCACCTTGGCATGCTTCCATCAGTGCCTCAAAACATTTGCTATTCTTATCTCTAGAAGGGTGCTTCTATTGTTGTAGTGTTTATAGCGAAAGAGGACAAAAGTCCAGCCGGACACCGTATAACTCCGGTATCGCGTCGCGGGTGAAAAGGGCCTGAATATTTCCTACCAGCAAGCACCCCCACTAACTCACACGTCATTCTTGCATCTCACTGACACTGGGCCCGAGAAACGGCAGAAAGCAAAAGGTGTGAACCTTGTAATCTTTTCTATACAGAAAAACAGACCCTCTTCGAAGCTGAACGTTGTGGGGCACTGCTGTGCTCACATATCAAGAGTATTTCATTGTGCTCACCAGGTGGGCCCCCTCCGGTAGTTATTTGCTCCAGTATTTTTTTTATATTCCAAAATAATTCTCCATAAATTTTCAGCTCATTTGGAGATGTGTAGAATAGGTAACTCTGACATAGCTTTTTCAGGTCCAGAATTCCACCTGCCGGCATTCTCCCTCTTTGTGTAAACCTTGCATATCATGAGAGAAAATGCATTAGAATTACTCCATAAAGCATTATTATGCATAAAAGCATTATAAATAACAGTAGGAAAACATGATGCAAAATGGACGTATCATGGCTTCTCTCGAGAAAATAGCATACGGTGGGTAAACAAATTACTGTTGGGCAATTGATAAAAGAGCAAATAATTATGATGATATCCAAGGCAATGATCATGTATATAGGCATCACGTCCAAGATTAGTAGACCGACTTGTGCCTGCATCTACTACTATTACTCCACACATCAACCGCTATCCAGCATGCATCTAGTGTATTAAGTTCATGTAGAAATGGAGTAATGCAATAAGAACGATGACATGATGTAGACAAGATCTATTCGTGTAGGAATCGACCCCATCCTTTTTATCCTTAATAGCAACAATACATGCGTGCCTTGCTACCCATTCTGTCACTGGGTGAGGCCACCGCAAGATCGAACCCATCACAAAGCACCTCTTCCCATTGCAAGAAAAATCAATCTAGTTGGCCAAAGCAAACCAAAGTTTCAGAGAAGAAATACGAGGCTATAACAATCATGCATATAAGAGATCAAAGAAAACTCAAATAATATTCATAGATAGATGTGATCATAAACTCGCACTTCATCGGATCCCAACAAACACACTGCAAAAAGTCATTACATCAAATAGATCTCCAAGAACATCGAGGAGAACATTGTATTGAGAATCAAAACGAGAGAAGAAGCCATCTAGCTACTGCCTACGGACCAGTAGGTCTATGGTGAACTACTCACGCATCATTGGAGGAGTAGAAATGAGGATGATGAACCCCTCCGTGATCGTGTTCCCCTCCGGCAAGGTGCCAAAATAGGGCTCTAGATTGGATCTCGTGGTTCTGGAACTTGCGGCGGCTGGAATTGTGTTTCGACGACTCCCCGAGGGTTTCTGGAACATCTGAGTATTTATAGAGCTGAGAGGCAGTGGAGGAGACCTCCATGGGCCCCACCACCCATCAGGACGCGCCCAGGTGGGTGGTGGGACCCACGGGCCTCCCCTCATGCACTTCCTTGGCTCCCAAGTTGTCTTCTGGGCTGAAAAAATCTCCAAAAAGCTTCGCTGTGTTTGTACTCCATTTGATATGGATATTCTACGAAGTAAAAAACAAGAACCATAAACATCAACTGGCATTGGGCACTATGTCAATAGGTTAGTCCCAAAAAATGATATAAAGTTGCTATAAAATGAATATAAAACATCCAAGAATGATAATATAATAGCATGGAACAATAAAAATTATAGATACATTGGAGACGTATTAGATGCGATTTTCCTCCTCGAGCTTATTGATTTGCTGTTTGAGATCCATAATCTCCTTACGTAGCTTTTCGGTGAAGTTAAAGCACCGTCCACCCACGGAGGCATCCTTGCTGTAGAGGAAGAAGCAACACTCTTTTTCAAGCTATTGTAAGATATAAATTTAGCACCGGGAGGTTTGACCGAATTTGGGAGGACCGAGTCATTGAGTTCCCCACGCATGGCTTCAGGTTGAGGGAGAGAAGTAACATCTTGATCCTCTTCCATTGCATCCACTCTTTTCAGGTCGGCTTCCATCTCTTCCTCCGTTGACCACCCAAAGGGATTAGCTTCATTGTATGCTCTTTGATCTGGTGTTGGGTGAGAGACCCGACTCTCCCCGACCGACTCTTGCGAAGACATCTTGCTCTAAATCTGTTGCAGAAATAGCTTGAAACAAGAACAAAGGATATTGTTGTGATACGGCGGTCAAAACCTTCCTGAGATTATATAATGAATTTTTACCATGCAAAACAAGTATTCTGGGAGAAAACGGAGTCCGGAGGGCACACCAGGTGGCCACAAGCTCGGAAGGCGCGCCCAGGGGGGTAGGGTGCGCCCCCCAGGCTTGTCGCCTGCTCGTGCACTTTTTGGACTACTTTTTCTTTTCCTAATTTTTTAAATATTCCAAAACGGAGTAAAATTGCTTTTGGAAAACTTTTTGAGTTGGTTTACTTACCGTATCACATACCTATTCCTCTTCAGGGTTCTGGAGAGTTCTGGAAGGTTTCCTTTATGTACTCCCCCGGTGTTATGGAATGAATGATATTAGTTTCAACATTTGTGGGCGTACCTGAGATATAATGTTTGATTCTTTGCCCATTCACCACCTTCGGGTTGTTGCCTTCGGCATTGTTGATCTTGATGGCACCGGAATGATAAACTTCTTCGATAATGTAAGGACCTTCCCATTTGGAGAGAAGTTTTCCTGCGAAAAATCTTAAACAAGAATTGTATAGCAAGACATGGTCACCTACATTAAAATCCTGCTTTTGTATTCTTTTGTCATGCCATCTTTTAACCTTTTATTTAAACAACTTGGCATTTTCATAGGCTTGGGTTCTCCATTCATCAAGTGAGCTAATGTCAAATAACCTTTTCTCACCGGCATGTTTGAAATCATAGTTGAGTTCTTTAATTGCCCAATAAGCTTTATGTTCTAATTCAAGAGGTAAGTGACATGCTTTCCCATAAACCATTTTATATGGAGACATGCCCATAGGATTTTTATAAGCAGTTCTATAAGCCCATAATGCATCATCGAGTTTCTTAGACCAATTCTTCCTAGATCTATTAACAGTCTTTTGCAAGATCAGTTTATTTCTCTATTGCTTAGTTCTACTTGACCACTAGACAGAGGATGATATGGAGATGCAGTCCTAAGGCTAACATCATACTTAGCAAGCAATTTACGGAAAGCACCATGAATAAAATGTGAACCGCCATGAATCATTAAATATCTAGGGACTCCAAACCTCAGGAAAATAACTTCTCTAAGCATTTTAATAGAAGTGTTGTGATCAGCACTACTAGTTGGAATAGCTTCTACCCACTTAGTAACATAATCAACAACAACTAAAATATGAGTATACCCATTAGAGGAAGGAAAAGGTCCCATATAATCAAATCCCCAAACATCAAATGGTTCAATAACTAGTGAATAATTCATAGGCATTTCCTGACGTCTACTAATGTTACCATTTCTTTGACATTCATAACAAGACATGACAAACTTACGAGCATCTTTGAAAAGAGTAGGCCAATAAAAACCAGATTGTAATACCTTATGTGCAGTCTTGTCTCCAGCATGGTGTCCTCCGTAAGCCTCGGAGTGACACTTGCGTAGGATTTGTTCCTGTTCATGCTCAGGTACACACTGTCTAATAACACCATCCACTCCTTCTTTATAAAGGTGTGGGTCCTGCCAGAAGTAATGTCTCAAATCATAGAAAAACTTTTTCTTTTGTTGGTATGTAAAACTAGGTGGTATAAATTTAGCAACAATATAATTAGCATAGTCTGCATACCATGGGGTACTACGAGAAGCATTTATGACAGCTAATTGTTCATCAGGAAAGCTATCATCAATAGGTAGTGGGTCATCAAGAATATTTTCTAACCTAGACAAGTTATCTGCTACGGGGTTCTCAGTTCCCTTCCTATCAGTAATATGTAAATAAAATTCTTGTAGCAAGTGAACCCTCCTAATGAGTCTAGGTTTAGCATCTTTCTTTTCCATAAGGTACTTAATAGCAGCATGATCAGTGTGAAAAATTACTTTGGAATCAACAATGTAAGATCTAAATTTATCACAAGCGAACACAACTGCTAAAAATTCCTTTTTAGTGGTAGCATAATTTCTTTGAGCACTGTCAAGAGTTTTGCTAGCATAATGGATAACATTGAACTTCTTACCAACTCTTTGTCCTAGAACAACACCAACAGCATAATCACTAGCATCACACATAATTTCAAAGGGTAGGTTCCAATCAGGTGGTTGAACAATAGGTGCAGAGATTAAGGCTTTCTGAAGTATTTCAAATGCTTCTACATAATCATCATCAAAACAAATGGAACATATTTTTGCAAAAGATTAGTGAGAGGACTAGAAATTTTATAGAAGTCTTTAATAAATCTCCTATAGAAACCAGCATGACCAAGGAAACTTCTTATACCTTTGATATCTTTAGGACACGACATTTTTGCAATAGCATCAACTTTAGCTTTATCAACTTCAATACCTCGTTCAGAGATTTTATGCCCCAAGACAATACCTTCATTAACCATAAAGTGGAACTTCTCCCAATTCAAGACAAGATTAGTTTCTTCACATCTCTGCAAAACTCGATCAAGGTTGCTTAAGAAATCATCAAAAGAAGTTCCGTATACGAAAAAACCATCCATGAAAACCTCAACAATATTTTCACAGAAGTCAGAGAATATAGCAGTCATACATCTTTGAAAGGTAGCAGGTGCATTGCATCAACCAAAAGGCATACGTCTATAAGCAAAAGTACCAAAAGGGCATGTAAAAGTAGTTTTTTCTTGATCCTCTTGTGACATAGGTATTTGGGAAAAACCATAATATCCATCTAGAAAGCAGAAATGTGTATGTTTTGATAGTCTTTCTAGCATTTGATCAATGAAAGGTAGATGATAATGATCTTTTCTAGTAGCTTTGTTTAACTTTCTAAAATCAATTACCATTCTATAACCTGTGATAATTCTTTGTGGGATCAATTCATTTTTATCATTAGGGACTACAGTAATACCTCCCTTCTTAGGGACACAATGTACATGACTTACCCATCTATTATCAGCAATAGGATAGATTATACCTGCTTCCAGAAGCTTTAATATTTCATTTCTTACCACTTCTTTCATATTTGGATTTAACTGTCGCTGGTGATCAACAACTGGTTTAACATCAGGTTCCATATTAATTTTATGCTGACATAGAGTGGGACTAATGCCCTTAAGATCATCAAGAGTATATCCAATAGCGGCATGGTGCTTCCTTGGAGTTTTCAATAATCTCTTTTTTCTTCTTGCTCTGAAAGGTTAGCACTAATAATAACAAGATATATCTTCTTTTCATCAAGATAAGCATATTTCAAAGTATCAGGTAATTGTTTAAGCTCAAACACATGATCACTCTTGGGCGGAAGAGGATCTCCAAGAGTCTCAATAGGCAAATTGTGTTTCAAAACAGGCATTTGTTTAAAAAATATCTCATCTATTTCATTTTTTTCATTCATATGCATATCATTTTCATGGTCTAGCAAATATTGTTCTAAGGGATCAGTAGGAGGCATGGCAATAGAAGCAAGACCAATAATTTCATCCTTACTAGGTAGTTCTTTATCACGGGTTGTCTACAGAATTTGGAGAAATTAAACTCATGAGACACATCATCAAAACTTACACTAAAAGTTTCTTTCTCATAGTCTATCTTAGCATTAACTGTGTTTAAGAAAGGTCTACCAAATATTATGGGACAAAAATCATCTTGTGGGGAACCAAGAACTAGGAAATTAGTAGGGTATTTTACCCACACAAGACTTCAACATCTCTAACAATCCCAAGTGGTGTAATAGTATCTCTATTAGCAAGCTTAATAGTAACATCAATGTCTTCTATCTCAGCAGGTGCAATATCATTCATAATTTCTTGATATAAAGTAAACGGGATAACACTCACACTAGCACCCAAATCACATAAGCCATGATAACAATGATCTCCTATTTTAATAGAGACAACAGGCATGCCAACAACAGGTCTATGTTTATCTTTTTCATCGGGTTTAGCAATTCTAGTGGCTTCATTACAGAAATAAATAACATGCCCATCAATATTTTCAACCAAGAGATCTTTAACCATAGCAAACTTAGGTTCAACTTTAATTTGTTCAGAGGGTGTAGGTGTTCTTGTATAACTCTTGCGAACCATAGCTGAAGCTTTAGCATGCTCTTGTATCCTAACAGGAAAAAGTGGTTTCTCAATGTAAGCAGTAGGAATAATAGGATCAAAATTATAAGTAGTGGTTTCTTCTCTAGCTTCAATGGGTTCTACAATTTTTACTTCAATGGGAGGATGATATTTAAACCACTTATCCTTAGGGAGATCAACATGAGTAGGAAATGATTCACAGAAAGAAGCTACTATCTCAGAGTCAAGCCCATATTTAATGCTAAAATTATTAAAAGTATCGGTATCCATAAAAGATTTAACACAATCAAACTCAAGCTTTATACCTGACTCCTTACCTTCGTCGATCTCCCAATCTTAAGAGTTGCATTTAATTCTTTCTAAAAGATCCCATCTGAATTCAATAGTCTTCTTCATAAAAGAACCAGTACAAGAAGTATCGAGCATGGATTGATCATTACGAGAAACCCGAGCATAAAAATTCTGAATAATAATTTCTCTTGAGAGCTCATGATTGGGGCATGAATATAACATTGACTTAAGCCTCCCCCAAGCTTGAGTGATACTTTCTCCTTCACGAGGCCAAAAATTATATATATAATTCCAATCACGATGAACCAGATGCATAGGATAAAACTTCTGATGAAATTCCAATTTAAATCGGTTGTAATTTCAAGCTCCAATATCATCACATAGCCTATACCATGTCAATGCATTTCCCTTCAAACATAAAGGGAAGAACTTATTCTTGACTTCATCTCCGGGAAAACCTGCAAGCTTAAACAATTCACAAACTACATCAACTATTCTCAAATCCATAAAAGTATTCAATCCGATAAGAACGAAATCTCAAAGGGAAAAATCAATTCACAACAAGATAGATAGGGGAAAACACCATATGATCCGACTATATTAACAAAGCCCACGATACATCAAGATTGTGACATCTCAAGAACACGAGAGAGAGAGAAAGATTAAACACATAGCTACTGGTACAAACCCTCAACCCCGAGGGTGGACTACTCCCTCCTCATTATGGTGGCCGCCGGGATGATGAAGATGGCCACCGGTGATGATTTCCCCCTCCGGCAGGGTGCAGGAACGGGGTCTAGATTGGTTTTCGTGGCTACAGAGGCTTGCGGCGGCGGAACTTCTGATCTAGGGTTACTCCGAGGGTTTTTGGAATATTTGGCAATTTATAGGGCGAAGAGGTGGTGCGGGAGGTCACCGAGGGGGGCACAACCCCCTGGGCGTGCCTCGGCTCCTTGGCGTGCCCACCTCGGGCCTCCCCTCTGGTACTTTTTAGCCCATCCTGGGTCTTCTGGTCCAAAAAAATTCCAAAATTTTTTGCTGCGTTTGGACTCCGTTTGATATTGATTTTCTGCGATGTAAAAAACAAGCAAAAATAGCAACTTGCACTGGGCACTATGTCAATAGGTTAGTCCAAAAAAATGATATAAAGTTGCTATAAAATGATTGTAAAACATCCAAGAATGATAGTATAACAACATGAATGCTTCATAAATTATAGATACGTTGGAGACGTATCAGCATCCCCAAGCTTAATTCCTACTCATCCTCGAGTAGGTAAATGATTAAAGAAATATTTTTTGAAGTGTGAATGCCAGCAAAGTGCATAAGTTTGATCAATGATAATTTCAATCACTTTTCCTAGCATCATAACAACAATTCTTTCTCATAAAACTTCTCATGTTAAACTAGCAACCAATTCACATGTTAAGGTTCAAATAATGAATTCTCTTGAAACTCAACAACCTATATTCTTAGTCACCAAACAATTGCGATTCAACTTATTCAACAAAGTCTAAGTAAGATCTCCACATACTCAATCATCATATAGTCTTCCATGATTGCTAGTACTCGAAGCATATTCTTAGAACAAATGGCATCCATCGAACACAGAGAAAGATAGGGGCTTAATATTTTGCCTCCCAACTCATTTATCATAGAGATAATTGTCAACAATAATAAATCATGATCAAATATATTTGACTGGTCATATGTGCCTTGATCTTTCCCCACCGCATGATGCTTGCCAACTATAGAATAATTGAGGTTGAAATGAGAATGCATTCTATTGACTCTTGCATAAAAGTAAATACTGAAAAGTAAAAGATAGGCCCTTCGCAAAGGGAAGCAGAGGTTGTCATGCGCTTTTTATTTGGATGCCCAAGCTCTTAATGCAAAGGAATGCCACGTTATATTACCCCTTATGATAGCAACCTTTATTATGCAATCCGTCGCTTTTATTACTTTGCCATCACAAGTTCGTACAACGCTCAATTTTCCCTTACAATAAAAGATCAAACATATTTAGGAGCAATTTTTATTGCTTTATGCACCGATGACAACTTACTTGATGGATCTTATTCAATCCATATGTAGGTATGGTGGACACTCATGGCAAGAAACTGGGTTTAAGGGTTTTTGGATGCACAAGTAGTATCTCTACTTAGTACGAATTTTTGGCTAGCAAAAGATCCTAGGCAAACACCACATGTTGGAGGATCCATAACAATATAACTTCTATGCAAATATACACAACCATAACTCATTACGTTGTCTTCCTTGTCCAACTTCAACTAATTTGCTCAAGTTTGAAAATAAATAATGGGTATTCACAATCATAGAAGATGTCCAAGATAATATATTTGTATGTGAAAGTTCTCTTCCTTATATTAATCATTCATGAATTGCTTGTATGACGAATATTGTGATTGTCAAGCTTCAAAAGATTTCACTTTCTAAACCCCATGTGAAGCTACTACTAGGCATGATATGATCATATAATTTCAACTTCATGATATTCAATTCATTCAACAATTTACTCATAGGATATAAGTGAAGCACAAGAGTAAAAGACAAACTACTCCAAAAAGATATAAGTGAAGGTCAAGCGAGTAGTTAAGTAAATGGGTAGCTAATTGAGGACTCTCTCTTATTTAAAAAACTTTCAGATCTATGTATTTTATTAAAGCAGCAAGCAAAACAAAATAAAATGACATTCCAAGAATAGCACAACTCATGTGAAGAAGCAAAAACTTAGGCTCAACCGATACTAATCGATAAGTGTTGAAGTAGAAAGGTGGGATGCCTACCGGGGCATCCCCAAGCTTAGATGCTTGAGACTTCTTGGAATATTAAGTTGGGATGCCTTGGGCATCCCCAAGCTTGAGCTCTTGTGTCTTCTTCATTCCTCTCATATCACGGTTTCCCTAATTCTTAAAAACTTCATCCACACAAAACTCAACAAGAACTCGTGATATAAGTTAGTATAAATCAATGCAAAAACCTTATCATTCCCTACTGTAGCAAATCACTAAAATTATTATTTAACATTGCATACTAAATGCCTCTGCATATTTAATATTCCTATCCTCAAATAGAATCATTAAACAAGCAAACATATGCAAACATAACAGCAATCTGCCAAAACAGGACAGTCTGTAAAGGATGCAAGAATATCAATACTTTTTTAGCTCCAAAAATTCTGAAAATTTACCACACTGTATAAAATTTATCATATCTTGTTTTTCAAAAAGTTTCAACATTTTATCACATTCTTACTTTTCTTGGGAATTTTTGCAACAGCGATAAATCTGTTTTGAAACAGCAACATGTAGACTTGCAAAATAAGCATGGTAAAGGCCATCCTTGACATTTTTATTGAAATGAAAGATGCAAAACATTATTATAAATATCAGCAAGCAAATACAAATAAAATAAAATGATGCTCCAAGCAAAACACATATCATGTGACGAATAAAAATATAGCTCCAAGTGAGGTTACCGATAATGTCGGAGACGAAAGAGGGGATGCCTTCCGGGGCATCCCCAAGCTTAGTTGCTTGGATATTCCTTGAATATTACCTTGGGGTTCCTTGGGCATCCCCAAGATTAGGGTCTTGTCACTCCTTATTCTCCTCATATCGATATCTCACCCAAAACTTGAAAACTTCAATCACACAAAACTTAACGGAACTTCGTGAGATGGGTTAGTATGATAAAGATAAATCATTCACTTTGGTACTGTCAAGATAAGATTAATAATTGTTCTCACACAATTCCTACTGTACCCTACAATTTCTACAACTTATATTCAGCAATATAAGCCATGGAAACCATAAAACAAGCAAACTATGCATTGAAAACAGAATCTGTCAAAAACAGAACAGTACGTAAAGATCTGAATTAAGGTCATACGTCTGTAACTCCAACAATTCTAAAAATTTAGTAAAACGTAGGTAATTTGTAGATAAAACAACTGTAAAAATTTCAGAGTTTTTAGACTCTCCAGTGAATTTAAACAATTCTGTTACTGGGCAAAAAAGTTTCTGTTTTTGCACAGAATCAAGTCAACTATCACCCACACTATCCCAAAGGCTTTACATGGCACTTTATTGAAATAAAAGCTATAAACCATGATTACTACAGTATCCTAATCATGTGAACACACAAAAACAATAGGGTTAAATGTTGGGTTGTCTCCCAACAAGCGCTTTTGTTTAATGCCTTTTTAGCTAGGCATGATGATTTCAATGATGCTCACATAAAAGATAAGAATTGAAACGTAAAGAGAGCATCATGAAGCATATGACTAGCACATTTAAGTCTAACACACTTCCTATGCATAGGGATTTTGTGAGCAAACAAGTTATGGGAACAAGAATCAACTAGCATAGGAAGGCAAAACAAGTGCAACTTCAAAACTTTCAACATAAAGAGAGGAAACTTGATATTATTGAAATATGTCGAAGCATATATTGCTCTCTCATAATAATTTTTCAGTAGCATCATGAATGAATTCAACAATATGACTATCACATAAAGCATTCTTTTCATGATCCACAAGCATAGAAATTTTATTACTCTCCACATAAGCAAATTTATTCTCATGAATAGTAGTGGGAGCAAACTCAACAAAATAACTATCATGTGATTGGAAATTAAAATCATGATGACAAGTTTCATGGTTATCATTATTCAATATAGCATACATGTCATCACCATAATCATCATAGATGGCAACTTTGTTATCATAGTCAATTGAAACCTCTTCCAAAATAGTGGATTCATCACTAAATAAAGTCATGACATCTGCAAATCCACTTTTATCAATATAAACATCATAAATAGGAGGCATGCAATAATCATAATAAATTTTCTCATCAAAACTTGGGGAACTAAAAATATCATCTTCATCAAACATAGCATCCCCAAGCTTATGGCTTTGCATATCGTTAGCATCATGGATATTCAAAGAGTTCATACCAACAACATTGCAATCATGCTCATCATTCAAAGATTTTTTGTCAAGCATTTTATAGAATTCTTCTTCTATCAATTGAGCACAATTTTCCCTTCCATCATTTTCATGAAAGACATTATAAAGATGAATAATATGATGCAACCTCAATTCCATTTTTTTGTAGTTTTTTTTACAAACCAAACTAGTGATAAAACAAGAAACTAAAAGATTCAATTGCAAGATCTAAAGACATATCTTCAAGCACTCACCTCCCCGGCAATGGCACCAGAAAAGAGCTTGATGTCTACTATGCAACTTTATTCTTGTAGACACGTGTTGGGCCTCCAAGCGCAGAGTTTTGTAGGACAGTAGCAATTTTCCCTCAAGTGGGTGACCTAAGGTTTATCAATCCGTGGGAGGCGTAGGATGAAGATGGTCTCTCTCAAACAACCCTGTCACCAAATAATAAAAAGTCTCTTGTGTCCGCAACACACCAAATACAATGGTAATTTGTATAGGTGTACTAGTTCGGCGAAGAGATGGTGATACAAGCATAGTAATGATAGTAGATATTGATTTTTGTAATAGGAACAAATAAAAACAGCAAGGTAGCAATTGATAAAACGGAGCACAAATGGTATTGCAATGCTTGAAAATGAGGCCTAGGGTCCGTACTTTCACTAGTGCAATCTCTCAACAATGCTAATATAATTGGATCATATAACCATCCCTCAACGTGTGATGAAGAATCACTCCAAAGTTCTTATCTAGCAGAGAACATAAGAAGAAATTGTTTGTAGGGTATGAAACCACCTCAAAGCTATTTTTTCCGATCAATCTATCCTAGAGTTCGTACTAAAATAACACCAAGCTATTCTTTCCGATCGATCTAACCAAGAGTTCGTACTAAAATAACACCATATGATACACATCAACCAACTCTAATGTCACCTAGATACTCCAATGTCACCGCGAGTATCTGTGAGTTGATTATACGATATGCATCAAACAATTTCAGATTCATAATACTCAATCCAACACAAAGAACCTCAAAGAGTGCCCCAAGATTTCTACCAGAGAAACAAAGACGAGAACGTGCATCAACCCCTATGCATAGATTACCCCAATGTCACCTCGGGAATCCGCGAGTTGAGTGCCAAAACACATATCAAGTGAATCAATATGATACCCCATTGTCACCATGGGTATTCATAGCAAGACATACATCAAGTGTTCTCAAATCCATAAAATTATTCAATCCGATAAGAACGAAATCTCAAAGGGAAAACTCTTTTCACAACAAGATTGAGGGGAAAACACCATAAGATCCGACTATATTAACAAAGTCCGCGATACATCAAGATTGTGACATCTCAAGAACATGATAGAGAGAGAGATTAAACACATAGCTACTGGTACAAACCCTCAGCCCTGAAGGTGGACTACTCCCTCCTCATCATGGTGGCCGCCGGGATGATGAAGATGGCCACCGGTGATGATTTCCCCCTCCGGTAGGGTGCAGGAACGGGGTCTAGATTGGTTTTCGTGGCTACAGAGGCTTGCGGCGGCGGAACTTCTGATCTAGGGTTACCCCGAGGGTTTTAGGAATATTTGGCAATTTATAGGTTGAAGAGGCGGTGCGGGAGGTCACCGAGGGGGGCACAACCCCCCTGGGAGCGCCTGGGCTTCTGGGCGCGCCCAGGTGGGTTGTGCCCACCTCAGGCCTCCCCTCTGGTACTTTTTAGCCCATCCTGGGTCTTCTGGTCCAAAAATATTCTCCAAAATTTTTCACTGCGTTTGGACTCTGTTTGATATTGATTTTCTGCGATGTAAATAACAAGCAAAAAACAGCAACTTGCACTAGGCACTATGTCAATAGGTTAGTCCCAAAAAATGATATAAAGTTGCTATAAAATGATTGTAAAACATCCAAGAATGATAGTTTAACAGTATGAATGCTTCATAAATTATAGATACGTTGGAGACGTATCAGCATCCCCAAGCTTAATTCCTACTCGTCCTCGAGTAGGTAAATGATAAAAGAAATAATTTATGAAGTGTGAATGCTAGCAAAGTGCATAAGTTTGATCAATGATAATTTTAATCACTTTTCCTAGCATCATAAGAGCAATTCTTTCTCATAAAACTTCTCATGTTAAAGTAGCAACCAATTCACATGTTAAGGTTCAAACAATGAATTCTCTTGAAACTCAACAACCTATATTCTTAGTCACCAAACAATTGTGATTCAACTTATTCAACAGAGTCTAAGTAAGAGCTTTTATTTAGAAACCCACCAAATAAACCAACTAGCATCAACTACGAAGAGTAATCAACACTACTAGCAACCCATGGGTAGCAATCTGAGGTTCTGAGGCAAAGATTGAATACAAGAGTTGAACTAGGGTTTGAGTGGAGATGGTGCTGGTTAAGATGTTGATGAAGATTGACCCTCCCTCGATGAGAGGATCGTTGGTGATGACGATGGCTTCGATTTCCCCCTCCCGGAGGGAAGTTTCCCCGGCAGAATCGCTCTGCCAGAGCTCTAGATTGCTTCTGCCCAGGTTCCGCCTCAAGATGGCGGCGCTTCGTCCCGAAAGCTTCCATATGATTTTTTTCCAGTTCAAAACACTCCATAGAGCAAAAGATGGACATCGGGGGCTGGCCAGGGGGCCCACAAGCTCGGGAGGCGCGTCTTGGGGGGTAGGGCGCGCCCCCCATGCTTGTGGCCACCTGGTGGGTCCCCCTCCGTTGTTTCTTCACCCAATATTTTTTTATATATTCCAAAACAATTCTCCTTAAAGTTTCAGGACATTTGGAGTTGTGCAGAATAGGTATCTCAGATTTGCTCCTTTCCAGTCCAGAATTCTAGCTGTCGGCATTCTCCCTCTTCATGTAAACGTTGTAAAATAAGAGAGAAAAGGCATAAGAATTGTATCTCAAAGTGAAATAACAGCCCATGATGCAATAAATATCAACATAAAAACATGATGCAAAATGGATGTATCAACTCCCCCAAGCTTAGACCTCGCTTGTCCTCAAGCGAAAGCCAAAATCGATAATCATGTCCACATGTTTAGAGATAGAGGTGTCGATAAAATAAAATACGGAAATGAGGGCATCATGACCATCTTTAGAACAGCAACATATTATCATATAACATCTTATACCAAAGTGATAAATCATTCACAAAATAAAGTATAGACCAGAAACTTTATTGAAAACTAACAAACTATAATCTCGGTCATTGAAGCAATGGCAATTTATCATAACACCGGAAAGAGTCAATGTAAGAGCTTTTATTTAGAAAGTTCACATACTCAACCATCATTTAATCTTTCATAATTTCTAACACTCACGCGATACCTATGAGATCAAAGCTTCAATCAGACACATAGGAAGATAGGGGCTTATAGTTTTGCCTCCCAACCATTTACCTCTAGGGTAATGTCAACAATAATAATTTATGATCACCTACATCCGAGTGGATATATATGTCTGGATCTTTCCCCAACACATAGTGCTTGCCAAAAAGAGAAAATATAAAAGGAAGGGTGAAGATCACAACTCTTGCATAAAGGTAGAAAGTAAAATAAAAGATAGGCCCTTCACAGAGGGAAACAGAGGTTGCCATGCGCTTTTTGGTTGGATACAAGAAATCTTAATGCTATGGAACGTCACTTTCTATTGCCGCGTGTGATAGAGAACTTTATAATGCAGTCCGTCGCTTTTATTTCTTCCCCATCACAAGTTCGTATAAAGTTTATTTTCCTCACACTAAAAGATCATACATATTTAGAGAGCAATTTTTATTGCTTGCACCGATGACAACTTACTTGAAGGATCTTACTCAATCCATAGGTAGATATAGTGGACTCTCATGGCAAAACTGGGTTAAAAGTTTTTGGATGAGCAAGTAGTATCTATACTTGATGTGGAATTTTTGGCTAGCATAGGATGAGAAGCAAGCTCAACATGTTGGAGGATCCATGACAATATAACTTCTATTCGAATATAAGGGAACAAAACACATTATGTTGTCTTCCTTGTCCAACATCAAATTTTTAGCATATAATATTTTAGTGAGTGCTCACAATCACAAAAGATGTCCAAGATTGTGTATTTATATGTGAGACCTCTCTTTCTTTATTACTTCCTATTAATTGCAACAATGACCAATACTATGTTTGTCAACCCTCAACAAATTTCATGCATCATACTTCTTATATGTGAAGTCATCACTCCCCATAAGATTATTACATATTCCTTTTTATTTCTTTTATTCCTTTTCTTTTCCAAGATCAAAGCAAGAAAGCAAAGCCCTTAACTGAAACTAATCTTTATTATATAAATCTCGAACTCGATTACATAGATAGAACACAAAGCAAAACTCAAAGACTAGATCATACTAAAACTTTTATTCTACTAGATCAAGATTTAACCAAAATGATCGAACTAAGATAAACAATAAAGACAAAGATGTGATGGTGATATGATACCAGGGCACCTCCCCCAAGCTTGGCATAAGCCAAGGGGAGTGCCCATACCCATATACCCAAGTCTCCTTCTTCGGAGGTGGTGGTGCGATATTCTTGGCAATGATGCCCCTCAGGATGCGATTTTCCTCCTTGAGCTTATTGATTTGCTATTTGAGATCCATAATCTTGTTACGTAGCTTTCCGGTGATAGTTAAAGCACCATCCACCCACGGACGCATCCTTGCTGCAGAGGAATAAGCAACACTCTTTTTGAAGTTATTATAAGATATAAATTTAGCACCGGGAGGTTTGACCGAATTTGGGAGGACCGAGTCACAGAGTTCCACACGCATGGCTCCAGGTTGAGGGAGAGAAGTAACTTCTTGATCCTCTTCCATGGCATCCACTCTTTTCAGGTCGGCTTCCATCTCTTCCTCCGTTGACCACCCAAAGGGATTAGCTTCGCTGTATGCTCTTTGATCTGGTGTTGGGTGAGAGACCCGACTCTCCCCGACCGACTCATGTGAAGACATCTTGCTCTAAATCTTCTCCAGAAATAGCTCGAAACAAGAACAAAGGATATTGTCGTGATACGATGGTCAAAACCTTCGGGAGATTATATAATGAATTTTTACTGTGCAAAACAAGTATTCTCGGAGAAAACAGAGTCCGGAGGGCACGCGAGGTGGCCACAAGCTTGGAAGGCACGCCCAGGGGGGTAGGGCGTGCCCCCACGGCTTGTCGCCTACTCGTGCACTTTTCGGACTACTTTTTATTTTCCTAAATTTTTAAATATTCCAAAACAAAGTAAAGTTGCTTTTGGAAAACTTTTGGAGTCGGTTTACTTACCGTATCACATACCTATTCCTCTTTAGGGTTCTGGAGCGTTCTGGAAGGTTTCCTTTATGTACTCCTCCGGCGTTATGGAATGAATAATATTAGTTTCAACATTTATGGGCGTACCTAAGATATAATGTTTGATTCTTTGCCCATTCACCACCTTCGGCATTGTTGATCTTGATGGCACCGGAACGATAAACTTCTTCGATAATGTAAGGACCTTCCCATTTGGAGAGAAGTTTTCCTGCAAAAAATCTTAAACGAGAATTGTATAGCAAGACATGGTCACCTACATTTACTTCCCGCTTTTGTATTCTTTTGTCATGCCATCTTTTAACCTTTTCTTTAAACAACTTGGCATTTTCATAGGCTTGGGTTCTCCATTCATCAAGTGAGCTAATGTCAAATAACCTTTTCTCACCGGCAAGTTTGAGATCATAGTTGAGTTCTTTAATTGCCCAATAAGCTTTATGTTCTAATTCAAGAGGTAAGTGACATGCTTTCCATAAACTATTTTATATGGAGACATCCCATAGGATTTTTATAAGCAGTTCTATAAGCCCATAATGCATCATCGAGTTTCTTAGACCAATTCTTCCTAGATCTATTAACAGTCATTTGCAAGATCCATTTTATTTCTCTATTGCTTAGTTCTACTTGACCACTAGACTGAGGATGATATGGAGATGCAATTCTATGGTTAACATCATACTTAGCAAGCAATTTACGGAAAGCACCATGAATAAAATGTGAAGCACCATCAGTCATTAAATATCTAGGGACTCCAAACCTCGGGAAAATGGTAATGGTGGAAAACGCAAACATCCCGATGGCGGGTCAGACTTTGTGGCTAACACCAACGCAGGGTGCAAGAATCAGCGTCGTAATGGCAAGCAGCCATATGCTGGGGGAAAACCCAAGAATTATGAGGAAGCTCTTAGTGCGCCGTGTCGAAAGAACAGTTATCCTAATAAGCCATCTTCTCATGCTTGGAAGGACTATTATATTATGCAGGAGTACAAGAATCAGTCGTTTCAACAACATCATGGCAACAGTAATGGGCCGCCAGGCGGGTCAGGCTCAGGAGGTTTCCAGGGAGCCAGCTTTGGCAGTAGCGGCTCAAATTCTCGCTATCAGGGCCACGGGAACCATGGTGGTCGTAATCAGTAATCTGGTCAAGGTAATCAGCAGCAGAATAACCAGTCCAGATATCAGAGTAATCCTAAGCAGCTCAACAGTGGCCAGTATCATGTCTTTACTACGAGTACATGCAAGCGCGATCGGAAAATCTATAAGTGGGCAGTCAATGCGGTTGAGCCGGCAGTGCCGCAACCGTCCCGTGTTGATGATCCGGGTCATCTGGCCCTTGTAGTGGCCCCTCAAGTGGGCGGTTACAAATTCACCAAGGTACTTATGGATGGTGGAAGCGACATCAACATATTGTACTATGCCACTTTTCGACGAATGAATCTGACAGAGAAGGATCTTAAGCCGTCTTCTACGGTATTTCACGGCGTTACTCCTGGCAAATCGGCTTACCCTATAGGGAAGATCACTCTGGAGGTGGCTTTTGGTGATGAGTATAATTACAGAGTAGAGACACTATGATTTGAGGTGGTCAAGATCAAGAGTCCATATCATGCGCTGTTTGGACGACCGGCTTATCCTAAATTCATGGCTCGCCCTTGTTACATATATTTGCAGCTTAAGATGCCAGGGCCACGAGGGACAATCATGGTTCATGGGGATCGTAAGATAGCCCTGGAATGTGAAGAAGGAGATGCTGCTTATGCAGAGATGGCATGTGTTGCCGCGGAGCTTAAGTTTTACAAGTACAATGTTTACCCAGCTGACCTGACCCCTCTAAAGAAACCCACCACCGAGAAGGACCCTCTGCTCAAGTTCAAATCGACAAAAGACACGCAGCAAGTTGACTTTGTTCCCGGTGATTCTTCATAGCAGTTCACCATTGGGACGGGGATGGATCCCAAATAGGAAAGCACGCTCATCGAGTTCATCCGTGAGAACCGGGACATCTTTGCATGGAAACCTTCTGACATGCCGGGTGTACCGAGAGAATTCACTGAGCACCACCTTAATGTGGATCCTAAGATGAAACCTGTCTGACAGTTCCTCCTGTCATTTTAATGAGGAGAGGCGTAAGGCTATTGGAGAAGAAGTGGCCTAGCTTTTAGCTGTCGGGTTCATAGTTGAAGTTTTTCACCCTCAGTGGTTGGCTAATCCTGTGCTTGTGCTCAATAAGAATGGCACTTGGTGTATGTGTGTCAATTGCACAGATCTCAACAAGGCTTGCCCAGCTGATCCATTTGCTCTCCCCCGTATTGACCGGATCATTGATGCAACGACGGGTTGTGAGAGCCTATGTTTCCTGGATGCTTATTCTGGTTATCATCAGATTAAGATGGCGGTTGAGGATCAAGAGAAAACAACCTTTCTCACACCCTTTGGAGCTTTCTGCTATGTTTCTATGCCCATTGGGCTCAAGAGTGCCCAGGCGACTTATCAACGCTTGTGTTCAGAATTGCTTCTACTAGCAGATTGGATGCAATGTTCATGCTTATGTGGACGACATTGTAGTTAAGTCAAGGAAGAAGGAAACCTTGCTTGATGATTTGAAGGAAACCTTTGACAATCTCTGAGTGTACAAAATGATGCTTAACCCGGCCAAATGTGTTTTCGGTGTACCTGCAGGAAAATTGCTAGGTTTTCTGGTTTCACAGAGGGGCATCAAAGCTAACCCGGAGAAGATCGACGCTATCACCTCTCCGTTTAAGCCGGCCTGTATCAACGACGTTCAACTCCTGGCATGTCGTATTGCAGCCTTGAGCCGGTTCATAAGCCGCCTGGGTGAGAAGGCAATTCCCTTGTACCAGATGATGAAAAAGACTGATAATTTCATCTAGAGTGATGCTGCTAATGAGGCTTTTGAGGCACTTAAGAAGCAGTTGGCTGAGCCACCCATCTTGGCTGCTCCGATCGACAAAGACCCTATGCTCCTATACGTGGTGGCTAATAATAAGGCCGTAAGCATGGCAGTTGTCGTGGAGCACAAGGAGGCAGGGAAAGAATATCCAGTCCAGCGGCCGGTTTATTATGTTAGTGAGGTCTTGACGGAGTCCAAGCAAAGGTATCCACATTGGCAGAAATTGGTGTTTGGGGTGTTCATGGCTAGCCTCAAGTTGAAGCATTATTTCCTTGGGCATTCAATCACCGTGGTCAGTTCAGCTCCTCTGGGAGATATCATTTAAAACAAAGAAGCCACAGGCCGGGTTGCTAAGTGGGTAATTGAGCTTGGGCCACATCATCTGAAATATGTGCCCGGAACCGCTATCAAGTCTCAGGTTCTGGTGGATTTTATCAATGATTGGACGGAATTGCAAGCACCTGAGGAGAAGCCGGACAATACATACTGGACGATACACTTTGATGGATCCAGGCAATTGGAAGGCTCGGGGCTGGAGTTATTCTATCTTCCCCGCAAGGTGACAATTTTTGTTATGTCTTGAGACTTATGTTTCCCTGCACTAACAATGCAGCTGAGTATGAGGCTTTGCAACATGGGGTCCACATGGCCAAGGAGATGAACTTGAGTGGGGTTAGATGCCTTGACGACTCAGATCTAGTTGCACAACAAGTTTCAGGGACTTGGGACTCTAAGGACCTGCTCATAGCAGCTTATCATCAAGCAGTGACTTATATTGCTGGCCACTTCAAAGGTTATCAAGTGGATCACATAGACCGGCGAGATAAACAGTTGTCAAGTGATCTCAATAGCTTCTTCACAACTTCATGCTTGGTGATGTCACTAGCGCCAAGCATGAAGATCATTGGTGATATCAGTAAGGCGGTCGAAGGTGAGCTGAACATTTTCGTTGTCAAACCTCTTGAAGCGGTTGTAGAGATTGCGAAGAACATCGACTCTTCTGTCTATCTGAGACGAGACACCTTCGTTGACTTTGGAGATCCAGTCCCAGTCTAGTTTCGCAGACTCCAGAGCACTCACGCGGCAATACTGCCCTTTGGTCACATGACCACAGATGATGTTCTTGGCGGTTGTCATGGTTTTGTCACGACAGATGTCCTAGAGAAAGGACTTAGTCGTGAGGCCATCACTGCGTGGTAGTAGCTTGAACGGGGTTGATCGGAATCGAGAGACAAGGGTTTACCCATGTTCGGCCCCTCTCGCTGCAGGTAATAGCCTACTTCCTGCTTGATTGATTATTGCTTGGGATCTTGATTACAAGGGTGTGACTTTACAATCCTAGTACTCGATATCTTGTCACCTATCCCTCTGCCTCAGGGGCTCCCCTTTATATATAGGTTGAGGCCCTAGGCTTACAACAGAATCCGGGTCGTGGTATGACTCGTGAGCTAGTTTATCTCCTATTTGTCTTACTTACCAAGTAGGAAACTTCCTTTGGGGTCTTCTGATGATGAGCCGGCATCTCAGGCTCTGGGCCACGAGCCGGCCCTCTTGGCGACTTGTCTTCTGGGCCTAAAAACTCGTGGTCATTATGGTCTGCTTGACCATCGCCATCTTCTGAATCGCCATTGGTGTAACCCGACCCTAAACAGGTGGGTCATACCATGGGGTTATATCCCCAACATTAGCCCCCAGGTTGACCTGGATTTATACATGTTAACCTCCAAAATAATAATTCCAGATAACCTTTCCAGAAATTGTGGCTCTTTGAATCTACGTCGTGGCCAGGTCATATGTTGCCGACTCATTACACCTTTTACGCTTTGACATTTCTTGCTCTTTTATGGTGTGACATCATCTTCCTTGATTTCCGGAACACGGGTGTGACATCATAACGAATCTTTCAAGTATATCTGTCAGGCCTGAAAATCGAGGCGTCCCTTACTCAAAAAGTTACTACGCCACCTCTGTTTTTGCGCCTGCCTTTTTCCCCTTCACATTGCCATTATAAAAACACACAAGGGGCCCCAGATCCATTTTTACTGCTTCATCCTTCGGTCGTCTCCTTCCTCGCGCCCGAGCTCTCCGGCACCCGCGCAGTGCTTCTTTGGGTTTGTCAGTACCTCACCTGCGACCTCGAAGCCGTTTAGACCGTCGCCATAGCCCGCCAGAATACTCCGGCCACTCTCTGCCGCAGCCAGGTATGCCTCAGACCTTCCTCATTGCATCTGTGACATTCATCCCCTTGCTTAGGTCTTCACAGTTCATCAGTGCTTTGTACCGTTCTTGGCTACCAGATCTACATGCCCTTTAATAATCCCTGGAAACACTAATCCCTGGAAACACTCTGATTGCGGTTACATCTCCATTTTTACATCTAGAATCTCCTTACTGCTCTCAAACCCTGTTAATATACCAACCAGTGATTCCACTATATTTTTTAGGTCTGATAAATAACCCTTTTTCAAGTAATTTGTAGATCTGTAATCGTAACTGCTTTGTCAAAAACTTGTTCTTGCCAACACTTAGCAGAAAATATAAAGCCTCTGATATGAGACAAGTCAGCTTTTATGATTTGCCGGCTTATCATTAGTTGCGTAGCTCACATAACTTGGTATTCATAGCCTTAATAGTCATAATTGCCCCTTATCCTTTCGGCTTAATGTTTTGAATAGCTTGGCGACTCATCAATAGTCGAACGAGCATTCTGATTCATCTTGAATCGTAGCAGCCTCATCATTTTGCTGGCTTATGATATAAATGATGGAAATATGCCCTAGAGGCAATAATAAAGTTATTATTATTTTATTTCCTTATTCATGATAAAATTTTATTATTCATGCTAGAATTGTATTGACCGGAAACTTAAATACATGTGTGGATACATAAACAAATACCGTGTCCCTAGTGAGCCTCTACTAGACTATCTCGTTGATCAAAGATGGTTAAGGTTTCCTAACCATGGACATCAGTTGTCACTTGATAATGGGATCACATCATTAGGAGAATGATGTGATGGACAAGACCCATCTGTTAGCTTAGCATATGATCGTTCAGTTTATTGCTACTGCTTTCTTAATGTCAAATACATATTCCTTCGACCATGAGATCATGCAACTCCCGGATACCGGATACATTGTGTGCTATCAAACAACACAACGTAACCGGGTGATCATAAAGATGCTCTGCAGGTATCTTCGAAGGTGTCTGTTGAGTTGGCGTGAATCGAGATTGGGATTTGTCACTCCGTATGACGGAGAGGTATCTTTGGGCCCTCTCGGTAATACAGCATCACAGGAAGCTTGCAAGCAAAGTGACTAAGGAGTTAGTTACGAGATGATGTATTATGGAATGAATAAAGAGACTTGCCGGTAATGAGATTGAACTAGGTATGGAGATACCGACGATCGAATCTCGGGCAAGTAACATACCGACAGACAAAGGGAATTACGTATGTTGCCATAAAGGTTTGACCGATAAAGATCTTCGTAAAATATGTAGGAACCAATATGGGCATCCAGGTCCCACTATTGGTTATTGACCGGAGAAGCGTCTCGGTCATGTATACATCATTCTCGAACCCATAGGGTCCGCACGCTTAACGTTCGTTGACAATATAATACTATATGAGTTATGTGAGTTGGTGACCGAATGTTGTTCGGAGTCCCAGATGAGATCACCGACATGACGAGGAGCTCCGGAATGGTCCGGAGGTAAAGATTGATATATAGGACGATGCTATTCGGTCACCGAAAATGTTTCGGAAAGTACCGGATATTTATCGGAGTGCTGGAAGGGGTTCCGGGAGACCACCGGTAAGTGGTGGGCCTTATGAGCCAAAGGGGGGAAGCACACCAGCCCACAAGGGGGCTGGCGCGCCCCTCCACCCCTGCCCACGCACCAAGGAGGGAGGGAAGGAAGGGGGAGGCGCCCTAAGGCAGCCAGCCCCCCTTTCCTTCCCCCATGTCCATATATGGAAGGAGGGCGGCTAGGCAGGCCCTAGAGCTGGGCGCCGGCCCCTAGGGGGCGCCCTAGGTTGCCACCTCTTCCCCCCTCCACCTATATATATGTGAGGAGGGAGAGGGGCAACACACACCACGATCCCCAAGCCGTTTGCATCGCCCCTCTCCCTCTAGTTCGTCCTCGGTCATAATTTTCGTAGTGCTCGGCGAAGCCCTGCGGAGATAGTTGCACCACCACCGTTACCACGCCGTCATGCTGCCGGAACTCATCTACTACCTTGCCTGACTTGCTGGATCAAGAAGGCGAGGACGTCATTGAGCTGAACGTGTGCTGAACGAGGAGGTGCCGTGCGTTTGGTACTTGATCAGGCGGACCGTGAAGGTGTACGACTACATCAACTGCGTTGATAAACGCTTCCGCTTAACGGTCTACGAGGGTACGTAGACATACTCTCCCCTCTCGTAGCTATGCATCTCCATGGATAGATCTTGCGTGTGCATAGAATTTTTTTGTTTTTCCATGCAACGTTCCCCAACAGTGGCATCATGAGCCAGGTCTATGCGTAGATGATATGCACGAGTAGAACACAAAGGAGTTGTGGGCAGTGATGTTCATACTGCTTACCACCAATGTCTTATTATGATTTGGCGGCATTGTGGGATGAAGCGGCCCGGAGCAACCTTACATGTCCACTCACATGAGACCGGTTCCACCGACTGACATGCAACTTGTTTTGCATAAAGGTGGCTGGCGGGTGTCTGTTTCTCCTACTTTAGTTGAATCGAATTTGACTACGGCTGGTTCTTGCAGAAGGTTAAAACATCAAACTTGATAATCACTATTGTGGTTTTGCGTAGGTAAGAACGATTCTTGCTAGTTGCCCGTAGCAGCCACGTAAAACTTGCAACAACAAAGTAGAGGGCGTCTAACTTGTTTTTGCAGGGCATGTTGTGGTGTGACATGGTCAAGATATGATGTGATATATGTTGATGTATGAGATGATCATGTTTTGTAATAAGTTCACGACTTGCATGTCGATGAGTACGACAACCGGCAGGAGCCTTAGGGTTGTCTTTAATTATTGTATGACATGCGTGTCAATCACTAAGCGCCATGTAATTGCTTTACTTTATCGCTATGCGTTAGCAATAGTTGTAGAAGCAATAGTTGGCGAGACGACCCCGACGCAACGATGGAGATCAAGGTATCGTACCGGTGACAATGGAGCTCATGACGATGCTTTGGAGATGGAGATCAAAAGCACAAGTGATGATGGCCATATCATGTCACATATTTTTGATTGCATATGATGTTTATCCTTTATGCATCTTATTTTGCTTAGAACGACGGTGGCATTATAAGATGATCCCTTCACTTAAATTCAAGATAAAGGTGTTCTCCCCGAGTATGCACCATTGCTAAAATTCATTGTTTCGAAGCACCTCGTGATGATCGGGTGTGATAGACTCTACATTCACATACAACGGGTGTAAACCAGTTTCACATGCAAAATAATTGGGTTAACCTTGACGAGCCTAGCATGTACAGACATGGTCTCGGAACACTGGATACCGAAAGGTCGAACGTGAGTCATATAGTAGATATGATCAACATAGAGATGTCACCATTGATGACTACCCCATCTCACGTGATGATCGAACATGGGTTAGTTGATTTGGATCATGTATCACTTAGACAACTTGAGGGATGTTGATTTAAGTGGGAGTTCATTAGTAATTTGATTATTTGAACTAAAATTTATCATGAACTTAGTCTTAATAGTTTTTGCATATCTATGTTGTAGATCAATGGCCCGTGCTACCGTTCCCTTGAATTTTAATGCGTTCCTAGAGAAAGCTAAGTTGAAAGATGATGGTAGCAACTACATGGACTGAGTCCGTAACTTGAGGATTATCCTCATTGGTGCACGAAAGAATTATGTCCTTGATGCACCGCTAGGTGACAGACCTGCTACAGGAGCTACTGCAGATGTTATGAATGTCTGGCAGGCTCGATCTGATGACTACTCAATAGTTCAGTGTGTCATGCTTTACGGCTTAGAACCGGGACGTCAAAGACGTTTTGAACGCCACAGAGCATATGAGATGTTCCAAGAGCTGAAGTTGATATTTCAAGCTAATGCCCGGGTTGAGAGATATGAAGTCTCCAACAAGTTCTATGGCCGTAAGATGGAGAAGAACAGTTCTGTCAGTGAACACATACTCAAAATGTCTGGGTATAATAACCACTTGACTCAGCTGGGAATCGATCTTCCAGTTGAGAGTGTTATTGACAGAGTTCTTTAGTCGCTGCCACCAAGCTACAAAGGCTTCATGATGAACTATAATATGCAAGGGATGACGAAAATGATTCCCGAGCTCTTCGCGATGCTGAAATCGACGGAGGTAGAAATCAAGAAGGAGCATCAAGTGTTGATGGTTAACAAGACCACTAGTTCCAAGAAAAAGGGCAAGGGAAAGAAAGGTAACTTCAAGAAGAATGGCAAGCAAGTTGCCGCTATCGTGAGGAAGCCCAAAGCTAGACCCAATTCTGAAACTGAGTGCTTCTACTGCAAAGGAAATGGTCACTGGAAGCGAAACTGCCCCAAATACTTGGCGGATAAGAAGGATTGCAAAGTGAACAAAGGTATATTTGATATACATGTTATTAATGTGTTCCTTACTAATGCTCGTAGTAGCGCCTAGGTATTTGATACTGGTTCGGTTGCTCATATTTGTAACTCGAAACAGGAGCTACAAAATAAACAAAGATTGGCTAAGGATGAGGTGACGATGCGCGTCGGGAATGGTTCCAAGGTCGATGTGATTGCCGTCGGCATGCTACCTCTACACCTACCTTCGGGATTAGTTTTAGACCTCAATAATTGTTATTTTGTGCCAGCGTTGAGCATGAACATTATATCTGGATCTTGTTTACTGCAAGACAGTTATTCATTTAAGTCAGAGAATAATGGTTGTTCTATTTATATGAGTAATATCTTTTATGGTCATCCACCTTTGATGAATGGTCTATTCTTGTTAAATCTCGATCATAGTGATACACATATTCATAATATTGATGCCAAAAGATGGAAAGTTGATAATGATAGTGCAACATACTTGTGGCACTGCCGTTTAGGTCATATTGGTGTAAAGCGCATGAAGAAACTCCATACGGATGGACTTTTGGAATCACTTGATTATGAATCATTTGATACTTGCAAACCATGCACTATAAAAAAAATACACTGCCGTGATGATACGTGTTTGTCATAGTAGGTCACGTTTTCTGTCATGCATGTACATCCATGACGATTTTATGACAAAATGAAGATAGTCATACCTGTGCTGTTGTAGAAGTGTTCCATGACAATACCAAAATTACCATCACGGAAGTGTCGACTTCCATGATGATAAATGGCGCGTCATGGAAGTCCTTTCGTCAAGGGTAACAGACACGGGGCTTCCACCCTAACAGGTCGCCGTTAAGCTATCAGGTTCCGGTTTGGATCCGATAACCCGTTAACAGCCCGGACCAATGGGGATTTTCCACATGTAAAATTCTGATTCGCCGGAGTTTCCACGTGTCTGCTCAGGGTTGGGACAGATGTCGTCCACTCATTGGACAGGTGGCGCCTATGATATGTAGACATGTGGCACGGCCCAACAGTGGCCCATTCAGGGGAATAGGCCGGCCCGTTTGACTTGGTCAAAAGGTAGCGGGCCGGCCCACGGAAATCCTGTTAACGGCCTGTTGGCATATAGCCCATTTACAGCCCGCTAACTCATGGCCCATTATGGCCTATCCGAATTAGGCCCAGTACCGGCATCTGGGCCATCCAATGTGATTCCAACCCGGTGTGACTTCTGGCCCATGTATGGCCCATGACGTCTTTCGGCCCATATGAGGCCCTATGTAACTCTTGGCCCATTAACGGCCCGTGGTGACACTGAGCCATAATGAACAGTGTATCGCTTTATACCCATTAAAGGCCCATTATTCCGTTGGGCCCTTTCCAGCCCGTATGATCTTTCAGCCTGCAAGGGCCCATTTATTCTTGGGCTCATTTCCAGCATTCGATTACTTCCGGTCCGTTACTGTCATGTTCCGCTTGCGGGCCAAATTCAGCCCGTGGTTAAAGTCGGCCCGTTTGTGGCCCGTTAATCCGTTTGGGCTGTTTTCTTAGCGTCATCAAATACGGCCCGTTTAAGCCCGTTATACATATTGGCTATTAACGGCCCGTTATGATCAGGCCATAAACAGACAATTTCCACTCTAGCTCGTTTACGGCCCATATTGCGGTCCTTTATTGGTCCATGAATAGTATGACCCGTAGAAGGCCCATTGATTCTAACGCCCGCACAAGGCCCATAGATCGTATGGCCCGTAGGAGGCCCATGGTCACTACATAATGGTCCGTGGTTATTATGGCCTAGTTTAAAAAAAAATTTATTGTTGCCACTAGCAAACCGCGGAAAAAGAACTGCAGTGACTACAACCAAATAAATAAACAAGACAATAAGGAAATAAATAAGCAAGCAACTTACGTTAGGCTATTACGGCTATTACACATATTACATCCATTGGGCATCAAAGTTTGCCACCAGTGCAAATATAGTGAACAAAGCAGCATATTACATACACTGGGCGTCTAAATTGGCCACCAGTGCAAATAAACGAGCGGTAGCAAAACAAGTCCATACCAGAAACAACTTCACAAGAGCTCAAGAAATGTTATCCTGGGTATCCACCATGCTGGCAATAAGCTTAGCAAGCTTATTAGCTTTCTCCTATTTGGCGCTAAAATCCTCCAACGCTTGCTGTTGCACCAGAAAGTATGCATCTGAATTCTCCAGGGACTTTCGCAGTCCTTCGGCTTCTTGTCGCAGCACAGCTGATCGATGTCTTTCAGCTTGTAGTTGAGACTCAAGAAACCGAACTGATTCAGACAGTGAGTTCGAATAGCTTGTGCCACGGGTAGTGGCCAGTAACTCGAACACTACACCAAGACAGGACTTTGGCGTTGTCTCACTGTCTTCAAGATAGTTTTCCTTAGCTGTTTTATCAGCTTTGTTGGAGACCAACAAGGATGTCTCACTATCCTGAACCTTATCTACATTACTTCCTTTAGCATTGCTTAATAAGGCACTCTTCCCCAATATTCTGTCAGCATTCTAAAAGAAGAAACAAGTAGACACATAACAGGTTTAGCATGTAGTATATGAAACTCATTTCGGTGAACCAGTTCATTAGTAAGGTGGACAGGATTAAACTACCAAGTCTTCTATTGCCAAGTAGTACATAATAAAAGCATCAAACAAACATATATCTGTCCTATGGTCACTGCATTGTCTTGCCAAATCAAAATAGAGACACGGTTCAAATCATATCAGTTCAAGACAAAGCAGCATTGAAAGAATACAAAGCATGGGAAACCACACAGCACAACAATATTTCAGATGGGTACCACGGGTCTACATGTACAACAACACTATTGGTTCTGTTGTGAAGCCAGTAATGTGCATGATATGAGAAGTCAACTGTATACACAATTGAAATTGAAATCAACAGAGCTATTTATAAGAGCAAACCTGTTAAAGAAACATGCTTAAACATACCTGTTGTGCCATTGGAGTTTCGACTGGATCCTTCAATTTAAAAATAAGTTTGTATGAGTAAATACAGTGATACAAGAGCAAAGCAGTATGCACGATAGCAATGGAATCTTAAATGAGAACAGTTGTTCTTCAGGTTTAAGCACTTGTTCTACATGAACAGAGTACAGTAAGATGCAGGCATATAGTACTTAAAAATAAAAAATGAGCTCATAGACCTTACCACATTCTTGGTTCGGGACCAGTACAGAACAAGGCGTTCCCAGTCATTGTCCCGTAAATGTGTCTCAGGAGAACGTAAGGGAATTTGATGAGTTTCTTTGCCAGTGAAGTACGTTTTCTTTAGGTAATTCCGATACTGCCACCAAGCATTCTTGAAGATAGCAGAGGTATTAGCACAGGTTACCTCATCCTGAGTTTCCAAATCGGTCCTTCTCTATAGAGAAAAATGGGAAAAATTGCTGTATTATAACCATCATGGAGGTAGAATGTATGGGACAAAGCAGAGTAATTGCCATGAATAACATTACTTACACATAACTCCTGGACGAACACCTGCAACTGGCATTTTCCCTCATCTTCAGTATAATATTTCCATGATGGGAAGATACGCAGATAGGATTTAACAACATCAAATGCGATAGATGCTAAACTACGAATGGCTGGTTGTGCTTCCTCCACAGGAATAGGTGTACTAACTGGTGGAGTTGGGGTTTGCCGTGGTAGTACAGGCGCTTTGGGCACTGGAGTTGCCTTACTAACTACTCTTGTTTGGGAGCTCTGTGGTGGACATGGTGTTGTGTCAACAGGAACTAGGTTACTATCTGCTGGGGTTGGGGTTAGATTGGGTGAAGCTGGTTCTCTGTCCATCGCAGTAGGGGTACAATCTGTGAGAGTCTGGGTTATGTGTGGTAGGGCTGGTTCTCGTGCATGTATAACCGGGGTGCTATCTCCACCAAGAGGTAGCACTGTTTTATTTGAAGACCGTGTTTTTACTCCGCTAGATACTGCCATCACCCACTCCAATTCTAATGGCTGATAAACAGGAAACATAGTTGAATGTACAGACCTTGTATGAGAGACAGATGCAATAGATAGTGTGGAAAAAAGAGGGCATGAAATAGTTGACATGTATATTGTTTAACTAAAAAGGATAGCATGACATAAGTTCACATATATGATGTCTATCTAAACTGGATAGTATAGCATGACATAATTCAAAGATATGATGACTAACTAAACAGGATGGCATGAGATAATTATATGATGTCTTTAGTAAACAGGTTCACATGACATAATTCACATACATGTTATCTAAGTAATCAGAATCGCTTGATTTAATTCACATATGTGATATATATACTAAGTAGAGGGCATTCGCATATATGATGTCTGAACTAAGAACATGGTGTTGAATATTGTGTATATGATGTCTAAACTATGCAATGCAAGACACCATATGCATGATATGAGCAGTATAACCAAGCCAAGTTAGAGCATACACCTCGGTAGGGGAATAGGACTGGTCATCTATCTCTGAATCCATCTCTGAGGAGCTATCGGGACCCAGCAAGAGATTTGCTTTGACAGGTAGCACTGTCTGCTCTGAAGACCTTGTTTTCACTCCAGATTTTTCCAGCACCCACTCAAATGGCTGATTCACAGGAAGAGTAGTTTAATGTACAAACATTGTCGACAAATGAAAATGTAATGAATAAAAGGATTGGCAAGATATCATTCAAATATATGATGCCTGGTTAAACAGGATGGCATTGCATATTTCACATATATTATGGCTGGCTAAAAGAGATGAGACTGCATAATTCTCATATATGATATAGAAACTAAACAGGTGGCATTACAGAACATATCTAAACTAAGCAGATGACATATATGATGTCGAAAGTAGGCACTGCAAGGCAACATATGCATGATATGACCAACATCATCATGCCAAGTTAGAGCAAACACCTTGGGGGGTAAATAGGAGTGGTCAGCTGCGTCTGAATCCGCCTCAGAACAGATATCTTCCTCTGGATTACAATCTGGAGAGGGGGGGGGAGGGTTTGCCGTTTAACCCACCATGGAGCGATGTCTGCATGACATTGTATTGCTGCGCAAAACTCTTCTCTTTTTCTCTACATGTTCAACATGACTATGTACAATATCTGACATGCATACAAAAAAATATAGTGAGATTATGTAAGGAGGGCATGCAGAAATCTAGAGTGATGGTAACAACCAGTGGATGGATCCAAAAATAATGATAGCAGGCTGATGATAGCTTTAATTTAATAAAAAGACAGATGATGATTGCTTTACTATTTGTTTCCCACCCAAGATGAACAACATAGGCATACCCTAGGTGAACCAGATAATAGACAGAGATAATATTCATTGCTGCCTCGATATGTGCCCCACAAGTAATTTTAAAACTCAAGTTTGAACATTAATTTGGACCTGACTTGGAGTCTAAGAGGTGAACAGGATGATAAAGTTGCAGGTAATATTAAGCAATGCATAACATAAGCAGAAACAAAAGAGTGCGACCTCTCTTGTGGACCCGTGTACTCCTCAGGTTCATCTGCTGAGTCGATGATGGTGATGCAGTTGCGGTGGGTGCCGGCGGCAGGGAAGGAGATCCGAGGTGGCAAAAGACGGTCAGGAGTCGTGATGTCTGGTTTGGTGGATGCTTCTGTCAATGGAGCAGCTCAGGTGAGGTGGACGACGTCGCGGCAGGAGCAGGACAAACCACACAAAGTTTTTTCGACACCTATCTGTAACTGAATTAATTCTGTAAGGGCTCCTTTGGCTTGCAGGATTCTAAAAACACAGGGATAGGAAAAACACCGGAATAGGATAGGAATGCATGTGGGAAACAGAGCATTTGTAAACACAGGATTTCTATCAACTTGGGTGTTTGGTTCAAAGGAATTGGAAGAGCAGAGGAATGCAAAGAAACATGGTCAAATTAAAGTGAAACCATATGAAAGCGTGTACAGTTAGAATGTTATTCTGCCACTAATGCTCTTGGTCTTGTTTTCATGCATAGGATTTTCAAAAGTAGGTCCTGGTGGATGTTTTGCTCCATTCCTTTCAACGAAATGCATGAATAATTGAATAGTAGAGTGCCATAGGAAAATTTCCTATTGCTATGTTTTTCCTTCACTTTTTCCTTTGAAGAAAAATAGCCCTAATGGATCGACATGAATGTAGAGTAATAAGTGATGCGACAAGTGTACAACCTCTTTGTCGTAGCCGTGTCGACCTCAGCATCATTGGGTTGGTCGCTGAAGAAGTTGCGGCAGAGGTGGCTGTCGGAGGTGTGGAGGAAGATCTGAGGCGTCTGTAGCCGGCATCCAGGGTACTGCTCTGTTGTGATGGATGGTTCTGTCATTGGAGCAGCTCCGGCAAGCCGTAAGACGTCGAGGCTGAAGCAGTACAAGACAGACATTGTTAATCTCAAGTGGGATTCTAATAGCATCTCCAATAGATGATGTAAAATACATTACCGAAAAGTGATAGATGTAAAATTTACATCACCAAAAAACACCTGACTACAACAGATGAGGTAAAAACTGTTGACTCTGAACTTAACTGTTGAAACTAAAATTTACTATGGAATCTGAATGTTACTGTCGAAACTAAACACACTAGTAGCAGAGAGGCACTTCACATGTAGTTTAGGCTGCTCGAGCACTAGTAGTAGAGAAACAGTGATCTAAATCAGCAGGCGATCAACGGGGAACACGGTAGCAGATAGCAGCTGGAGCAGCAGTGCCTGGAGGAGCAACGCGAACTAGAGCCAGAGCAGGAACTCGTGTAGCTTTAGCAGCCCATGTACCAGCATCAGCAGCGCGAGCCAGAGCAAGAGCAGAGCAGCAGCATGAGTGAGGGGGAGAGTAGAGCAGCAGCGCGACCGAGCGAGAGCTGGAGTAGCAGTAGCAGCATCAGCAGCGCGAGCGAGCGAGTGAGAGCCAGAGTGGGAGCAGCAGATCTGGCTAGTATGGACGCCACCGCTGAAGGGGCCTCGCACTGGGGGAGAGCCGTCGTGGAGATGTCGCCCGCGGCACCGGCTTCGAGGTAGCCGTGCAATGGGGGTACGGTATCGAGCACCATTGAAGCCGGGAGGTCGAGTTAAGGAGAAGGTGTGATGCGATGAGTGTAAAACCTCTTTGGTGGCGCCGAGTAGGCCTCGGCTTCGTCCGAGGAGTCGGTGAGGATGCTGCGGTTCCGGTGGAGCAGGTTAAGGCGGCACTGTGGGGATGGATCAGCCGCGATAGACGAGGCGATCGTCGGAGCAGCTCCTTGGAGGTGGAGGACGGGGCGGCTGAACCGGCGGGACGACGAGATCGACGACGGATCCTCATCCGGGGAGGTGGATGAGGGACGTCGAGCTGTTGCGGTGGACGACGTCATCGGGGAAGAGGCTCCCGGCTGGGCAGCGGTGGGGTGGCGGACGGAGGAGGGTGGGGTTTCGCGGCTGGAGCAAAGAGGTTATGGCGGCCTGGGATTTCGAATGGCGAAAAGGAGGTGATGGGAGGGGAAACCAAGACTTAGGGACGCGCTTGTGCAAAATGTAGGTTGTGTTACAAAAGTACCCACACCGATTTGAACTAGCGGCCCTTTCGGCTCAGGGTTAGAAGGGGGATTTCGCGTGTCGGGATTTGGCAGCTGGAGGGAGTTTTCGCGCGCGTTGTAATTTCGGGATAGCAAGGCGCGAGTTTTGGGAGCACGATATCTGAATTTTCAGGATAATAAGGTGCGGGTTGAATTTTAGGGACAAGCCTAACGTTTAATAATGTACGTACAAATCAATTCGCACTTCCCTCAATGAAAAAAACGAAAAGGATAAAACTATTCGCACCACACAAAGAGAGAGTCTTGTCCCGTTTTACTGTACAAATGCTATTCAAAGCTATGAATCCATGTTATGTCCAATTAAATTTTTTCGCTGGCTGTATAATGCATGTAACCTACTCTTACGAACATTTTAGTGCATTCCAAATTTCTATACCATCACTGCAATTCGAACTAAATTTGAATTTGTTTCTCTATTTGAATAAGAATCTACAATCATGATTGTTGCCAACTTAACCATCATTCGTATATTATCTTAACAACACACCACATGATTACTGTAGTGATAGATATGAACTATGTGTACTATATGAACTCGAATTCAAAATTTTGAATACACTTGATGTTGATTCCAAATAATAGTACATTTGATGTACTAACTAGATCTTCATAATCTAAACCATGTTTCATACGTACACTGTGTTTATCTCACAAAGTATAGTGCCCCGCCCCCTACATTATGACAAGTATTTAGCCCTGAGCTGCAAAAGCCACTCATTATCACAAATTCAAATAAATGTTCTATATATTATATGTAGTATAACATGTTCATAATCACACCATGCGTATCACCATTATATATATTCATGCATGCGTCGGTTTAAAACACTATGATATCTTCTTCAAATATCCGAATCCACTTTTTTTATAATGAATTATGATCTCTGTTCGTCTTTTACACCCACACAATTCTCTTCTCTTTGTATCTAGCGCTAACTTTCTCTCGTGCATGCACACGCCCGCCCCCTCTCACCCTCCCTCAGCGTCCCCTCCATCGCACACATTCGTTATTTCTCTTTAGGTCGTTCACCCACGGTGTGTGTAGGACCCCGGCTCCTTCTTTCCGGCACACACCGGTCGATATACCTCTCTAGCCAAGTGTGCCTACCACAAACACACACTTTCCCTCTTCTCTTATCACCGTCCATGCCCCCTATGTCCAATACGGTTCCACGCACGTGCACACTCCCGCCCCTCTTTTCATCAATCTCATACTTGCACACTCCTCCCCCCTCGATATAGTAGGCCTCTCGCACCACCTCCTAGCCGCATCCCTCTCCCCCTATCCATCTCTCCGGACCTTATTTGCTTCTAACACATGCATGCATGTATACCTACCTACCGATCTTCGTACATATAGCTAGGTCGACTATAAGTCTTTTTCGCCACGCACCGATCGACGTACCTCACTAGTTATGTCTCTTCCTTTCTCCGACACACGGCGATTGATCTTCCTATGTAGATACATCTGCTTACCACAACCATATCATCCCCCCTCATCATCCTTGCATACCTCCCGACCCGTCTCTCACACGCACGTGCATAGACAGGCAGACATCCCCTCTCTTATTGATATTGCACTTGTACCCTCCGTTTGTCTAGCAGGCCTCTCCCACCATTTGTGAGAAGCAACTCCACCACCAACCCTCCCACACTCTACCTTTGTCTCTCTCCCAACCTTATTCCTCTGCTACACATATGCATGGATGCCGATCGATCTCCCTCAATACATAGCTAGGTCTCTCCTTCTCTACACATATACCAGTCGATCTACCTCTCTATAGTTAGGTCTCTGCCCCCTCCCCTCCCCCACACACCGATAGTCGAACGTTGTAGGTAGGTATCCATGCCACAGAGACAAACTGCACCTCTGCCCTCTCACATTCCAGTAGGCCAGCCGCCCTGTATCTTTGACGTGGGCAAACACAAATTCGATGGCACTCTTTATCGATCACGCACCCACACACTTCATCCCTATTTTCGATTCTATCGATATCTCACGCCGATGATCCCTCCACTCTCTTCTCGTGGATCGCTCCCTCTATATATGATATATCCATGACTCGGTTTCACACACATTGCATATGTTACATTTTTTTGTTTGAGATATCATCGACACATTGCCTCTATTTTGCACAAACCATCTCTCTCACACCCACCCACGTACGTACTCACTAGATCAGAGAGGAGGTGCACGCACGACACACGTACTCACGTCTCGTTCCCAGCCACACCCGCGCGGGTACATGGTGGAGTTCATTTCTGTATGAAAAGGCATCACACATGATAATTTGACGCGTGTAGCGGTTGTTTACTCGAAGGAGGGTCGTGTACCACACGTACACGGAACAAAGTTCGACTTGACACATTAGTATTAAATAAAGTTATATTCCTCAATGGCATGCATAGGATATAAAACGATTGTCATTGGGAAAAAAGAAATCCGCTTCACTATATACAATGGAGCCTGCCTGCCGGGGTTTGTCTCTCGTCACACTATCTCACACAAGGCGGCGGTGGCCTCTCTCTCTCTCACCGTTGGTTCCTGATCCGGCCGCATCCCGTCCGCCGGCGGAAAGGGAGGATGTGCATCGTTTCTCCGTTCAACGGCGTCAAGGCAGCACATCCCGATCAGCGGTACCTGCCGTTCTCTCTGACCAAGCTCTGGCGGGGTAGGGCCTTCGCCACTTGCTCACTGCTGCAGTATGGGAAGATCCTGCCCGCCGCCTCCCTCCTAGTTACATCCCGACAACCCCCAGGTACAGCTTCCTCCCCTCTGGCCTTGCTCCACTGCCCATCTTCCCACGTCGATGCATGTGGAAAATCTTGCATGTGGATATTCCCTAGTTCTTTGCCCAAAACGTAGCTCGTTCGGCGTACTTTCCATATTGCAATCTCGTCCTCACATCATTTTAGATAAACAACAGTGCTGTTATCTTCCCTTAGGACAAGGAATATGCTTCTTTTTTGTCGTTGTTTGTGTCATCAACTATTATTGGCCAGTAATTGTTTCCTTTCTACCTCTTTTTTGCAAACAGGGCTATCCATTTCACATCGTTGCTATTGCGACCTTTTGGTGAACTGCACAAATCACTTTTTTCTTAAGAGTGTTTTGTGCAGTTCTACTAAAATGTCATACGGGCAACGTCTCTACATTTCAGTGCGACTGCACAAAGGGAGATTGGTTTTGCTCTATCCTCCTCATCCAACTCCGAGCCTAATCTTCTCCAACTATTTGCTTAATCTTCTCCAACTAGTTAGTCTTAAGAGAGACTGCAAAGGTGACCGGCTTCTATTTGTGTGTTTATTGTTTCATCAACAGTCCTCTATTATTGTAATCACACTTAATATCTTTGGAACAGGGACGCTCAGCTCTATTTTAGTGGAACTGCACAAAATGATCGGAATGTTGCATGCTCCTGACAGCTACTTTTTTTCCCAACATGCCTTGTTGATTTAGACAGAGCTGGGGGGAAGTTGCTGCCAATGAAAGCATGGATCAATTTTAATTTAACACCTTCTCACAACTTTGTCTTTAGTTGTGATGTAAATATTAGCTCTGATCTGCTAATCATTGAGATGCATTAGCAAGGAAGTTAGTTTCCTTTCTAGTATTTTGATTGATGTTGTAACGAGACAACCTTCCAGCTGGCAAGACACACGAAACAAAAGTTGAAAGCTTCAGAGCATTGTAAATTTCATGTCGCTGGAAAATTATTTGTAGACGCTAATTATGTAAACAAATGCTGGAAGCTTGATAGCATTGCCAGAAGCCATTCAGCATCCGGGTCCATGTGCCATGCACCAAATTATAGTGCACAACCGCATGGGAGACTCAACCCGGTCGTTGCGCCGCACTAATAGTGAGTAATGAGCAGTCAAATCATAAGCCCCACCTTTCCCACTGTAAGTTGCTCGGAAGAAGCAACCATCAAAACGCTCTTCTTTGAATCCGCTCATACTAGTATGAAGGTGCAAAGCCAAGTCCGCGTATGGCCTGTAGGTCAACGCGCTTCCTCTTGGCATATCACTGACATGTGGGACCGAAGTGTGAGCAAACCGATCTCAATTGAGGAGGACGGCAAAATGGCCAACCCCGCCGCTCCTTGAGAGAGACGAGGAGCAAGAACACACAGACGGGCTCACACGGAGGCCAAGATATATTCAAGCATGGTTGATCGATATTATCATTACATGTTCGATGTTTTTTTAATTGTACTATTGGGATGCCGTTTTCCGCACTTCTCCCGAATAAATGTGTACTTCATCAGAGATTAAAATAAAATAAGAGTATAGACACTCCACCATGCGGTTCCTAGTACTTGTATACTAGTAGTACTACTAAACCTTGTGCTTGGCTCTTCGCCTCTTCGGGAAGTCGAACAATGATGGTACTACAGTGTATGCCTCTGGCGATCTGACACCGAATGAACTGCTGCACGTCCACCGCCTGGGCGAGGGTAGGTTGCATTAGTCAAGAGCTTCTCCTCGTCCCGCGAGCCATCGCGCTTGAGGTAGACGGAGAGGGCGTAAGCAAGCTTCACCTTGTCCTGCAAGCTTCTCCTCGTTCTGTGAGTTGACGGGACACACCAAAGTAGTGTTAGTCCATACTCCCTCCTTTCCGATTAATATGGCTTAATCTTTTTTGCAGGTAAATGAGAGAGCTTTATTCATATATAAGCATTCTTAGGACAATCAGCCAAGAGACTGGTCACTAGGAAGCGAGGTACCCCGCGAAAAAAAGGAAGCGAGGTGTTTCATCAAGCCAGCTCTCGGTCACATTCAAAGTGCAGCAAGCACGGTTCGCACAAAGATGCGCCGCAAGGTTTGCTGACCTGTTTACATGCTGAATAACAAAAAAAGAGAAAATATTACTGAGCGCTCTTATTTCTAACATGATAGGAGTCAGAATTAAGCGAGAATTGTGGCGAGTGTTCCATGCAATCAACTTCCATTATCACCTGCGAGAACCCTCGAAGAGAAGCAAATGTGTTGAAGATTGCTTTATCACAGATTAAAATAAAATAAGAGTGCAGACGCTCCACCATGCGGTTCCTAGTAGTACTACCTGTACAGTACTAGTAGTACATAATACTACTCGGAGTACTCTACTATCGTAGTAAACTTTGCGCTTGGTTGTTCGCCTCTTCGGGAAGTCGAACAATTATGGTACTATTACAGTGTATGCATGCTTCTGGCAATCTGACACCGAATTAACTGTTGCACATCCACCGCATGAGCGAGGGAGAGCTTGCATAGTCAAAAGTTTTGCCTTGTCCTGCGAGCCACCGCGCGCAAGCTTCTCTCGTCCTGCAAGCTTCTCCTCATTCTGCAAGTTGACGGGACACAACAAAGTAATGCTAGTCCATACTGCCTCCTTTCCAGTTAATATGGCTTGATTTGAAACGAGATAAATACACTGGCTGTCACTGTATATTTGTAAAAATACGGTCAGTGGACTTCATAATACGCTCATTGCTGTTAATATATACATTTTCCGGTGTTTATACGGTCACTAGCTCACCCTGGCTGAGTATGTGGGTGCATGCACGTGTAGGTTGAGCACTTGAGCGTGACCATGTGTGTTCCATCGTGTGCTCGGACATACATGCATTAGGGCGTTCGCGCGCATTTTTGCGTGCATGTGTACGTGTGACTGTTGCATGAGGTTGTAGTCCCTCACATTCACATGTTCATATGTCAATGCTTTGTCAAAATGTTGCATGCAAGGTTTAATCATTCGTTGTTCACGCATGCATTCCCGATATTAATACGTTGGTAAAGACAATTTCTTGAGGAAAACGAGCCCATGAATTGAGTACAAAGGGGACCAATAAACCAGGACGGAGGGAGTACTAGTAGTTAACCGGAAGGAGGGAGTAGGTACTACGTAAACAATGCAGTAAAAAAATCCTCTATGCGCATCCAGTCTACGTGTCATGCAAGAAAATAGAGATAAGTACAAGTGAGACTCAGGAACGGTGATACACGTAGGGGGAGTACGTGCAGGGGCCACTCAGGAGCAGTCAAATCACATAGTAAGTTAGTCGGACGAAGCAACCATTAAAAGGTTGATATGGAGAGAAAAAGAAAATCGCTCCACTATATATACACTAGAACGAGCCTAAGCTACAAGCCTGCTTGCTTGGGTTGCTCTCTTCACAAGCATAGAATGACGGTGGCCACACCGCTGGTCACAGATCCAGCCTGATCCCACCGCTGGGGGAAGCGGATGATGTTCTGCGTAGACGTGGTCGACAGCGGCGGGGAAGAAAACCCACTGTCGGTGCGTCCCGATCGGGGGTCCCCGCGGTATGGGCTGATGCCGCCTCCCACCGCCCTTCTAGCTACACCCCGACGTCCCAGGTACAACTTCCTTTTGGATCTGGCTTGCTCCATTGCCGCAGCTCCCCATGTAGCTCCATCTCCATGTGGATCTTTCTCTACTTCTACCGGCTTCTATTTGTGATGAGTTTATGTCTCATGAACTAGTGCCACTACTATTATTCTAATCACACTTCTTCAATATCTTTGCCAACAGGGATGCTCAGCTCAATTTTAGTGGAATTGCACAAAAGCATCGTATGATCCGAGGGGGCCAGGCTTCTTTCCTTCGACAGGTTCTACCTAGCCAGGAAATTATATCCTGTTTAGGATTTAGGGTTCAAGTCGTAGAGACCCCATCAGTAGTTTTTTTTGTATACACTCTCACAACTTTTGTCTTTAGTTGTGAAGTAAATATTGGCTATGATCTGTGAATCATTGAGATGCATCAACATGCGTGTTAGTTTTCCTTTGTATTTGATGGATTGTTGTAATGGGGCAACCTTGGAGTCAGGATACATACATGAAACAAAATCATAAAGCTTCGTAATCCCTCCGGTCCTTTTTTGTATGCGTATAAGGCTACTCATAGTGGGGAGTATCATATACTAGTATCATGCATAAATTACATAGGGGACTAATAAACCAGGACAGAGGTAGTATGTGAGAGTGTATGGTGGGTCATGTGGTAAAATGTACTCCCTCCTTTCTGGTTTATTGGGCTCACCTCATTTTCTTAGTCTTATACCATATTATAAGTCTTATTTTCACTTCTTTCCACCACATGTTCACATTCCAAGGTGCATTAAATTGATGCATGCAAGGATTAAAAGAAACCAACCAATGCATGTAACCATTCCTACTCATTTAGTGGTCATCCATGCATATATTCTAATTAATGCAGATTAAAGTTTGAGTAATTTTGTAAACTACAAGATACATTTCTCCACTCATCATCTGCCTTGGTTGAGGAGATTTCAAATTTAAGCCCTATATAAACTGGAAAAGAGGGAGTACTACACAAAGAAAAAAGGACCGGAGGTGTCGCACGATGTCCAAGGAATATGGTGATAGTGGGAGGTGGGCCATGTAGTCACTGGGTTGCCGTGTTTCGTACTCCTCCGGTGTAAGAGTGGAGAAAGTTAGTTTTATCACAGAATAAATAAATAAGAGTGCATACGCTCTACCGCCGTAGTAATAGTGACCAATGAGACGTCAAATCACATAGACCCGGTATAGTTAGTTGGACGGAAGAAGCAAATCATCACTCTATCTCTCTCATGCAGTACAGTATTCTTTTGGAAACCAACGTTTCGTTTCGTTGGATCGCGCCATCGAGCAAAACCAACGTTTAAATCACGTCTGTCTCGTTCGTGTCTCACCCTCCTCCACCCCACACGGTCGCTCGGCATGCCACTCACCGCAAACCGAGTATACGGAAACTTTCCCGCCTGCTTCTCGATGCATCGTGCCATGGAGTACTAGCACTACTGGAAGAGATAGACGAGGAGGGGGAGGACAGCTAGCTATAGCACGAACTCCCAAGAACTTTTTTACATGCATGTTGTGGCCGGCCGTGGTGACATTTGAATGTGGAGCAGTCGCGTGCACCAGGAAGTGGCGCGGGTGGCGCTCCCTCGACCGGCGCGCCGCTTCAATGCCGACACCAGTGAGAGGTCGCGTCCGCTCTGGCCGGGCATGAATGCGGCACTAACCGTTTTGGGCGGGAACCGCGCGCGGGTGATGAAGAGGGTTCGGGTTGGCCAGGGCGGTCAGGCTGGACATACGTAAATATTGCTGCGTAATTAATAACGTAAATAATGTGCCAGTTGGACAAATATGATTGGGGATGGAGATGGAGATGGAGATGAAAGTAAGAATTTTACGTAAACATGGATATGCATGTCTATGTGTGTGTGCGCGCTCACACACATAGTGACGACTCTCGCGACTACTCGTACACAACATCGATGTCTTGTTCTCCCTACACACACACAAACTTAGTACCGCCTCATTTTGTTCCTAGGATAGGAATATCATAGGAGTGGAAAACAATATGAAGTGGGATAAATGGAGTACTACGTACAAGAAGAAATGTACACGCACTCACTCTGCCTCCGACATACCCGCGAGTACACGATGGAGCGCATTTTTATACGAAGAGGCAGCTTACGTACATAATAATTCGACCCTTTAATTTGTTCACTTAATAATGGAGGGTCGGGGACCACACGTGAGCGATACAAACTGCGACCTGGACGCGGGGGCGTGTTATTGATCGAGTTTTCTTTCTTGGTACGTTAAAAAAAGATTTCTCCGCCAGTTTTCGTTTCTTTTTTCCGGGAACGCGCGTATCTCTACTCTCTACTTCTACTCTTATAAAAAAACGAGTTGGTGATGATGGTGTGCCTGCCATCCTGCAATATAGACCGTCCGATCTATATCTGAGGAATAGAAAGCAAACTATGGCAATTTTGCAAAAAGATACCCGCACCCCTCTCCACATTTGCAAATAAGGCCTTTCCTCGTTCATCTTTGTCTCCCACAAGATAAACAACTCGTAAGAATGCATCTTGATGTTTCGTGCAATGCATGGGCCTCTTGCTAGCCTGAACAAGATGACAGTGTCCACTCTATCTCTCTCCTCACCGGTGGTCACAGATCCGGCCGGATCCCGTCCGCTGCGGGAGGTGAGGAGGTCCAGCGTTGACGTTGTCGCCGTCGGCGATGGAGGAAGCCGATGCGCACCGTCCTCTCTGAGCCGGCGCTGGTGCGGATGAAGGTCCTCTGCACTCTTGTTCGCTGCCATTGTGTGGGCAGATCCTGCCCGCCTGCCTAAGCCACATCTCGCCCACCTGAGGTATAACTTCTTTTAGATTTCATGCTTCATTGTACTCTGCATGCGGGTTTTCTTCTATACCACTACTCCCCAGCTCCCCATGATAGTAGCCAGGGTTCGTCGGCTAGTCCAACATCACCTATTTTTTACTATTATAGAGGAAAGGCCACTCCAAAAGTTGTCTTGGTTTATCATTTATGCATCGGTGGAGGTATACATGTTTTTTTCCGACAAAAAGTACATGGTGGTTGTGCGGTCATAGTCCATATTCTCCTATTGCTGCTGCTAATCTAAAACTATCACTGGTAAAATGAAGCAATGCCCATGTAGAGGCGTCGATAAATGCTTCTGTCCTGCTTTAGTTTTTTTTTCGGGTATCCTGCTTTAGTTCCCATCAAGATAATCATGATGCTTCTATTTTTTGGTGTATGTTTCATTAATTCTTATTGACAATTAAGATGCCACTGCTAATCTTGTTCCACTGCTAAAACAAAGAAACAACACTACTTAAATATCTTTTTTTATATTTTTGCAAACATTGATGTGTATTTCCAAACCCAGGCATGTCTTCCTCAATTTTAGTGGAACTGCACAAAATTGGATGGCCACTGTTGCTCAGTTCTTCCTTTCTCGATCTTGATTACCGAGAAGAGACAAACCACAGTGAGGATTGTCAAACTTCATTGGTGCCTGACCCAAACATGATGCCAGAATTGATGATGCATCACACCACGATGAGCTATCGATGCTCATGGTTGCGTCTCATGGTTGCATCGGCTGGTGAAGCTGATCGATGTTCAATGAAGAACAGGTTGTCTTCCATCAGTGCTCTTTGCTTGTTACCGCAAAGACGATATCCTTCATTAGTTCATCTTGGAGCAGTCATTTACGTTGGTGCAATTTTATCACACAATTGGATATGAACCAAATGTTTCCTCGAAGAAGCATTGACGTTAGTACTAAGAGCAAAAGTTTTGTATTGATTTCTAAGCCTTCTCACAACTTTGTCTTTAACTACACTGTAATTTTATTTGTCCAGCTTTTAACTAAATATGTGGTCAAACTTTGTTTAAAAACATGGCGTGGACTAAAAACCCGGATGGAGGTAGTACCCCTCCGTTTTTATTTACTCTGCATATTACATTTGACTGAAGTCGAACTTTGTAAAGTTTAACCAAGTTTAGGCCGAACACAACAAACCATAATTATTGAGAGAGGGCAAACTGTACATACTCTCACACCTTTCCGATAATTGAAATTAAAATTCTTTATTTGTACACACTCTCACACCTTCCCGATAATTTGGCGTGTGTGTGGTTGTTCACTTAACGGAGGGTAGTGTACCGCACGTGAAGGACAGGAAGTGCGACCAGGACGCGTGGATCGTTAGTTGATCGTAAGTAGTTTTCTTCACTGGTACATTAAATAAAGAGTTTCGTTTCATACTTACACAATTTAAAATGATTGTTATGGAGAGAAAAAGAAAACCACTCCACTATACTAGTAGTATACACGAGTACTATATAAGCTGGAGCCTCAGCGCTTGTTCGCTAGGGTTTGCACTCTCCACACTCTCGCTGCACTACATATATATATATATATATATATATACACGCTGGAGGCTCGGCGTTCCTTTGCTAGGGTTTGCTATATTCACAGTCTCTCACCCTCTTCACCAGATCTAAACAAGACTGCGTTGGCCTCTGTCTCTCTCTCCCCCCTCACAGCTGGTGAAGGATCCGTCTGGATCCCGTCACACCGGGAAGGGGAGGAGGTGCAGCGTTCACTCTGTTGCCTTCGGCGAGGGAGGAAATCCACTGCTGGCTGCACTGTTCTCTTTCACCCAGCGCCTGTGCGGGAGGGCCTCTGACCCCTTCTTCCTCGCTGCCGTACATAGTGTGGGCAGATCTGGCCAACCGCCGCATGTCTAGCCACATCCCGACGACCCTAAGGTATAACTTTCTTTGAAACCGTCATTGCTCTAGCTGCATGCGGATCTTTTTTGATTCTGTAGTCGAATCTAGGTCTTGGTTCAAAGAAGAAAGAAGGGGGTGGGGGGGGTGGGGTGGAGCATGAATCTAGGACGTTGTTCAATGAGGAAAGGAGGGAGGGAAAGTAGTACAGACTGGCTATCCAGCCGCTTTGGGGGTAACCCAGTACACACATCTGTAAGGAACCGATCTCTTTATTGAAAAAGGAAAGAAACTGGGGGTCGGGTAGTTTGTGCAGGACTAGATTTGCTGCCCTCATATAGGAAAAAGGTTCAAAGAGAACAAATATGGGACCAACGTAGATATGCTGCCTGGCAACATAGGCTGCATCACCCATTTATACGTGTGGACGCACATGGTGCTGGCATGTCCCATACAACTATTTTGCTGTTGTTAATCTAAGAATGCCGCTGGAAAATTGAAGCAATGCCACTGTTAAAAGTAAATTACATTTTTAACGACTGTTATTTTAAGAGAATGTCTCTGTTAATATGAATCAATGCAACCATTTTAGAAATGCTACTGTCCTACTTTGTTTTCCATCAAGATAAGGTAGATGTTTCTTTTTGTAGCCATATGATTCATCCTCCTTTATTGGCCAGTAATTGTTCCTTTTTTTACGTCTGAAAACAGGGATATCTATTCAACTCGTTGCTATTGCGACCTTTTGCTTCACTACGCAAAACACTTCTGTTTTAAGAGTGTTTTGTGCAGTTCAACTTAAATGTCACACCGGTAACTTTGCTTGATTTAGTTGAACTACACAAAATGAGATTGGATTTCCTATTCGTGTTGGCAGATTCATATTTGATCTTGTCTGCCTCATGAAAGGTTAGTACCGGCCTTCATCCACATTATTGTGCAGTGTGCTTTGAGATACTGTGCTACTTGTAGTGGTACTTTTTTAAATAAATGTTGAATTGATGCTATTGTATTGCTGTCTTTTCCCATTAAGTGAACAAAAATGGGACCAACCCAGACATGATGCTTGTTGCTTTGTTACAGCAAAGTCTGCATCACCCCCTTTATAAGTAGATGGAAGCACATGGTGCTGTTACGCCCACTCTCCCCTGGAACTATTTATGCTTTTTGTTAATCTAATGCCACTGGTAAAATTAAGCAATGCCACTCTCAGAATTAACTACTGAATCTTAGTTCAAAACTGCAACACTTGTTAGGGATCAGCGGGAGTACCATTTTTGTTAGGGATCGGCGGGAGTACATGTTTAAGAAATGTATTATTGAGATAATGTCGCTATTGTTATATATCAGTTACAGTGTTTTAGAAATGGTACTATCCTGCTTTGTAGTTTTTCTACATGTTTAACCAAGGTATTGTTAAGATAATGTCTCTGTTAATATGAATTAGTTGCATTGTTTTAGGAATGGTACTTTTCTGCTTTGTTGTTATTTATACATGTTAAAACAAGGTATTGTTAAGATAATGTCTCAGTTCATATGAATGAATCACACTGTTTGAGAACTGCTACTGTCCTACTTTGTTTCCCATTAAGATAAGGTAGATGTTTTTTCTTCTGGGAGTATAAGTCATCAACCGTTATTTCTCAGTAATTGTTTCCTTTATACCTACTGTTGCATACAGGGATATCAAAACTTCTGCTCGGTTATATTTTGACTTTGATTTTAGTTGAATTGCACAAAAGGAGCCAATCTGTTTAAGGCAAACTGTTGCATTATTGGGCCCAGTTGGTCTTTCCACTTTGCAGAAAGAAGCAGTCACTGTTTGCGCTACATTACACAAGGAATGATGGAGAAGCTTTAGAGAGTATTAGTAGACGCTGGTGACATGACTAGTCTGTAGAGAGCATGGAAAACTCAACAACACGTGGAGTGCAAAATTTACTCCACAAGGAAAGGTATGACCAAGTCAGTGGCCGACGCAGCTGTAACAAACGAGGTCAGTATCGGCCTTCATCCACATGATTGTGCTTTGTTATGTTGTGCTACTTATATTGTTGTATTGTTTTGAATAAATGTTTAATTGAAGCTATTGTATTGCTATCTTTTCCTGTTAAGATAATGAAGAAGATTATAGTTGTGAGTGTATGTTTAATCAACTAGTACAACTATTATATTCATCACAATTTTTCTCTATTTATGCAGACAGGGATGCTCAGCTTGATTTCAGTGGAACTGCACAAAATGTTCAGATGGTTCATGTCCTCCATAATACTTCATCATGCACAATACATCGAATGGTTCTCTAATCATTCGTCGTCACCTTGAGCCACCGGACTATCTACTTGAATGGAGCTGCCAACGTGTTCAACGCCTTGCAACATATAAATACAAAATCCACCATGCTACGCAAGACATTGTTTGATTTCAGTGGAACTGCACAAAAAGATACGCTGGTTAATCCGGCTCCATGTGCTATTTCAATGTGCAAACTGATGACAATCATAGGCATTACATATTTTGAATGGGAAAATCTTGTCAAAGTTTAATCATTGATGTTAGCAAGAAGACATTCGTTGAATATTTTGGAATTGGAAAACCTTGTCAAATTGTGCTCATTTATGATAGCTAGAAGACATGCATTTGATATTTTGGAATGGGACGCCCTTTGCTGTGAGCAGCGTCGATTGTTTTTTCCTATTCGTGTGTTCAGTTCAGAAGTAAATATTTACTCTGATGAGATGCATAGTCATGAATGTTGACTTATGTAAGGTATCTTAAGAGTTTGTTCTGAATGTTGTCTATGAAATGCCAGGCCTTGTGAGTTTGATTGCAAAATTAAGCTTGGAATGCCGTGGCATGCGGCATCACGAGCTGTTCATCGTGCCTCTTGAGAATAATGCTTCATATTGTTTTGCACGTTGATCTAATGCCAGTGATTTGCATGTTAAGAAGATCATCCTCTTCTGTTGTTTCTGTGCTTAAGAAGTTCATCGTATTATGTTTCATACTTTCATTCATAGCCTATACGACAACTCGGGTAGGTTAGAGGTGAAACAATATGATCTTTCGACCAACTCATCGTATTAGGCCGTGATTGGATCATCGTTTTCCAACCAAAACCGCTTGTAAAACTGACGCTTGTAAATAAAAACAAATGGTCTTGGGCGAAGCGCTTGGTTGGTTGTTTTTGACTGATAAAATATACACTGGTTTCTCAGATTACATGCGTACCTCGCCGGTTTTCGTTACAGACCTTGGGCCGTCGGTTTCATTACGCCTGTATTTTACGCGTTGTTTCCGGTGACGAGTAAATTACACTTGTATCCTTAATACAGGTGTGAAACAATCTAGAGCTCCCAAGCGCGGCCTCACTGTTTCATGCCGGCTCAGTCTCTTGAAGGTGCTCATAGGGGTCCGATGATCCTGGCTTCCTGAACGACCAGCGGGCGCTGTATCAGACCATCCGTAGGGCCCGAGAGGCCCTCTGTCGTCCTTCGAGTTGTTGTGCTCGCCGTGGCACCGCCGTCTCGCGTTGTCAACTTGGTCAACGAACATGAGGAATCAGGAGATGACTTAACTCGGAGAGGATGACAGTGGGGACCCACCAGGGCCATAGCCGCACGTACGCAAGTGTCTCCTTATTATATACAACTATATATTTTTTGCTTCCTCCTGGTTTCTTGACATCACGGTCCCACACCATTGTCAACCTATATAGTCAATAAACGAGAGAATTACACAATGAGCGGCCTAGAGCTGGGACCCAGCAGCTCGAGCAGTATTTATTTTTTGAGGTGTGAGCAGAGTTTTTCTTGGGCGATATTTTTGTTGTTGTTCAGAGGAGAAGGGCATCAACTGGGCGGGCTGTGGCCCGTCTGGCCCAGGCTATTATTTTATGTCGACCAAATATCCAGCCCAGATATTAATATTTCAATGTGAAAATGGCTAGCCCAGCTATACTTTTTTTGCGGAATACCCAACCCAGGTCAACTTGTTTTTCTCCGCCCCGCAATAGACTTGCCAAGAAAATGGGCTTTAAGAAATAATAAATGGGTTGTAATTAAAAAAATTGGCTGTAAATATAAAAAACAAACCAAATAGGTAATTTTTTTAATTTCATTACTTGTAGTGCGCGCAAAATTTCGTTGGATTTTTACCTAATACAAATTTATTTTGAAATTATATTTAATCTGACTCGAAATTTTGGGTTAAAAAATATTTCGGATCCCATCAAAATGTGGGAAATTTTGTTGAATTTTTTTTGAGAGGTTGGTTTATATTATTAACCGTTGTCCTGGCTAGAAAATGGGCTGTAATTTTAACAAACAGTAAATGGGCTGAGTAAATTCCATTATAATTAAAAAATGGGTTGTACATTATAACAAATCGCAAATGGGCTATATGTTCTCTGCCTGAGATGTGATGGTCACTTGTGGGCCTACTAAGTTGACATGTACGCAAGGCTTTGTCAACTTATAGTCAACACATGATTCTAGTAGCAGTGGCCGTTGGATGTCCATCTAACGGCTGTGGTGCTTCTTCAATCTCGGATATTCATGCTTCAGCCGCCCAAACCACCGCCGGCGGTACTGCCTGCTACCGCCTCCCGTGGCTGGCTGTGCTACCGCGCAGGCCTCACTGGCCCACCCTACTCCCATCGCCGTCCAGGCCATTCCTCTACTCACCAACACCTCTTGTTATTCTTCGGCGATGGTAGCCTCACACCGCAGCTGAACCAGTGAACCATCGTACTCCCCTCCGCGTGGGCATCCACTGTTATGTCTTCGCCGGCTCCGGGTCATTCCCTTCCTAGGCCTCGCCATCGTCCATCGCGTTGGTTCTCTCAGCGTGGCGTGGTCAACTTTGTCAACAAACGACAGCCATCGGAAGAGGCGTGTACATGGAGTGGCTGACAGTAGGGACCCGCATGGCCCATGGCCGCACGTGAGCAAGTCCCTCTTTATTATGCGAAAACAAATGATTTCTCCCCCTGACAGGTTTGAGCCAGCAGCTACATCTTCGCACGCAGGGAAGTGTTTCCTTTATTACGCGGAAAAAAAGTTACCTCTCCATGACAGTTGGGACCCACCAGCTTTATTATGATCCATTTCGCGAAAATATGGATTGTACCAAAGATGCTAAATTGTTTTATTTTTATTCTAACTCAAAAAATAAAAAATAAAAAAACCCCAGAAAACATCTTCGCACGCAAGGAAGTGCCACCTTATTACGAGCAAAAAAATGATCCCCCCTTGCTAGCTGGGACCCACCAGATTTGGAGGCTGACTTTTGGGCCAACTAAGTTGATGCGTACAGGATTTGTCAACTTAGTCAAAATGATTCTAGCTGCACTGACCGTTGGATGTTAAATCAACGGCCGTGCTGCGTCTTTGCTACTTCTTGAGCTTGCATTGGTTTTTCCCTTGAAGAGGAAAGGGTGATGCAGCAAAGTAGAGATAAGTATTTCCCTTAGTTAGAGAACCAAGGTATCAATCCAGTAGGAGACAACGCACAAATCACCTAGCACCTGCACAAACAATCAAACAACTTGCACCCAATGCGATAAAGGGGTTGTCAATCCCTTCACGGTTACTTGCAAAAGTGAGATCTGATAGAGATAGATAAAACTAAACAAAAGATAAAGTAAATATTTTTAGGGTTTTTGGTTTATAGATATGAAAATAAAAGATTGCAAAATAGTAGATCAGAAAGTTATATATGATGGAAAATAGACCCGGGGGCCATAGGTTTCACTAGAGGCTTCTCTCAAGATAGCAAATAATACGGTGGGTGAACAAATTACTGTCGAGCAATTGATAGAAAAGCGCAAAGTTATGACAATATCCAAGGCAATGATTATGAAATATAGGCATCATGTCCGTGTCAAGTAGACCGAAACGATTCTGCATCTACTACTATTACTCCACACATCGACCGACTCCTGCCTGCATCTAGAGTATTAAGTTCATGAAGAACAGAGTAACGCATTAAGTAAGATGACATGATGTAGAGGAATAAACTCAAGCAATATGATGTAAACCCCATCTTTTTATCCTCGATGGCAACAATACAATACAATACGTGCCTTGCTGCCCCTACTGTCACTGGGAAAGGACACCGCAAGATTGAACCCAAAGCTAAGCACTTCTCCCATTGCAAGAAAAACCAATCTAGTTGGCCAAACCAAACCAATAGTTCGAAGAGAATTACAAAGATATCAAATCATGCATATAAGAATTCAGAGAAGATTCAAATAATATTCATAGATAAGCTGATCATAAATCCACAATTCATCGGATCTTGACAAACACACCGCAAAAGATTATTACATCGGATAGATCTCCAAGAACAACGAGGAGAACGTGGTATTGAGAATCAAAGAGAGAGAAGAAGCCATCTAGCTACTAGCTATGGACCCGTAGGTCTGAGGTAAACTACTCACGCTTCATCGGAAGGGCAATAGGGTTGATGTAGAAGCCCTCCGTGATCGAATCCACCTCTGGCATGGTGCCGGAAAAGGTCCCTAGATGGGATCTCATGGGTACAGAAGGTTGCGGCGGTGGAAAAGTCTTTTCGTGGATGCTTCTGGTGGTTTGGGAACATATGTGAATATATAGGCGAAAGAATTAGGTCAGGGGAGTCACGGGGGGCCCACAAGGTAGGGGGCGCACCCTACCCCCCTGGGCGTGCCCTCCACCCTTGTGGCCACCTCGTGGCTCCTCCGACTTCATCTCCAAGTCTCCTGGGTGTCTTCTGGTCCAAGAAAAATCATCGCGAAGGTTTTATTCCGTTTGGTATTCCTTTCCCACGAAGCTAAAAACACAAGGAAAAAACATAAATTGGCACTGGCACTAGGCTCTAGGTTAATAGGTTAGTCCCAAAAATAATATAAAATAGCATATAAATGCATATAAACATCCAAAATAGATAATATAATAGCATGGAACAATCAAAAAGTATAGATACGTTGGAGACGTATCAGTCTTCAACCTCTGGTCTTCTTGCTCCAGCCACCCAAACCAGGCCCGCCGTACCGCCTGCTCCAGCCTCTCGTGGCCGGCTGTGCTGCCGCGTAGGCCTTATGGACCGACCATATTACGACTGGCCAGGCCTTCCCTCTACTCACCCACACCCCCTGTTATTCTCTGGCGACGGCAGCCTTATGCCGCAGCCGAACCAGTGAACCCTCATACTCCCCTTCGCATGGGCATCCACCCACCTCGTCTTCTCTGGCTCCTCATCGTTCCCTTCCTAGGTCTCGCCGTTGTCCACCGCCTTGATGCTCTCGGCGCCTCGTGGTCAACGAGGTCAACGAACGACAGCCATCGGAAGTGGACTTTTAGGCTGTGAGGCTGACAGCTGGACCCACCAGCTACATCTTTGAACATAAGGAAGTGCCTCCTTATTACTCGCAAAATAAAAATGATTCCTCCCCCTGACAGCCATGACCCACCAGCTATATCTTCGCACGCAAGGAAGTGCATCCTTATCCTCCCTGACAGCTGGGACACACCCAGTCGAAGCGTATGTAGCATTGTCGCGAACGTGTACGTACATACTGGTCGATCGGTCTCTCTGCAACGATGAACCATGGCCGAGCAAGCAGTGGCACGTGTAGTAGTAGAGCCCCCGATGTAGTAGTTCAGGCAGTCCCTTCTAAACCGTGTACACGTACGTACAGCCACATGCCAAAAAATACGGCCACGTACGTACATACGGGCGGGGTCTCGAATGCCTACTCACGCATATGTACGGCCAGGGCTTGTGTACATGGAGAGGCAACGGATGGCAGCAACAGCGTCCTGTTCATCGGAAGCCAACCGGCTGGGTCGAAGCGGAGAAACTGCGTCCTGTTCATCGGGAGGCAACGGAATGCGTCGTGTTCATTGGGAGCAAACCGGCTTGGACGGAACAGCCGAAACTGGGTCTGGCGTACTACAGTATGGAGGAAACGGCCTTTTGTTCGACCGTCTACGATCGAAACAGGATACTGTTCGCGTACCACAAAACAGAGGAAACGGACTTGTGTTCGAGCTCCTACGGTCGAAACGGGGTGCTGTTGATCGGGAGGGGTGTGGCGTACCACAAAACGGCGGAAACAGACTTGTGTTGGAGCGTCTATGGTTGAAACGGTGTCCTTTTCATCGGGAGGGGTGTGGCGTATTGCAAAATGGGACTCCATGGGCAACTGTTCATTCACCGTCTACTGCCTCGCTCCAGCCTCCATGGGCTACTGTTCATCCAACGTCGACTTCCTCCAGCCTCCACCTGCTACTGTTCATCCACCGTCGACTTCCTCCGCCCTCCACCAGCTACTGTTCACCATGGATTATAGATTAGACCGGCTCAACACAACAGTCACCTTTCCAGGTTGGCCAACTGATGAAGAGCAAAAACAAGTCACCCCTTTTTATTCAAAACTGAGGGCCTTGACCGCAAATGGCCTTACTGGGGTCGATCTAACCCGATGTTGGATTAGTTGGCGAATCCAGCCACTAAGTCGAAGAGGCAACTTGATGTGTAATTACACAGGCGATTTGACAGATGTTCAACACTTCAGTCAAGTTGACTTGTCTGCAACTGAGGTAAACAAGGCCACCAAACGGTTGCTGGGCGAGCTCCAGGATAAATGCAAATACTGGGCTCGCGCCTTTCTGCATAAAAAAACCATGTGCCCCAGTAAGTATCCTTGCACCTTGTCTTTCTCATTCTATTTTTGATTTGTTCATCTTAATCTTGATTTCCGGCTTATTATATATATAGGCTACTAAAAAATACTGGAAGAGGAAGAAACCTCACAAGTCTGCCCCTGCCCCAGTTCCTCAAGAAAGTGAGCCGGTCGACCCAGATAAGCCGGCCACCGAGAATGAGTCAGAGGTAGAACTTGACTCGCTTGGCCTTCTTTTTATTCAACTCGCTGATGCTCGTTCTTCCCAGGATAACACCGAAACAAGTCGAGCTAGCAATGTCGAGCTAATTTCAATCTCATCCAGCTCAAAAAACCTGTCTCCGAAGAAAACAAGACAGACTATGAGAAAAGTACCGTTTTCACATCCATATGCTCACTTAGACCCACAATTTCTTTCGAAGAAATCGCAGCATGCCGGTACATCGAAATGCAAGACCCGGAGTAGCTCTAGAGAGCTGACTGCCGGTTTATCTGATGAGCCAGTCGCCCATAAGCGACAACCCGAGGTGCCTCATAGTCCAACTTCATCTCTCACACGAGACGGCCTTATTAGGCAACCTCTTAACCCTTCTAACTTGAATTATCAGAAGTCGCCACCATCTTTTGGAGACTCAACTGCTTCAAAACTCCCGCCATTGGTCATTAAGCAAGGGTAAGTGTTTTAATAATTCATATTTCATCATAGCCATTGCTTTGTTTATCTAAATATGCTCATATGACTGCACGGCCAAGGCCAAGAAAAGGAAAATTGGTGAGTCATCTTCGGCTCCAGAAATCCCTGAGTCGGAAGACCCGCTCTTGGCAACCCCTGAGGTCCATACTAAGACGATAGAAGGCAACCTTGATCAAAGGGTTGAGCCGCCTCAGCAGAATGAGCTAGCTGGTGTTGGAGAAATGGCAATGGTGGAGCCAGTCCACATGGACAAAGCAAGTGGCCTAGATGACATGGCCCATACTATTGACCCGCCAAGTCCAGCTCGGGTCTCCAATCCTATGAAGGAAGCTGAAGATGTTGTTCCATCGCCCATAGTGGCCAATGATGAGGTCAACATTAGTGGAGAAGCCTTTAAAGCTCCAGAGGCCTCAAATATATTAGCCAAAGTCATGACCAAGGACGAGTCGGCCGTGTCTGAGAAAGGGAAAGCAAAACTAGAATTGCCCAACATTGAAGATTTTAGCGCGGATGAACTTCATCAAGGCTACTTAACCCATCTATCTACAAGCCGGGATATGGAGGCGAGCATGGTTAACATGCTGAAAAGAAAATATGAGGTATGAAAAACTTCCTCTTTTCAATACCATATATACTTATGTAGCCCCCAAGTCTTAAACATAGGAAAGCATGAGTATGTGTGAGACTTGCACATGAATTTTGACAAGTATACTGTAGCCCCCAAGGGTCGGTTTGTTATGAATATAACAAGCTAGTTCTTCAAAAATATATTCTCATCCTTGTAACTAAGAAAAGTGGCCTGTAGCCCCCAAGCGCCGACTCATTTCTGTAAAAGATCTGGGTCTTCAAAATGTTGATCTTAGCCAATGAAGTAAAAGAAAATCACTGTGTAGCCCCCATGGGCCAGCTCATCTTCATGAGATGGTCGGGTCTTTTCTCTGTATAGTTAAACAAAAACAACTTGCATTAGCCCCCAAGTGCCATGTAGGTTGCTTGCAGCTATTTGGGACTTAAGCATAAGAATTTTCACCTCCTATAGCCCCCAAGTGTCGGGTCATGCGACTTCGCCAGCTCGGGACTCCACAGTATTTGTATTGAATTTACTATTTATGACAGGATATGCTCAACGAAGCTGAATCCATGGCTGTCGGCTTGGAAGAGCAGTTAAAAACGGAAAAAAGGCTGCGTGAGAAGGCAGAGTCATCATCTTCTTCATTTCAAAAATCGTTGATGATTGCCTCTGAAAGCCTGAGCTCCTTGAAGGCCTCATATGAGGAAGAAAAAGCAACGTTGTTGAAATGTGCCAAGGAGGCAAAGGGCCGTCTTGAGCCGGTCACTGAGGAGTTGAACATGCTAAAGCGCCATATTACCAACATGACGACAACTATCTTTGGTAAGCAGGTCTTTGAATATTTTCTGATAACTCGCCTGACAACTCCCGTGTTAAAATTGAATTGGTTGTTAAATTTTTTTAATCCTTTAATGTCTGAATTTTGCAGGCAGAAGAAGTGGGAATGGCGTCCAGGTGCCTTTGTTAAAGTTGAAAGCCGTATACACCTTCCTGGAGTAGTTGTATGCGGGGAGCCTGCTTACCATTATGGCTGTGAAGGGCGGGAAAGAGCCTCCAAAGCTTATAAAAGACGTGCTGAAACAGCTGTCTACTATCCCCAAGCAGATTGAAGAGTGGAAAAGATCAGCCACCCGAGTTGGTGCTATGATGTCACTTGGTCACGCTAAGGCTTACTTGCCAGAGATGGAGTCGGCTGAAATGTCTGGCGGCTTTCCTGAATTCAACCTTGATGGCAGTCAATTTTCTTCAGCAGACTATGCTCGTTGCTTAAAGGAGACCCACGTCCTGGCGAGTTAACTAGCTGGAGAACTTGACCTGAGCAAGTATCAACCTGCTTATGAAGAAGGGAACACACGGGTTAATCTACCAACTTTTGAGCCATTTGACTTAACTCCTGCATGGCGTAAGCATATCTTTGCTCCTGATGTTGACCCATCGATTATCATCCAACACGATGCAATCTTCCAACAATTAACAACCATCGACTAGGATCTGAACAACCTTCAGATCGAAGAAGAAGAAGAGTCGGCACGGGATAACCCAGAAACATCGAACCTTGGAGATCTGCAAGAAAATGTCAACCCAGAGAGCATCAACCCGGAGAGTGTCAATCCGGAAGGCGAAAGGGCCAGCTTACAGGAGCAGATGACTCCTGAAGAACTTGTTGATATTTTGAGCCCATCTGTGGCTCTGTAATAGGGTAGTAAGAATACTTCCTTGATCTATGATGCCGTGCACTTGATATTTTTGCAGAATATATTTGAGCCGGTGCGGTGTTTGTGTTAACCCGTCGGATGTCCTTATGCTTGTAGTATGTTTCTGCTTGCATCGATGAGAAATTGTTGATAATCCGGGACATCTTTTCATGACTTTGACACTTGGCCGTTTAGTCGTAATAATAGATAATATCTGGTGTACTGCTTAATCCGGTGACTCATGATCGCTGGGAGCTCACTCTTGGTCAAAATAAGCCGGTGTGCTGTTGACCCGACGACTCATGGTCGAAAAAATAGTTGATCAAGGAGCAAAGGATACTGTAAAACAGAAATTTGAATAAACATAAATGAAAAATAAATGTTAAGCCCACTTTCGAGGCGCGACAAAAAAGACTGGCTTTCGAGGAACGAGTCTTGCTTCAATGAAGCTGGTGTGATAGCCCATGGTTTGTCCTAGCTTTCTGTAAGCCGGCTCTCTCGTGACATAAGCCGGTGTTTTAACCTTGACTAATTCAGGGTCATGTTGATTGACTGTCAATAGTACACTGGGTCACCTTGGCAGAGTAGCATCGAGCAGACAGGCAGGTTTAACCAAGTTATATAATGGCATATGCCGGGTCAAGAGGGATGTTAATAGCTAAACTCGATGAGTTGGAAGCCCCCAAGTGACCTATGATCAAAAAATAAAGACTCATACACAATTTTTGAGATGAAACGATAGAGGCCCCGAGTTTCGGGGATGCCGACTTTATTATAATGATCATAAAAGATATATACAGAAGTATGTACAATAAAATTGAGCCAGTGGCTCTAAGTATAATAAGGCCGAAGATGAGCAATATTCCAAGGCCTGTTGGTTTCCTCCTCGGAGGTACGTGATTTCTTGTGTTCACGTATGTCAATGAGATAATATGACCCATTGTTGAGATTCTTGCTGATAACAAAAGGTCCTTCCCATGGAGGTGAAAGCTTATGCATGACGGCTTGTTCTTGGATCAACCGAAGCACTAAGTCACCCTCCTGGAAAGTACGGTTGCGAACTCAACGGCTATGATAGCAACATAGATCTTGCTGATGCATCGCTGATCGTGTTGCAGCAAAGTCACATTCCTCCTCTAGAGCATCCAAGGATTCTTGTCGAGCTTGCTCATTATCTGCTTCAACATAAGCTGCCACTCTTGGGGAATCATGACGGATGTCGCTAGGTAACACAGCCTCTAAACCATAGACCATGAAGAAGGGCGTGTATCCTATTGATCTATTGGGGGTGGTCCGTATACTCCAAAGGACAGAGGGGAGCTCCTCAACCCAAAAACCTGGAGTGCGCTCCAAAGGGACCATAAGCCTTGGCTTGATACCTCATAAAATCTCCTGGTTGGCGCGTTCTTCTTGCCCATTGGACAGAGGATGTGCTACTGATGCTACATCAAGTCGGATATGCTCTCGTTGACAAAATTCTTCATAGCTCCCTTGGACAAGTTAGTTCCATTATTAGTGATGATGCTGTGTGGATAGCCAAAGCAAAATATCAACTTTTTTAGGAACTGGACTGCTATGGCTGCATCACAATTGCTTATTGGCTCTGCTTCAACCCAGTTGGTAAATTTATCGATAGCAACCAAAAGGTGGGTCTTCTTGTCCTTGGATCGTTTGAACGGGCCAACCATATCAAGCCCCCAGACAGCAAACGGCCAAGTGATTGGAATCATCCGAAGTTCTTGAGCCGGTACATGAGCTTGATGTGCAAACTTCTGGCATCCATCACACTTGCGCACAATATCCTCAGCGTCTACATGAGCCATGAGCCAGTAAAAACCGTGTCAAAACACCTTCACCATCAGGGATCTTGAGCCGGTATGATGACCACAATCGCCATAGTGATTTTCATTGAGGATTTCTTGCCCTTTGTCAGGGGAAACACATCGCTAGAAAACACCAGTGATGCTTCTTCTGTGTAATTTGCCATTGACAATAGTCATGGACTTGGAGCGTCGAACGATCTGACGAGCAATGAGTTCATCTTTAGGGAGCTCGCCTTGAGTCAGATAAGCCAGATAAGGGACCAACCAATCGGGAATAGCACAAAGAGCCGCTACCAACTATGCTTCCGGGTCAGATATAGCAAGATCTTCCTCGGAAAGCAATTTGATAGAAGGATTATGTAGAACATCAAGGAACACGTTGGGAGGGACCGGCTTATGCTGAGAGGCGAGTCATGAAAGTACATCGGCCGCCTCATTGAGCCACCGATCAATATGGTCCACTTGATACCCTTTGAAGTGTCCTGTGATGTTAGTCACTTCTTGCCGATAAGCCGCCATCAAAGGGGTCTTTTGAATCCCAAGTACCAGAGACTTGCTGAGCGACCAGATCAGAATCACCCAGGCATCTGACCCGGCTGATATTCATCTCCTTGGCTATATGGAGACCATGAAGGAGGGCTTCATACTCAGCTGCATTGTTAGTGTAAGGAAACATGATCCTGAGGACATAGCAAAATTTATCACCTCGGGGAGAAGATAAAATGACTCCAGCCCCCGAGCCTTCCAATTGCCTTGAACCATCAAAGCGTATTGTCCAAGATGTATTGTCCGGCTTCTCCTCAGGAATCTGCATTTCAGTCCAATCGTTCATGAAATCGACCAACGCTTGAGATTTGATGGCCGTCCTGGGCACATACTTAAGATGATGAGGACCAAGCTCAATTGCCCACTTAGCAACTCGACCTGTGGCCTCCCTATTCTGGATGATATCTCCCAAGGGGGCTGAGCTCACCACAGTGATAGGGTGCTCTTGGAAATAGTGCTTTAACTTGCGACTAGACATGAAAACACCAAATACCAGCTTCTCCCAATGTGGATATCTCTGTTTGGACTCTGTCAAAACTTCCCTGACATAATAAACCGGTCGCTGGACTGGGTATTCCTTCCCAACCTCCTTGCACTCTACGACAACTACTACACTTACTTCTTTATTGGGAAAATTGCATCTTTTCCCCTAGTTGGTTCCTACCCACGGGTTTTGCCCTTACTTTTCGGGCTTGCTCAGTTTTGCACTTACTTTTTCTACTCGACTCGCCCGAATGCCCTTCCGTCATGGGTCCACCTGGTCAGCGCCGTTTGACCGAGACGGCCCTCCGTTTTGGACATCGATTGCCCCTGCGCTATCCTTACAGGTGGGTCCAATCCCTCTCTCTACTCTCTTAGTTATTCCGCCCCCTCTCTCTGTCTCATCCCCCCCACAAACCCTAGATCGGTGGCGACACAGGCGATCCAAACCCTAGCACCGGTGACGAGCGCTATTTGGCCGTAGAAAGCGTACAGTCAATGTGGTGACCTCATCTACATCGCATTGTGAAGATGGTGGAGAACCGCTCTTCGCGGGGTGGCGGTGGTGGCGGCGATGACGACGACGCCATGCGGTGCGGCCTCAGAACGGAGTCAAATGAGAAGATCCCCGCAAGGTAACTTTGCAACTCCACTCCTTACTCATCTGTTGTCATTTGTGCATTAGAAAGGTCCCGTTCCATGACTTCGGTTGTGCTTAAAATCGTAGGATGGATCCATCATGTGCGTTCTTTCTGACAATTAGAATGGAGACGACTCTTTTAGCAAAGGGTCGCACAAAGGGGCAAGATGCAGGCTTCGGTTTTCCTTTTGTTGTTGACTGTTCAAGCTCGTTCAACAATTTAGGGCTGCAATCTATAGGAAATATCCCTGGGGTATGCACGATGCAGTTGAGTTCAGATACTGGGACATAGACAAAAGCAGTTTGGAACCCTTTACAGTCTGATGATGAGTTAGGTGTAATGTCTGCTACAAATGCTGATTCCAAAACTGCAAATATTGAAACTATAGTTATTCAAAGAAGTAGACCAGAAGCAGTAGTGAGAACAGCAAAGCCCCCAACCTCTAGTGTGTCAAAAAGAACTAATGCAGCAAGAAGCACTTCTAGGAGTAGGGCAGCAGCCCCTAGTAGTAGTTGTAATCCACCTGCAACTCCTACTATAGATGTACCAAGGCAAGCTGATCGAGTGCAATGATACTAAAATTCCCGTTGATCCTATGATTGAGGAAGCTGAGCCTGATGATGTGCTAGGCTCAGATGAGGAGGATGAGAGGATGTTTCCAGATCTAGTGCAAAATAGAAATGAGGAAGAGCCAGATGAGGACTTCAAACCTGCTGAGTTTTCAGACACAGATTCAGAGGAGGAACGTGAGAACATTGACATGGGATCTTTTGAGAATGGTGATGAGGACAGGCCTGAGATGATGTATGATAGAGAAAAACCTAGTTTAGCTGAAGGGGTTGTATTTCCTTCTGCTGTCAACTGCAGGAATGGAGTTGCCACATTCTCAATACAACATGAAGTAGAGTACAAAATAGAGAAGAGTGGTCCTACAAGATTTACTGTTTATTGTGCATTTCCAAGGTGTAGATGGAGGCTACATGCCTCTTTAATGAGAAATAGTACTTTGTTTCAGGTATTAACAGTACTAACTAATGTCTGACATAGTAATTCATATAATGACTATATCATTGCATATTCATTTGTAATTAATATCTAACTTTGTCTCATTTTGCATATTAAAGTAAATCCTTATTCACACCACTGTCCAAGTGTGAACAGAACTGAAAGACTCAGGGCAGCCAAGAGGAGATGGATTGCTGATGCTGTGAAGAATTGGGTCAGAGAAAATTCCAATGTTGGTCCTGGTGGGTTAGTAACTAATCTGAAGAAAAAATATGGTCTTGAATTTCCATACATGAGAGTGTTTTATGCTAAACAAATGGCAGTTGACAACTTGTATGGTAAATATGAGGATAGTTTTCAGCTTTTGTACACATTCAAAGCTGAGGTTGAGAGGGCTTCTCCAGGTAGTTTAGTAGAAATTGATAGGCACACAGTTAAGTTCCAGCTTAGAGGAAAGTGGCATGAGAAGGAGTGTTTTAGAAGAGTATTTGTCAGTTTCAAAGCTTGTTGGCAGGGATTTCTAGCTAGTTGTAGGCCCTACCTAGCTGTTGATGCAATTGCACTTAATGGTAGGTTTAGAGGTCAGTTGGTAGCTGCATGTGCAATTGATGCACATAACTGGATTTTCCCAGTTGCATATAGTGTTCTGGAAACAGAGTCAAAAGAGAGCTGGGCTTGGTTTTTCCAAAATTTGGAAAAAAGTTATAGGTCATCCTAAAGGACTAGTAATTCATACTGATGCATGCAAAGGTCTTGAGTCAGCTGTAGATGAGATTTATCCTGGGGTAGAACATAGAGAATGCATGAGACATCTAGCTCAGAATTTTTCAAAGAAATTCAGAGTGAAGTTCTATGACCAACATTTGTGGCCTTGTTCTCTGACATATAGCATTAAGAAACACAACTATCATTTGAGGCAACTATTCACAAAACCCAAGGTGCAGATTTTTATAGAGGAGCACCACACAAAAATCTAGGCCAGAGCACTGTTCAATGATATCTACAAGGTTGACTATATCAACAACAATCTTGCAGAATCATTCAATTCCAAAATTAAAAAGTTCAAGGGTCTCCACATTGTGGACTTGCTGGATAAGATCAGACAATACCTAATGGAGAAGTTTGGCCTTAGGAATAGTATAGAACTGCAGAAATTCATGGGCCATATTATAATTCCTAGAGTAATGAAGAATTTGATGGCAAGGTCAAAAGGCTTGGACATGACTTTAGTTAGAAGAAGTCCAACTGAAGTAGAGGTGACTGCTGTAGACAAGGAGAAGAGGGAGAGGAGATACCCTATAGATATAAAGGAAAGAACATGTAGTTGCAGAAAGTGGCAAGTCACATGCCAGCCTTGCATTCATGCTCTTTTCTTCATAACATCATTGAGAGGAGAGGCTAAAGAGATAGATCAGTATGTGGGCAGGTACTTCTCAGTTCAAATGTTTAGAAAAACATATGCTGAAAACCTACCTGCACTAGAAGGAAAACAACAATGGGATATTGTAGATCCTGGTTTCAGATTATGTCCACCTGTACAGAACAAAGCTGCACCTGGCAGGCCAAGGAAAACAAGAATAAAGCCAGCAAGTGAAGGGAAAGGACTTTGTCCTAGGAAAAGAAAATGCAAGAGATATGGTGGAATGGGACATTTACTGAAATTCTGCAAAAATGCAATTGGCCCAGCATTTGGAGAAGAAGATGCACACTGGGGAGCTGACAATGCTGAGGAGGAACCTCTTAACCAAAATGTAGACCACAATGATGAAGTTGAAGAAGAAGAGGAGCCAGAAAGTGCAGATGATGTTGCTGTTGAGCCTGCAAGTCCACTTGATGATACCGTTGTTGAACCTGCAACTGCAAATGATGCTCCTGTTGAACCTGCAAGTCCACTTGATGATGCAGCAGAGCCAAATAGTGCAACACAGGAGCCATCAACCCAGGCTTCAACTGTTGCAAGTGAAGTTCAGAGGTAGTATTTTGCCTTTACTGCAAATTACTAAATTATTTTGCCTTTACTGCAAATTACTAACCAACTAATTTCTTTCCCTATTAACAGCACACCTAGGAAGAACTAGAAAAAGGAAGCACATAGAGGAGCATCTCCTATGGCTCTTAGCAAGAGGAGAAAGCTTAACACTTCTACAACTCTAGAAGAAACTCCTTGCTCAGTTACTGCAAGCAATGTGGATGCTAGAAATGTTGCATCTGAAGAGGAAGTGGTCCCTCCAACTCTTCCCCAAAATCTAGTTAAATTGACTAGGAGCAGGGCTAGAGAGATGACAACCCCAGCTTGCAACACAAGGAGCAAGAAGGCCAAATACAAAAACTAAAAGTTTTAATGCTTGTGCAAGTTTGGCATTCTTGTGATGTGCCAAACTGAAGTTCTTTTGGTAGATTTGTTGTAATATTTGACCATGATGCATTCTAAACTATGTTAATTAGCTGCTTGTGAACTATGCGGTCTGAACCATGTTAATTAGCTACTTGTGAACTATCTGGTTTAAGTTGTAGCCTGGTGGAATTTTTTTTGGCATTGTTGTGAACTATCTGAAGATGAAATATGTTGTGAACTTTCTTTCGATAAAGTCATAGATGCATCTGCAAATTCCATAGATCAGATAACATTGCATCTTCATAACAAGTACTTGGTTAATACAACTGTGCAACTTCATAACAGATTTCATACAACACTAAATTGGAACATAGATCATAAACTAATGTGCATTTTGTGCACATACAACCACTGAGATTGCTAACATACAAATAACAATGATAGGAAACAACATTGTCCATATGTGCATCATTTCTTTCATTTTCTTTAGTTCCTTGTTCAACGCACGGTTCTTCTTCGCAAGATCAACGGCCCTCTTCTCCAAATGGTGACTTTTGATCCAACTATGCTCGATCACTCCATGCAGCTCTTCGAAGGCAAGAACAACGCATGCTGGAGGTGGTGGGTCAACCCAAACTACCCAATCACATTCATCTGGCAACTAAAACAACAAATGCAATCTGATTAAAACCATCCTCAAATGTAGATCAAGAAAAAGAAACTATGAAATGTAAATCAAAGGGCACATACTTCCAGAGGACACCCCAATAACCAACGTCCAGTGCTTGCGCCACCCCAGGCGACACGACGAGCAGGGACTAGCTGGTGCCCTGGACAGCGGTGCTTTGAGTGCTCCTCCAAGCCAAAGTAGGTTGTGTCCAGCATGTAGAACTAAGAGCTGTGCTGAACAATGCCTACCCCATCCACCTTAATCAAGCGAAGGTCCAGAAATTACCACCGAAATCAAGCCAAAATCTAGAAATTACCACCGAATTCAAGCAAACCCTAGATAATTAGGGGAGAAGATGAGATCTAGTACTTGTGCGGCTGCCGGTGACGAGCTCTCCGATGAGATGGCCGACGTGGCCATGCTCCTTCACGCCTCTCCTCACGCCGTGATATGCAGCCCCACTGCTTCTCTTCTTTCTCCTGTGTGCAGCGCGAGCTAGACGACGACTAAAAGGGTGGGGGTATCGAACCCAGGGGCAAATATGTCCAAAACGGCGGGCCGTCTCGGTCAAACGACATTGACTAGGCAGAGCCATGATGGAAGGGCATTCAGGCGAGTCGAGCAGAAAAAGTAAGGGCAAAACTAAGCAAGCCCAAAAAGTATGGGCAAAACCCGTGGGTAGGAACCAACTAGGGGCAAGAATGCAATTGGCCCTTCTTTATTATTGGTAGCAATGTACATGAGCATAGGCTCTTTGTCAATAGGAGCAGCAAGAACGGGCGGCTGAGCTAGCTATTTCTTCAGTGCTTCAAAGGCCTCATTTGTAGTGTCACTCTAGACAAAATGGTCAGTCTTTTTCAACATCTGGTAGAGTGGAATAACCTTCTTGCCAAGGCGGCGTATAAACTGGATTAAAGCCGCGATTCATCCCGCCATGCGCTGAACTTCATTGATATTTGCTGGCTTAGCAAGGGAAGTGACCACTTTGATTTTCTCTGGGTTAGCTTCAATTCCCCTATCTGACACCAGGAAAACCAGCAATTTCCCTGCAAGAACACCAAAAACGCATTTGGCCGGGTTAAGCTTCATCTGATAGACTCGAAGATTATCAAAGGTTTCCTTGAGGTCATCCAACATAGTTTCTTTCTTCTTGGATTTGACCACAATATCATCAACATAAGCATGCACATTACGCCCGATCTATTTGTGGAAGCAATTCTGGACACAACATTGATAAGTCGCCCCCACACTCTTAAGCCCGAAAGACATAGAGACATAGCAAAAGCACCAAAGGGTGTGATAAAGGCTGTCTTCTCCTGATCCTCTACTACCATCTTAATCTGATGATAACCGGAGTAAGCATCTAGGAAACATAAGCACTCACAACCAGCTATAGAATTGATGATCTGAGCAATGCGGGAGAGGGCAAACAGGTCTTTGGGGCAAGCCTTGTTCAGATCTATGTAATCAACACATGATATGTCTCCGTCGTATCTATAATTTTGATTGTTTCATGACAATATTATACAACTTTTATACACTTTTGGCAACATTTTATATGATTTATTGGACTAACCTATTGATCCAGTGCCCAGTGCCAGTTCCTGTTCCTGTTTTTTTGCATGTTTTTTGTTTCGTAGAAAATCCATATCAAACGAAGTCCAAATGCGATAAAAATTTACGGAGAATTATTTTGGAATATATGTGATTTTTGGGACTTGTAATCAAAGCAAACGGGGGCCCATAGCCCCCACAAGACACCAGGGCGCGCCCCAGGGGCCAGGCGCGCCCTGGTGGGTTGTGCCCTCCTCGGATGTTGGTTGGAGCTCTACTTTTGGCACAAGGAAGCTTATATCCAGAAAAAAATTGTGTTAAAATCTCAACATAATCGGAGTTACAGATCTCCGGGAATATAAGAAACGGTTTCCGGCCAGATCTGGGGAACATGAAACAGAAGAGAACAGAGAGGGAGATCCAATCTCGGAGGGACAGGAGCCCCTCCGCCGCCATGGAGGCCAGGGACCAGAGGCGGAACTCTCCTCCCATCGAGGGGGGAGGCCAAGGAAGAAGAAGAAGGAGGGGTCTCTCTCCCCCTCTCTCCCGGTGGCGCCGGAGTGCCGCCGGGGCGAGGATCGTGATGATGATCGACATCAACAATCTTGCTACTGTCAACACCAACTTTCTCCCCCTCTATGCAGCGGTGTAACACCTCTTCTCCCCACTATAATCTCTACTTAAACATGGTGCTCAACTCCATATATTATTTCCCAATGATCTATGGTTATCCTATGATGTTTGAGTAGATCCGTTTTGTCCTGTGGGCTAATCATGATCTTGGTTGGTATGAGTGTATATTTTATTTATGATGCTGTCCTACGATGCCCTTTGTGTCGCGCAAATGTGAGGGGTCCTCGTTGTAGGGTGTTGCAATATGTTCATGGTTTGCTTATTATCGGTGTTGCGGGGGTGACAGCAGCCTAAACGCGGATAAGTGGGTTATGACATATGGGAGTAAAGAGGACTTGATACTTAATGCTATGGTTTGGTTTCACAACCTTAATGATCTTTAGTAGTTGCGGATGCTTGCTAGGGGTCCAATCATAAGTGCATATGATCCAAGTAGAGAAACTATGTTAGCTCATGCCTCTCCCTCATATAAAATTACAAGAATGATTACCGGTACTTGTTATCGATTGCCTATGGACAAATGACTTTCTTGTTGACAAAAGCTATGCACTTTTATTACCTTGCAATTTACTCATAGTTTTATTCTTGCAAAATAGTTTCATACTTGTTCTTGGTAAAGCAAACGTCAAGTGTGCGTAGAGTTGTATCGGTGGCCGATAGAACTTGAGGGAATATTTGTTCTGCCTTTAGCTCCTCGTTGGGTTCGACACTCTTATTTATCGAAGAAGGCTACAAACGATCCCCTACACTTGTGGGTTATCAAGACCTTTTTCTGGCGCCGTTGCCGGGGAGCAATAGTGTGGGGTGAATATTCTTGTGTGTGCTTGTTTGCTTTATCACCAAGTAATTTTTATTTTCTGTTTTAAGTTGTTCTCTATCTTTAGTTATGGATAAGGAACACAAAATACCAAAAAAATAGTTGTACTTGCTACTCATGGAGATGGGGAACCTCCTAAAACCCTCGATGCTCGTTATGTGAAAAATATTGTGCACCACTTTGATAATCCTGAGAAAACCCCATTCAACTTGATAATGGGAGACACGTTGGATCAACATGAATACTTTAGGGATTATCGCTTGACACAAAAAGGGAGACTTTTATGGGATCAAATTGAAATGTTGCAATGGTATGCTTGGAATTTATGCTTGAGATATGATTATACTTGTTGCTCTAGGATGAAGGCTCGACACCTTCCCTTTTCATGTGAATTTAGTGATAATGAAACCTTGGGTTCTTATGCTAATGATAGATACGATTATTATGATGTGGAACGAATAGAAGAATTTGTTGCTTTTAAAGGTGCTGATGAAATTGAATCTTTGTTTGAAAAGTTTGAAGATTTTGATGATTCAGTTTATAGACCTGAAAATTTTGCTATCCTTAAATATTGCTATGATAATTATAAATATAATTCCGATATTTATATATTTATTGAGAAAGTCTCCGCTGTCCAAGAAGAGACTAATATTTTGCAGGAGTCTATGGAAGAAGGAATTGATGATACTGTGAGCTCATTGGATGAAAAAGATGATGAGGAGAGTGAAGAACAAGCGGAGGAAGAGCGGATTGATCACCCATGCCCACCTTCTAATGAGAGTAACTCTTCAACTCATACATTGTTTAATGTCCCTTCATTCTTACCGAAGGATGATTGCTATGATCCCGTTGAATCATTTGAAATATCCCTTTTTGATGAACTTGATGCTTGCTATGCTTGTGGCCTTGATGCCAATATGAATTATGCTTATGGAGATGAACTTGCTATAGTTCCTTATGTTAAGAATGAAATTGTTGCTATTGCACCCACACATGATAGTCCTATTATCTTTTTGAATTCTCCCAACTACACTATATCAGAGAAGTTTGCTCTTATTAAGGATTATATTGATGGGTTGCCTTTTACCGTTACGCATGATGATTTTGATGAATATAATATGCGTGTGCTTGCTGCTCCTACTTGCAATTATTATGAGAGAGGAACTACATCTCCGCCTCTCTATGTTTCCAACATGATAGAATTGCAAGAAACTGCTTATGCTATGTATTGGCCTTTACTTGATGTGCATGAATTGTTTCTTTATGACATGCCGATGCATAGGAAGAGAGTTAGACTTCATCATTGCATGATATATGTTGCTTTGTGCTCACTACTAAATGCCAAATCATTGCTAATTAAAATTGGCTTTGATATACCTTGGGATCCGAGTGGATTCATTACTTGAGCACTTTATCCCTAGTTTAATGGCTTTAAAGAAAGCGCTGCCAGGGAGACAACCCAGAAGTTTTAGAGAGTCATTTATTTCAGTTGAGTGCTTTTATAAAGTTTAAAAACAAAAAAAAGAGGGAACTTAAAACTTCACAAAAAGAGAAGCGATTGAAAGGTGATGCATTGGAGAAGTGAGGGTCGACCTTGAACACTTGTGTTCATGCTCATGGAAACAATGTAAATTTTTCATGAAGATTCTCACAAAAATAATTATCCCCTTGTAAATCCATTGTATTATAAAAATAATGTGCCAATATTTTCCTTTAGGATGATTAGAATGCTTGTTGGTATGTGCGGTGCAAAAACAGAAACTTTGGCTGTAGTGCGTGATTTTACATTTTTTACTGGAACGTCGAAAGTTTCTGAAACTTTTTGCACAGTATTTCTATACAATTTTTTCTTCTAATTTGTTAGAATTTTGGGAGTACCAGAAGTATGGTAGGTGTTCAGATTGCTACAGACTGTCCTATTTAAGACAGATTCTGTTTTTGATGCATTTTTTGCTTGTTTTGATGAAACTATCGATTTTTATCGGTGGTATAAGCCATGGAAAAGTTATATTACAGTAGATACAATGCAAAAACAAAATATGAATTGGTTGCAACATTACTTAAAGTAGTGATTTGCATTATTATACTAACGGATCTCATGAGGTTTCTGTTGAGTTTTGTGTGGATGAAGTGATCAAAGATCGAAGAGGTCTTGATATGAGGAGAAGGAGGAGAGGAAAGAGCTCAAGCTTGGGGATGCCCAAGGCACCCCAAGTAAATATCCAAGGAGACTCAAGCGTCTAAGCTTGGGGATGCCCCGGAAGGCATCCTATCTTTCTTCAACAAGTATCGGTATGTTTTCGGTTTCGTTTCGTTCATGTGATAAATCTTGGAGCGTCTTTTGTGTTTAGTTTTTATTTTTCTTTTATGCACCAAGCTGGTATGAGATAGTCCATGGTCGATTTATAGAATGCTCATTGCACTTCACTTATATCTTTTGAGTATGGCTTTATAGAATGCTTCATGTGCTTCACTTATATCATTTGAAGTTTGGATTGCCTGTTTCTCTTCACATGGAAAACCAATATTTGTAGAATGCTCTTTTGCTTCACTTATATTTATTAGATCTTGGTCTTTTATAGAAAGAATTAAACTCTCTTGCTTCACTTATATCTATTTAGAGAGTCAACAGGAATTGGTCAATTGCATGGTTAGTCATAAAATCCTACATAAAACTTATGGATCACTGAATATGATATGTTTGATTCCTTGCAATAGTTTTGCGATATAGAGATGGAATATGTGGGAGGTACTATTAAATGGTTGTGTTTAGTAAGAATATTGGTGTTAAGGTTTGTGAGTCCCGAAGCATGCACGTATAGTCTCTTGTTATGCTATGAAGTTGGAGCATGATTTATTATTGATTGTCTTCCTTATGAGTGGCGGTCGGGGATGAGCGATGGTCTTTTCCTACCAATCTATCCCCCTAGGGGCATGCATAGTAGTACTTTGCTTCGAGGGCTAATAAACTTTTGCAATAAGTATATGAGTTCTTTATGACTAATATGAGTCCATGGATTATACGCACTCTTACCTTTCCGCAATTTGCTAGCCTCTACGGTACCGTGCATTGCCCTTTCTCACCTTGAGAGTCGGTGCAAACTTCACCGGTGCATCCAAACCCCGTGATATGATACGCTCTATCACACATAAGCCTTATTATATCTTCCTCAAAAGAAGCACCATACCTACCTATTATGGCCTTTCCATAGCCATTCCGAGATATATTGCCATGCAACTTCCACCACTTCCGTTTTGATGACTTGAGCATTCATTGTCATATTGCTTTGCATGATCGTAAGATATCTAGCATGATATTTTCATGGCTTGTTCATTTTTTTATATCGTTGTTTTGTTAGATCATTGCACATCCTGGTACACTTCCAGAGGCATTCATATAGAGTCATACTTTGTTCTAGGTATTGAGTTGTAATTTTCATTTCTTTTGAGTTATAAGTAAATAGAAGTGTGGTGATCATCATTATTCATTATTAGAGCATGTCCCGGTGAAGAAAGGATGATGGAGACTATGATTCCCCCACAAGTCGGGATGAGACTCCTATGTAGTCACACTTGTGCATCCGTTACCACACTATCTTTTACCACACTTGTGCTTCAAAGTAGCACCATGTTTTCATATAGAGAGTCTCCTATGTAGTCACTTTCATATACCAGTGGGAATTTTTCATTATAGAACATGGCTTGTATATTCCGATGATGGGCTTACTCAAATGCCCGAGGTCTTCATGAGCAAGCAAGTTGGATGCACACCCACTTAGTTTTCATATTGAGCTTTCATGCACTTATAACTCTTAGTGCATCTGTTGCATGGCAATCCCTACTCCTCACATTGATATCAATTGATGGGCATCTCCATAGCCCGTTGGTTAGCCGCGTCGATGTGAGACTTTCTTATTTTTTTGTCTTCTCTATATTTACCCCTATCATCATACTCTATTCCACCCATAGTGCTATATCCATGGCTTGCGCTCATGTATTGCGTGAGGGTTGAAAAAGCTGAAGTGCGTTAAAAAGTATGAACCAATTGCTCGGCTTGTCATCGGGGTTGTGCATGATAAATACTTTGTGTTAAGAAGACAAAGCATGACAAGACTATATGATTTTGTAGAGATAGCTTTCTTTAGCGTTGATATTTTGAAAGACACGATTGTTTGTTGGGATGCCTGAGTATTGATGTCTTTATGTCAAATTATAGACTATTGCTTTGAATCACTTATGTCTTAATATTCATGCCATGATTAGACATATGATCAAGTTTATTCTAGGTAGCATTCCACATCAAAAAATTATCTTTTTTATCATTTACCTACTTGAGGACGAGCGGGAATTAAGCTTGGGGATGCTGATACATCTTCGTCGTATCTATAATTTTTTTATTGTTTCATGCCAATATTATACAACTTTTATACACTTTTGGCAACATTTTATATTTTTTATTGGACTAACCTATTGATCCATTGCCCAGTGTCAGTTCCTGTTTTTTTGCATGTTTTTTGATTCGCAGAAAATCCATATCAAACGAAGTCCAAACGCGATAAAAATTTATGGAGAATTATTTTGGAATATATGTGATTTTTGGGACTTGGAATCAACGCAAACGGGGGCCCACAGCCCCCACAAGACACCAGGGCGTGCCCTGGTGGGTTGTGCCCTCCTCGGATGTCGGTTGGAGCTCTACTTCGGGTGTAAGGAAGCTTATATCCGGGAAAAAATCGTGTTAAAATCTCAGCGCAATTGGAGTTACGGATCTCCGGGAATATAAGAAACGGCTTTCGGCCAGATCTGGGGAACGCGAAACAGAAGAGAACAGAGAGGGAGATCCAATCTCGGAGGGGCTCCTGCCCCTCCGCCGCCATGGAGGCCATGCACCAGAGGGGGAACTCTCCTCCCATCTAGGGGGAGGCCAAGGAAGAAGAAGGAGGAGGGGGACTCTCCCCCCTCACTCCCGGTGGCACCGGAGTGCCGCCGGGGCGAGGATCGTGACGATGATCTACATCAATAATCTTGCTACCGTCAACACCAACTTTCTCCCCCTCTATGCAGTGGTGTAACACCTCTTGTCGCCGCTGTAATCTCGACTTAAACATGGTGCTCAACTCCATATATTATTTCCCAATGATCTATGGTTATCCTATGATGTTTGAGTAGATCCGTTTTGTCCTGTGGGCTAATCATGATCTTGGTTGGTATGAGTGTATATTTTATTTATGGTGTTGTCCTACGGTGCCCTCCGTGTCGCGCAAACATGAGGGGTCCTTGCTGTAGGGTGTTGCAATATGTTCATGGTTTGCTTATTGTCGGATTTGCGGGGGTGACAGCAGCCTAAACGCGGATAAGTGGGTTATGACGTATGGGAGTAAAGAGGACTTGATACTTAATGCTATGGTTGGGTTTCACGACCTTAATGATCTTTAGTAGTTGTGGATGCTTGCTAGGGGTCCAATCATAAGTGCATATGATCCAAGTAGAGAAAGTATGTTAGCTCATGCCTCTCCCTCATATAAAATTACAAGAATGATTACCGGTACTTGTTATCGATTGCCTAGGGACAAATGACTTTCTCGTTGCCAAAAGCTATCCACTTTTATTACCTTGCAATTTACTCATAGTTTTATTCTTGCAAAATAGTTTCATACTTGTTCTAGGTAAAGCAAACGTCAAGTGTGCGTTGAGTTGTATCAGTGGTCGATAGAACTTGAGGGAATATTTGTTCTGCCTTTAGCTCCTCGTTGGGTTCGACAGTCTTATTTATCGAAGAAGGCTACAAACGATCCCCTACACTTGTGGGTTATCAACACACATACACCAAGTGCCATTTTTCTTGATAACAAGCACTGGATTTGCCAACCACTCAGGGTGAAAAACTTCGATGATGAACCCGGTGACTAGGAGCCGAGCTACTTCTTCCCCAATAGCCTTGCGTCTCTCCTTGTTAAAACGACGGAGGTATTGCCTGATAGGTTTTATCTTAGGATCCACATTGATGTGGTGCTCAGCGAGTCCTCTCGGGACACCTGACATGTCAGAAGGTTTCCATGCAAAGATGTCCTGATTCTCACGGATGAACTCGATGAGCGGCCTTTCCTATTTGGGGTCCAAGCCGGTCCCAATAGTGAATTGTTGGGACGTGTCGCCTGGAGTAAAATCAACTTGCTTCGTGTCCTCAGTCGGCTTAAATTTGAGCGGCGGATCAGACTCCATGGTAGGTTTCTTCAGGGGGGTCATGTCAGCCGGGTCGACATTGGCAGTATAAATTTTTAACTCTTCGGCCATGCAAGCCGACTCAGCATAAGCTGCGTCCCTTTGTTCACACTCACGAGAAATCCTTCTGTCACCATCGACTGCGATAGTGCCTTCTGGTCTAGGCATCTTGAGCTTGAGATAAACATAGCAGGGTCGGGCCATGAAACGAGCATAAGCCAGCCGCCCAAAGAGAGCAGTGTGACTCCCCGGCTTAATAATGCACTAATCATACATGCAAATGCGCATGATCAAGATCAAAGACTCATGGGAAGATATAAAAACACAACTCTAGACACCAATTAAAGCCATACGAGCTTTATATTACAAGCCAGGGGCCTCAGGTGCTCGAATACATAAGCTCGAATACAAATGAGTCAGCGGAAGCAACAATATCTGAGTACAGACATAAGTAAAAAAGTCTGCCTCAAGAAGGCTAGCACAAACAAAAACAACGATTGAAAAGGCAAGGCCTCCTGCCTGGGAGCCTCCTAACTACTCCTGGTCATCGACGTCCTCCACATAGTAGTAGGCACCCTCGGGGTAGTAGTAGTTGTCGTCGGTGGCGGCATCTGGCTCCTGGGATCCGTCATCTGATCGCAACAATCGGGTATGGGGGAAAAAGAGGTAGCAAAGCAACCGTGAGTACTCATCCGAAGTACTCGCAAGACTTACATCAAATCTATGCTAAGTATGCATTAGTATCAAAGGAATGGGGTTGTATCTTTGGACTAGACTGTAGAAATGCCAGAATAGAGGGAAGGCATAGCCTATCGAAGACTAGCATCTTCAAGCATCTTACAGCATTAGAAGAGATAAGAGTAACATATCATAAGTAGTAATTATGTTATAGCATTCATGCCCAGAGATCCTTTCTCGACTCCCTGCAAGAAAACAATCCCAGAGCCATCATAACCATTTCACATATCCAGTATCCAGTTCTAGTTGTATCGGTCGGGATACAAGTCCGAGCATCTGTTACCGTGGACACAGCTATTCGAATAGATATACTTCCCTGCAGGGGTGCACCAACTTACCCAACACACTCGATTAACTCTGGCCGGGCACACCATCAGATCATACCCGACCTCGGCTGGTCGACACGCCGTAGTCCTACCTAGGCTCAACAGAGAGGTCAGCACGCTGGTCTACATCCTAAGCACATAGGGGTCTTGGGCCCATCGCCCTTTGCACTCCTGCACGTTGCGTGGGCGGCCCGGAGCAGACCCACCCCCTAATACAAGCAAAGGTGGTTCCCGTCCAACCGGGTGCGCGCCGCTCAGTCGCTGATGTCAGTGAGCTTTCGGAAGAAACGTACTATGCAGAGTGCCCATACTTATTCCTGTGTGGTAATCAGTGCGAAAAGGCCAGAGGCCTACTCGGATCACATATCCAAACCGTTAGTGTCTTGGGAGCACGCACGACAAGGGCTAAGAATGCTCGGTCGTGCCACGTAGACATCTCGCGGGTACCCTCCAGGTCAACCCGACTCCACATCACTCGACATTTCTCTCGCGGGTACCCCTCGGGGCCGATCCAACTTCAACATGGTTCTGGGGTAAAGTCAAAGTAACCATGTGTCCATAACACCAAAGGGAATCCGAGGAATCACCCTCGATGGAATCCACTTGATGTAACCGTCAAGGTGAACTTGGGGGAATCACCCTCGGGGGTTCACTCTTGATGTGTTGCACGACAGAGTCGTTATCGGGAGTGGTGAAGGAGGAATCACCCTCCGTAGACCACGACCGATTAACTACACTACAGAGATCTCATTAGAAGTGCTATATGAGGTATTACATTCGACACTCAATAGTAGCTCTGCAAAGTCGTACAACTAAGGGGGTGTCGGTCTCTGGACGTCGATCACGTTGATCAAGTCATCTGGTAATCCAGCGGGGGCAACAAGGACAAGGTGAGGGGTCACTGATGGATCACTAACCAACCTATACTAAGCATTTAGGATAAGCAGGTAAGGTACAAAAGTAGGTTACAAAAGCAGGCTATGCATCAGAATAGGAGCAATCAATTACAGTAGAAAAATCTAATGCAAGCATGAGAGAGAATGGAAATAAGCGATATAGGAATGATCAAGGGGGATTTGCTTGCCTTGAAGCTCTGCTGCAAGTGGCTTGACATCAGAGGCATAGTCGTACACGGCAGCAGCGTCAGTCTCGGTGTCTACCGAAGAGAAGAGGGGGAAGAAACAATAAATATAATGCAAACAAATACATCATGATGCATGACATGGCAATATGCAGTGCTAGGGGTGACCTAACGTAGGGCTACACGATACAGATGAAGCAGGAAAACATCTGGGAATGTTTTCCCGGTGTTTGGCATTTTTTGGACATATGAAACAGAGGGGAAGGATCCATGTTTGCTGTGTTGGAGGCATGTGACATGTATGTGAACAGCATATTCGGATTCGTCATTTTTTTGTGAGCAACTTTCATATATAAATTATTTTCATCTGAGTTATAGATTATTTTATATGATTTTTCAAAGTTTAAATGATTTTTGAAATTCTGTAATTAAATTAATTCGAAAATATATTAAATACTATAAGCTGTGGGTACACAGAAGTGTACCCAAAGATGTGCTTCAGAGGCTGACAGCGGGACCCAGTTGACTCGGTCAACAGCCTAGTCAGGAGAGGCTGACTGGTGGGCTAGCTGCCCAGTTAGCAGGCTGACTGGGTCAACCTTATCCACTAAAACAGTGGGAGGAGGTCCCACATGTCATTGCCAGTAGGATTAGCTAGTGGCTTAAATTAAACAGAGTTAATTAGTGGGGGTGGACCCGTATGTCAGTGGCACATTAGGTTAGCTAATTAGGCTGCTTAATTAGGCCGAGGTTAATTAAAGGGAGGGTCCCAGCAGTCAGTGGCAGAGGGGGTGATTAGCGGCTGGGTTAGGCGGACAAGTAAGCGGCGCCGGCGTCGATGGTCCGATGAGGCCGAACACGGTGGAGGGGTACGGGATTCGTCGTCCGGTGATGATTTGACGCGCAAAAGGGGGCGTTTGAACACGGTCACTCGTGTGCGTGCACCGATGCAAGGATCACGAGCCGGGGCAGCCTATGGTGGCGACAATGGCGAGCCGTGGCGGCGGCCGAAAGCAGGCGGGCACGAGACCTTGTCGGGAAAGCACTGCAGGCGACCATTTTGGTCGCCGTTTGCTCCTACGGGACCATCGCGACGAGGCACATCGAACGGAGTGAGCAGCGGCAACTGTGGTGGACGAAGCGAAGGCTATCACGATGGCTGAGCGGCAGTGGCAGTGATGCTCGTCGGGAACGAAGTTACGGGACACGAAGGGAGAGGCCACGGAGGACCGGGAGCTCACAGAGATGGCGACAAGCTGCACAGGGAGGCCGAGGAGCTCGCGGTGGGGTGGATCGATGACGAGGAGGCGCTCGGTGGCCGACGGGGGAGGATGCGGTTGATCCGGTCGCTGCGGCGCAAGGAAGCTCGAACGGTGACTCGCAGTCGAGGTAGTCGATGTCGGTGGTGCTTCTAGACACAACAGCGACGCTCGGGGTGGGTGGTGGCCGCGTGTTCCACGACAGTGCTGTGGCGACACTCTCGGCCGTGAGCGAAATGGAGGGGGAAGAGGGGCGAGCGAGGGGGAGGAGAGGAGGGGTGCTAGGGTTCGGGGAGGAAGAGAGAGGGAGTAGGGGGCGATTCTTATCCACTCCGCGGGACTGCAGTGGCCATGGCGTATCGGCCTTTCCTGGGTGCGACGGGAGGTAGGGGAAAGGCCATCATGCACGGGCTGGGCCGCATTGTGGCTGCATAGAACCCATGGGCATAGTAGTTCTAGGCATTTTTCCCTTTTTCTTTTTATGTTTGCCTTTTTGCTTCTGTTTGCAAATTGTTTAACCACCAAATGACTTTTGTAAAATATGCAAGTTGTCAAAACAAATACTAGGTATTATCTAGTACTGCCACAAAAAGTTTGGAGGCAAGATGATTTCATTAGATTTTATATAAATGAAAATAGATTAATGGGGCTATTTTGGGCACTATTTTTAAATCCTAGGGGCATTTTGGGAATTTAGGTTGCTCAACATAATTACTTAGGAAATATTTGCAAAATTGGGAACTATTTTGTTTGCAGTTTTTGAAGATGTAAATTTTTACTTGAAATTTAAATTTGAATTTTGTCGGCGTGCGACACCTATGGGGCCCCAAAAGACCCCTTTACGATTCAGCAGGGAGAGAGGTATGCGCAAAGAGCAGAACCAACGATCGACGCGGGGCGATTTTACCCAAGTTTGGGCCGCTGATCAGCGTAAAACCCTACTCCTACCTTGTTTAATTATGAGTGTTCTTGAGCCCAGGCTCCAAGAGCGCTAGCAATGAACAGTATGTTCAAAGAGCAGCTATGCATGCAGAATGGGCTAAAAGATCTCCTCCTCTGTAGCAGTTGCCTTGGGCCTCCTTTTATATGCTCAAAGGGGTCACCACAGTGGCAAAATGTACATACATTGAGGTGTAAAGTAGCTACAGGGTTTACATGAGGTGGAAAGTTGCTACAACATTTACATGCTTATCATTGACGGCTCAGGACAAGCGCATTAAATGCTCTGTCTAGGTGTCCCTTAGCTTCTTGGGGATGGAAAAAGGGGCCGTCCCATCAGCACCGCTTATACCCACCCGCCGTTGGTGCCTTGACACGCATCCAGGAGGACAAAACCCATCTGACAGGTTTGGTCACTGCACTGGAGCGGTGGCAGCTTGGCAGGGTCATCTTGCCGGGACCAAGCTTGCCGGGATCATCTTGCCGGGGCTCACCAGCAAGAATCTTGCCGGGCCTCACCAGCAAGAATCTTGCCGGGGCTCACCAGCAAGAATCTTGCAGGGGCTCACCAGCAAGAATCTTGCCGGGGTTCACCAGCAAGAATCTTGCCGGGGCTCACCAGCAAGAATCTTGCTGGGGCTTCGGCCTTTGGTCTTCTGCCTTCCAATTATTGACTCGAATGCTTTTTGGATAGTCTTGTGCTTGTTCCCAGTTGTCTTCTCCCGGAAGTCTCGCTCCCCTGCCATGCCCTTCCCGCCTGGGGGCTTCAACTCGCCGGTGCGTGTCCAGGGGTAATGAACACCCCCTGTTCACTACACTGACAGGAGCCCCCGGGCCTGGGCCGGACAAACGCGCACAGTGTTTGTCTGGGCTAGGCCCAAAAACATGCACCGGTACACGCGCGGCGAGAAGTAACCATTACTCTTGACTTTTAACTGCATGCTGGTGATGACGCAAGAGAGCTTGCGGTTTGCCGGGCCTTGGGCTTGCCGGCAGCGTGGGCAGACAGAGCAGGATGGCAACAGGAGTCGTGTGCCCGAAAGGAAGTGCCACACTGTGTGACGAGGAGCCAGTCCCCGAGCTTTCCCCATATAGGGTACTGCGGGTGCGGTGCTCGATCCATATAGTCACCCCTGCTGCCGCAGCCGTCTACCGCGAATGTCTCACTGCCGTCTTGCCGGCCTGTTGCTGCAATGGCGCATATAAAGAAGCAATTTATCTTAGTTAAATCAATCTTTATGCACGCAATGCATGTTACTTTATGCTGAATGAATGTATGCTTCCCCCTTGATTAATTCAGTCCTTGCACTTATTTTAGTCCCTACGCTGTCTGGAAACCTTGCCGGTGCGCACGTTTGCCGCGAGCGCTAGATGCGGGTCTTTAGCAGCCTGCTGGAAGCGCCGCCGCCGGCAAGGCGACTTGCCAGGCCAGAACGCAGCTGCTAAGCTTGCCGAGTGGACTCGAGGCGAAGCTAGAGCGCGGGCTAACCACGACAAGGTTCCTCCGCGAGCAGGTTGATGTACAAGGACAAAGAATTAATCAATGCGACCCACGCTCACCGGAAAGCTTTCCGGTGCGCATGCTCCAGTCGGCAATGCTTGAGGAACGGGTCCTAAGCAACTTGCCAGGAACGCCGCCTCCCGGAAAGGTTTACCTCCTCGGTGCTTATGCAGCCACCTAAATTGTCGAGCGGATTCGAGACAACTAGGGGCGCAATTAGCCCCGAGAGAGCTCCTTCGCGTGTAGGTATAAGAAGCAAGTGAGGATAGCAAAATGAATGTAATAAATCTTGGCAACTTAGCTTTTCTTGCGAGGGCGCTGCCAGCCCCCGAGCTTATTTTTTGCTCAAAGGGTGGTTGTCGGGAAACTTTTGACTTTAGCGGAGAACTTTGATATTCTCGACGCTAGCTTCCGGCAAGGAGTTTCCGGGAAAGCTCATGACGGAGGACTTCGTCGTTCTCGACACTGGCTTCCGGCAAGCTTGTTGCCAGGAAGGCTTATGGCGGAGAACTTCGTCGTTCTCGACGTCGAGAAGATTGGAGAGGACGCTGCCAGCCCCCGGGCCACAACTGCGTTTAAATACGACAAGTTAATTAGCATCTTAAAAGCATTTTAACTTGTGCGTAACTTTATTTAGAGCTCTTCTCCACATGTTTTTGTTTTTGCACAGTTGTCCCCTATGCTTGCCGGAATGCATCTCGATCGCGCATGTCCTAGTCAATGGCGCTTAGGAATGGATCCTAGTTAGTAGCCTATCGGGGACGCCGCCTCCTCGAGAGCTTCACACTCCAAGAACAAACGCGGCTGCACAGGTGTTGCTAGGCAGACCCGAACAACCCGGAGCACAGAATGTCTCAAGAGTGCTCCTTTGCGCACAGGTTATGTGCAAAGAACGTCATCATGGATAAAATCAAATCAGCAAAAAGCATTAAAGTTTTAGAACTTAGCTTTCTGTATGTGGAGCGAAGTCACCATGGACGATGAAGCTGACGCGCCGACCGCTGGATCAGGTTCGCGCAACCTCGATCCCCCTACCTGGCGCGCCAAAGATGTCAGCGTGCGACACCTATGGGGCCCCAAAAGACTCCTTTACGATTTGGCAGGGAGAGAGGTATGCGCAAAGAGCAGAACCAATGATCAACGCGGGGCGATTTTACCCAGGTTCGGGCCGCTGATCAGCGTAAAACCCTACTCCTGCCTTGTTTAATTATGAGTGTTCTTGAGCCCAGGCTCCAGGAGCGCTCGCAATGAACAGTATGTTCAAAGGGCAGCTACGCATGCAGAATGGGCTAAAAGATCTCCTCCTCTGTAGCAGTTGCCTTGGGCCTCCTTTTATACGCTCAAAGGGGTCACCACAGTGGCAAAATGTACATACATTGAGGTGTAAAGTAGCTATAGGGTTTACATGTGGTGGAAAGTTGCTACAGCATTTACATGCTTATCACTGACGGCTCAGGACAAGCGCATTAAATGCTCTGTCTAGGTGTCCCTTAGCTTCTTGGGGATGGAAAAAGGGGCCGTCCCATCAGCACCGCTTATACCCACCCGCCGTTGGTGCCTTGACACGCATCCAGGAGGACAAAACCCATCTGACAGGTTTGGTCACTGCACTGGAGCGGTGGCAGCTTGGCGGGGTCATCTTGCCGAGACCAAGCTTGCCGGTATCATCTTGCCAGGGCTCATCAGCAAGAATCTTGCCGGGGCTCACCAGCAAGAATCTTGCCAGGGTTCACCAGCAACAATCTTGCCGGGCCTCACCAGCAAGAATCTTGCTGGGGCTCACCAGCAAGAATCTTGCTGGGGCTTCGGCCTTTGGTCTTCTACCTTCCAATTATTGACTTGAATGCTTTTTGGATAGTCTTGTGCTTGTTCCAAGTTGTCTTCTCCCAGGAAGGCTCGCTCCCCTGCCATGCCCTTCCCGCCTGGGGGCTGCAACTCGCCGGTGCGTGTCCAGGGGTAATGAACACCCCCTGTTCACTACACTGTCAAATTTAGCTTTAATTTTGGACAATTGACAATTGGCATAGTAAGTATGATGACATGGCCACCATTAGGGGGAGATTACTATAGCATGACACTGGGGGTGTTACAAGCATGATATGGGCTTTTGATCTTAACCACCTCAAACATCAGAAACTCCGTTCTGTAATTGTATTCATCTCCAAATGCAACTTCAAACTTAATCCGCCCAATAGGATAAGCAGACTTCCTAGGGACGATCCCGTGAAAAACAGTCGAGGACGGCAGGAGTTGTTTCTCTGACAAGTTCATGCGTCTGAAGGTATCATAGTACACAATGTTGATGCTGCTCCCTCCATCCATGAGCACCTTAGTGAACTTATAACCATCAACTTGAGGTGCCACCACCAAAGCCAGACAACCCGGATTCTCAACCCGGGGTGGATGATCCGCCCTACTCCACGTAACGGGCTGTTATGACCAATTCAAGTACTCAGGGACCGCCGGCTCAACCATGTACGTGGTACTGTCCACTATTCAACTGCTTGGGGTTGCTCTGAAACCCTGACTGGTTACCCTACTACTGAACGCCTTGGCCAGATCGCTGATTTCCACCACTGTTGTCGGAACCTTGATAGCCAGATCCTGAGCCACCATGGCCTTGATAACCGGAGTTCTGGAAACCCCCAGATGATCCGGCTCCCGGGAAACCAAAGCCACCAGCACCGGCTTGTCCCGGTTTTCCACCACCGCCGCCTTGATGATTTTGGTAGACTTGATTGCGGTAAGCTTGCATGATATGACAGTTCTCCTAGGAGTGATTTGTCAACTTACCGGGAAGGCTATGTTTTGGACATGGGCATTTGAGCGCTTCCTCAAAGTTCAAGCTTTGTTCCCATTATAAGGACTCCCCGAATTATTCAGTCTCTAGCCCTTGAAACCAGTGTTGGTATTGGCGACAAAATCCGGATGTTTGCGCTTGCCACCATTTTTTTGACCACTATGGTTGCCATTGTGCCCTGAGTTGCCATGTTGGTGACCCTTGCCACCACCGTTTTTCTTACCCTTGCCGGCTTGATCATCATCCGGACTAGGGTCCTTCGTGGTGTCTCACTCAGCGTATCTTGTAAGGACGTCCATGAGCTCGCCCATGTCCTTCACCTTTCGCTTGAGCCGCCCAAGTTTCTGAACAAGGGGATCAAAATGACAAATTTTCTCCAAGATCAAGACATCATGAGCAACCATTATGCTATCGGAGGAGTGGATGATGTCCGCTACTTGGCACGACCATTGATGAGCCGACTCTCCTTCACGTTGGACACAATGCTGCAAGTCGACAATCGTCATTGGGCGTTTACAAGTCCATTGAAAGTTCTTGATAAAACATTCCTTCAACTCTGTCTAAGTGTTGATGGAGTTGGGGAGCAGGTTCTTCAGCCAAGTACGAGCCGGCCCTCCAACATCATGGTCAAATACTTTGCGCAAACCGCGTCGCTGACATCCAACATGCCCATGGCAATCTCGTAGCTCTCAATCCATGTAGCCAGCTCAAGACCAATCGTGTAATTAGGAACCTTCCGGGGACCATTGAAATCCTTAGGCATGCATTCATTACATTGAGTCGGCACCAGGCAGGGAATCCCAATGGTTCTGGTGCTTGATCCAACACCTTGTGAGGCCAAAGGAGTTGGAGTGGGTGATTGATGGCTCGTGTCCGCGTCAGTATTTCCCCGAAGAGGAAGGGATGATGCAGCACAGCTACGGTAGGTATTTCCCTCAGTATGAAACCAAGGTTATCGAACCAGTAGAAGAACCAAGCAACACCATGTAAACGGTACCTACACACAAAGAACAAATACTTGCAACCCGACGTGTAAGAAGGGTTGTCAATCCCTCTCAGGTAAAAGATAGATTGGTTTGTATGATTTTGGATAAATAGATCTCGTGATAAAACAAAATAAAATAAATAAAGAAAAAGTGCAGCAAGGTATTTTTGGGTTTTTAGAATAATATATCTGAAAACAAAAGCAAATAAAAATATATCTCAAAGCAAATATGATAAAGAATAGACCCGGGGGCCGTAGATTTCACTAGTGGCTTCTCTCGAGAAAAATAGCATACAACGGGTAAACAAATTACTGTTGGGCAATTGATAGAACTTCAAATAATTATGACGATATCCAGGCAATGATCATTATATAGGCATCACATCCAAGATTAGTAGACCGACTCCTGCCTGCATCTACTACTATTACTCCACACATCGACCGCTATCCAACATGCATCTAGTGTATTAAGTTCATGGAGAAACGGAGTAATGCAATAAGAACGATGACATGATGTAGACAAGATCTATTCATGTAGGAATATACCCCATCTTGTTATCCTTAATAGCAATGATACATACATGTCTTGCTGCCCCTTCTGTCACTGGGAAAGAACACCGCACGATCGAACCCATCACAAAGCACCTCTTCCCATGGCAAGAAAAATCGATCTAGTTGGCCTAACTAAACCAAAGATTCGAAGAAGAAATATGAGGCTATAAGTAATCATGCATATAAGAGATCAAAGAAACTCAAATAACTTTCATGGATAAATAGATCTAATCATAAACTCAAAGTTCATCGGATCCCAACAAACACACCGCAAAAAGAGTTACAAAAAATAGATCTCCAAGAGACCATTGTATTGAGAATCAAAAGAGAGAGTGGAAGCCATCTAGCTACTAACTACGGACCTGTAGGTCTACAATGAACTACTCACGCATCATCAGAGAGGCACCAATGAGGATGATGAACCCCTCCGTGATGGTGTCTATATTCGGTCTGGTGGTTCTGGAACTTGCGGTGGCTAGAATTGTGTTTCATCGACTCCCCTAGGGTTTTTGGATTTTCAGGGTATTTATAGAGCAAAGAGGCTGTGCGGGAGGCGGCCTAGGTGGGCACAACCCACCAGGGCGCGCCTGGGCCCCCAGGCGCACCCAGGTGGGTTGTGCTCCCCTCGGAGCCCCCCTCTGGTACTTCTTTGGCCCAACAGGTGTCTTCTGGTCCAGAAAAATTCTCCAAAAAGTTTCGCGGTGTTTGGACTCCGTTTGGTACTGATATTCTGTGAAGTAAAAAACAACCAAAAAACAGCAACTGGCACTGGGTACTATGTCAATAGGTTAGTCCCAAAAAAATGATATAAAGTTGCTATAAAATGATTGTAAAACATCCAAGAATGATAATATAACAGCATAGAACAAGCAAAAATTATAGATATGTTGGAGACGCATCAGCGTCCCCAAGCTTAATTCCTACTCGTCCTCGAGTAGGTAAATGATAAAAACAGAATTTTTGATGTGGAATGCTGCCTAACATGTTCATCACATAATCTTTTCTTTTGTATCATGAACATTTGGACTTTTATATGATTCAAAGCAATAGTCTAGTTTTGACATGAAGATCTCAATACTCAAGCATATCAACAAGCAACCATGTCTTTCAAAATATCAACACTAAAGCAAGTTATCCCTAGCCCATCATGCTCAATCATTGATCCATTCATGAAACACACTCGCATATTAGCTACATCCAATGCTCAAGTATGATCATAGTGCCCCTTAGTTGGTGCTTTATAAGAGAAGATGGAGACTCAAATAAATATTGCATAAAGTAAATAGATCGGACCTTCGCAGAGGGAATTAGGTATTTGTAGAGGTGCCAAAGCTCAAAGCGAAAAGAAATAGAGATAAAACATTTTGGGTGGCATGCTTTTCCTGTCAACAAAAACGATCGAGTAGTTCCCAATACTTTCCATGCAAGATATATAATAGGCGGTTCCCAAACAGAAAATAAAGTTTATTTCTTTTTCCACCATACTTTCACATTCCCCGGCTAGCCGTATCCACGGGTGCCGTCCATACCAACACTTCCCAAGGAATTTATTAATTGACAACATAAAGTAAATTCATTTTTCATTTCGGGACTGAGAATCCCTAATACCTTTGCCGTACTCTCGTGCAATGACAAGTGAATAAACACTCATCTTGAGAATAGCACATCGAGCATGGAAAAATATCAGCTACCCCCTACTGTTTCATGAGTGGTACGAGCACACAAAAAGGAAATTATTTTGAAAATTAGAGATGGCACATGCAAATTTGCTTAGAACGGCACGGGAATACCGCATATAGGTAGGTATGGTGGACTCATATGGCAAAACTGGGTTTAAGGATTTTGGATGCACAAGTAGTATTCCTACTTAATACAAGTGAAGGCTAGCAAAAAGATTGAGAAGCATCCAACCAAGAAACGAAAAATCACATAAGCGAGCATTAAGCATAACTAACACCGAATAATGCACCACAAGTAGGATGTAATTCCATTGCATAACTATTGACTTTCATGCTTGCATAGGGAATCACAAACCTTAACACCAATATTCTTACTAAAGCACAATTACTCACCAACATGACTCACATATCACTATCATCATATCTCAAAACTATTACAAAGAATCAAGTTTATTGTGTCCAATTATCTTCATGAAAGTTTTTATTATATCCCTCTTGAATATCTATCACTTTGGGACTAGTTTCATATATTGCAATTTCTTTTGGCACGCTCAAACAAATTTAAGTGAAGAACATGAGCATAAAAATTTTCATGTCTCAAAATAATATAAGTGAAGCATGAGAGGATTTCTTAAAAATTACTAACTCTCAAATAAATCTCAGTGAAGCATGAGAGCATTTCTTCAAAAAATATTAAAGCACACCGTGCTCAAAAAGATATAAGTGAAGCTATAGAGCAATTCCATAGCTCAAAAAAATTAAGTGAAGCATAAAGAGCAATTCTAACAAATCATAGTATAATTTTTGCTCTCTCAAATAGGTGTGTCCAGAAAGGATACTTGTGACAGACTAAAAAGCAAAACAAGCAAAGACTCAAATAATACAAAACGCTCCAAGCAAAAACTCATGATATGTGACAAATAAAAATATAGCTCCAAGTAAAATACCGATGGTCGTTAGAAGAAAGAGGGGATGCCACTCGGGGCATCCCCAAGCTTAGTTGCTTGTTTCTCCTTGAATATTGCCTTGGGGTGCCATGGGGCATCCCCAAGCTTAGGCTCTTCTTACTCGTTATTCCTTCATCCATCGTGATCTCACCCAAAACTTGAAAACTTCAATCACACAAAACTTAACAAAACCTTCATGAGATCCGTTTGTATAAGAAAACCAATCTTTACTTTAAGTACTATAGAAAACCCATTCAAATTTTGTTGTTGCATTATATCTATTGTATTCTAACTTTGCCATGGCTTATACCCCCCGATACAATCCATAGAATCATCAAAATAAGCACACAATGCAAAGAAAATAGAATCTGTCAAAAACAGAACATTCTGTAAAGACTCGAATTTCACTCATACTTCTCTAACTCCATTCTGAAAAATTAGGACAACAGAGGCAATTTGAATATCAATCTTGTGTGACAAATTCAGAATTTTTTGTTGCTTCTATGAATTTAGACAATTATTTTACTAGACGCAAAAGTTTCTGTTTTTCAACAGGATCAAATCAAAATTACCAAAGCTATCCCAAAGGATTTACTTGGCACCAACACTAATTAAAACATAGAAAATACAATCATAACAGAGGCATAATTGTGCAAACACTCAAGAACAGAAAGAAAAAGGCAAAAATAAATTTTATTCATTGGGTTGCCTCCCAACAAGCGCAATCGTTTTACGCCCCTAGCTAGGCATAAGATTTCAATGAAGCTCACATGAAAGATAATAATTGAAACACAAATAGAGCATCATGAAACATGTCACAAACACATTTAAGTCTAATTCTCTTCCTATGCATAGGCATTTTATAAGCAAAAAATTATCAAGACAAGAAATATATAGCATATGCAAGGAAGAAGAAAGAAACAATAGCATTCTCAACATAACGAGAGGTAAATTAGTAACATGAAAATTTCTACAACCATATTTTCCTCTCTCATAATAATTACATGTAGGATCATAATCAAATTCAACAATATAGCTATCATATAAAATTTTCTCTTCATGATCCACATACATAAAAGTTTTATAATCTTCCAAGATAGTGGGATTAACATCAACTAAAGTCATGACCTCTCCAAACCCACCTTTATCAAAAAATTCATAAGATTGAACACTCTCCAAATATGTGGGATTATTTTTACCTAAATTTGACACTCTTCCAAACCCACTTTCAATATAATTGCAAATACCATATTCATCATGAGGCTGGAATAAATTTTCAAGATCATAAGAAGAATCACCCCAATCATGATCATTGCAATAAGTAGTGGACATATCAAAATTAGCATCCCCAAGCTTGGGATTTTGCATATTATTAGCACAATTGACATTAATAGAATTTATAGTAAAATCATTGCAATCATGCTTTTCATTCAAGGAGCTATCATGAATCACTTCATAAATTTCTTCATCACAATTTTCAGATTCACAAATCTCAAGAAAAACTTCATAAAGATAATCAAGTGCACTCAACTCACTAGCAATTGGTTCATCATGATTGGATCTTTTAAAAAGATTAGCAAGTGGATGGGGATCCATATCAATAAATTTTTAGCAAGCGAAGTGTCGGTGTACTAAGTATTGGGCCACTAGTACCCCGTACTTGTGCACGGGCAGTTGTAGCCATCCTCGCGGCAAGGATTGCCGGGAATAGTTCGAGGTCGATTCAAGCCACCAGAGAAATCATCAAGTCAGAGATCTGAGGATCAGCAGATAAGAAGAGCTGGAATCCGAAGGCCAGCTTCCCCGGCAAGATCTTGCCGGGGTGGCCTGCAGAGCCCGGCAAGGATTGGCGCCCGGCAAGGCTTGGCGCCCAGCAAGGCTAGGCGTCTGGCAAGGCTTGGCGCCCCGCAAGGCTTGGTGCTCGGCAAGCTTCGGTGCCCGGCAAGATTCCTCCACTGTGCCACCGCTTCGGCACAGTAACAAGTCTGACATTTCGGGTCCTTCTCTGGATACGTGGCAACGCGCCAGTGGAGGAGAGCTTAAGCTGTGCTGATGGGATGGCCCCTTTTTCCATCCCCAAGAAAGTGAGGACACCTAAACGGACACCTCACGGTGCATTAAATGCGTTTTTCCTAATCCGTCAGGGGTTAGGTATGATACCCTGTAGCTACTTTACACCTCAATGTATGTACATTTTTCCACTGTGGTGACCCCTTTGAGCGTATAAAAGGAGGCCCAAGGCAACTGCTACAGAGGAGGAGAACTTCTGGCCCATTCTGCATGTGTAGCTGCTCTTTGAACGTACTGTTCACAACGAGCGCTCCTGAAGGCTGGGCTCAAGAACATTAATAAGAACACAAAGCAGGAGTAGGGTTTTACGCTGATCGGCGGCCCGAACCTGGGTAAAAATTTCCCGCATTGATCATTGGTTCTCCTCTTTGCGTATACCTCTCCCCCCGCCGAATCGTAAAGGGGTCTCTCGGGATCCCATAGGTGTCGTACCCCGACATCTTTGGCGCGCCAGGTAGGAGGATTGAAGGTTACGTAAACCTGATCTAGTGATCGGCGCCTCAGTTTCTTCATCATCATGCCGCCCAAGAAGAAGAGCGCTGTAACGGCGCAACCGTCCACGTCCGTTTTGCCTACGCCTTCGCGTACGGGCGACGGCGTGGGTGCGGAAGGAAGAGGACTAGAACCCCCACGGCGTTCTGGTGATCCGAGCCAGGCGAGCGGCATCGTTCGCAGTGGCAGTGGTAACCTGCACGTCGCTGGATCTAGAGATGGCGCTGTGTTGCCTACGGGTGGCACAACGAACTCCAAAGATCGGAGGGCGCCTGCTGGAGCTCCCACGCCAGCGCAAGCCTCACGACCTACCCAGGTCATGCATGATGAGCGACGTCATGGCGCTGGTGGTTCAGGGTGTCCCCATGAAAAGATTTCTGCGCATCGATCCCAAGATGCGCGGGACCAGCATGCACACCGAGCTGCTGGCAGAGGTGGCGCGCGGTCGCGTGACCATGGTGGTGCTCCTTCTAATATGGTTAGGAGTCAGAGCACCTCACGTACCTCGCACCTATCGCCGCCACCTACGCCAGCGGAAGCCTTGGCCCGCGCGCAGCTGCTCCTCGATTTTCCTCCTGCCCCAGAGAAGATGGAGGAGTGGCGAGCTACTATCCAGAGCCTTATCGGCTTCGCCAACAAAGATGGACCGCAAGAGGCAGGGCCCTCGCAGCGAAGGCCCATCGATCCGGCGCGAGCCGATGTGGAGAAACCCGGAGGTGGTGCAACCACAGTGCACTCCCCTCCGCGGCACCAGCGGCGGCCGGCAACCCAGCAGGTCGACCGCCGTGAAGAAGTTTCCACGGCGTCATCTGATCCACGGATGCGCCGCGATCAGCGTCAAATTCTCCAGGAACGAGGCAAGGAGGACGCTTGAACTACCATCAAGTGGCGACGGGAAGCGCGCTATCAGTCTGATAAGCGTGCAGGGCCGACTGTCAACGAGCCTGCGCCAGGGGACGTAGGAGACTTGCCTTATGAGGTAGGGACTCCCGCGTTTACCCGTGAGCTGCGGCAAGTCCGGTGGCCCAATTCCCGAACCTTCAAGCCGGATGTCCCGGAGAAATATGATGGTAAGACCCATCCCTCGGAATTCCTGAGCATCTACACCATTGCGGTGCAGGCTGTCGGGGGCCGAGATGACAAGATACTTGCCAACTACTTCCCGTTGGTGCTCAAACCCAACATCAGGTTGTGGTTGATGCATCTGCCGGAGAATTCTATTTCTTCCTGGTCAGATCTGTGCCATCAGTTTGTTGGCGCCTTTGTTGGAGGCCACCAAGCTCCTGGCCAAGAGAGTGATTTACATATCATCCCTCAGAAGGAGGGCGAGTCCCTGCGCAAGTTTATGCAGAGATTCAGCCGGGTGCAGTACAATATTCCTGACATTCATCCTGCCGCTCTCATTAGCGCATTCCACCAGAATGTGCGTAACCGCAAAATGCGGGAAGAGCTGGCAATGAACAAAGTCAGGAGTATTGCCGAGCTTTACGCTCTAGCCGATAAATGCGCTCGAGCTAAAGAGGGGAGGAGACTCCCTGGCGAGGCTGTTGGCGCGGCGGGCGAATCCGAAGAAGAAGATGCCGCGGCCCTGTCAAGGAAAGGCCAGCGGCGGAACAGGAAACGCGGAGGCAAGGCCGTGCTTGCTGTCAAGGAATCCGACAACCCCGGCGCCGTCAAGAAGGCCAAGGTTGGTGACCCCGGCAAGGATCTTGCCGGGTGCCCTTCCTGTCAGGCCTTGGTGGCTGCCGACAAGTCGGAGAACTCCGGCAAGCAGTATTGCAAGATCCATCGCACCAAGGGCCACGATCTCCAGAACTGCCGGCAAGTTGAACAGCTTGCCGAGAAACAGAGGGCTGAATATGAAAGGCGAGATAAGGAGAAGGCCCAAGATGGTGCTGATGGATCCGGCAAGAAGCGTGGTGGCCGAGGGGGTCGCCGTGGCAAGGCCAAGCAACAGAAGGATAGGCCCGCGCGGGGCCGAGACAAAGAAGAAGATGATGATGAGGAAGATGGTGAGTCCATTGAGCAAGAATTCCAGAAGGCTACGGAGGCTATGTGTATCAATGGGGGTGCCTCGCTGCATTCTTCCCACCGTCAACTCAAACAATGGGTGCGGGAAGTCAATGCGGCAGAGCCATCCCCAGATGCATGTAGGCCCCTGAAGTGGTCCAACACGCCTATCATTTTCGACGCCGAGGATCACCCTGATCGCACAACTGCGGTCGGGTGCTTGCCATTGTTGGTCTCCCCAACGATTCGCAACCTCAAGGTGACGAAAATGCTAGTTGACGGTGGGGCCGGCCTAAACTTAATCTCACCGGATGTGCTCAAAAAGCTCCAAATTCCCGACGAGGACCTCGAAGAAACGGGTACGTTTCAAGGGGTCAATCCAGGAAGAACCCACATTTGGTAGCAAGCTCAACTTCAGGACCGAGAAGGTGGTGTTTGATGTCGCCAAGATCCCCATGTCATACAATGGGATCCTTGGTCGGCCAGCGCTGGCTAAGTTCATGGCGGCATCACACTATGCGTACAACGTCTTGAAGATGCCTGGGCCGTTGGGCGTCATCGCTATCCATTCTGATAAGAAGGATGCGCTCATCTGTGCCGACCAACTTTACCGGGAGGCAGTTGCAGCAGCTGCCATCAAGGCACCTGCTCCTGCCGCTGGAACTCCCGGAGGGAAGAAGAAGACCGGCAAGAACCTTGGCGTGAACTCCGGCAAGCGCACCTCCTCGGAGTGCTGCGCTTCCGTCGGGGATGCACCAGAGGGTTCCACCGGCACGAACAAGAAATCCAAGGCTGCTCCGCCGGAGACCAAGAAGGTGCCCGTCAGGGAGGACGGAACGGGGGGAACTTTCACCATAAGTTCCACCCTAGATGACAAATAGGAAAGTGCGCTCGTTGCTTTCCTGCGGGCGAATGTCGACGTGTTTGCATGGCAACCGTCTGACATCCCCGGTGTTCCCAGGAAGGTAATTGAGCACCACCTTGCTGTCTTTCCTCATGCGCGGCCCGTTAAGCAAAGGGTCAGAAAGCAAGCCTTGGAGCGGCAAGAATTCATTGCCGAAGAAATCAGAAAGCTCGAGGCGGCAGGATTGGTCAAAGGAGTGCTTCATCCAACCTGGTTGGCCAATCCGGTTGTAGTGCGGAAAGCGAATGGGAAATGGAGGCTTTGTATCGATTATACAGATATCAATAAAGCTTGTCCAAAAGATCCCTTTCCCTTGCCGCGCATCGACCAGATTGTGGATGCCACCGCTGGTTGTGATCTCCTGTCCTTCCTTGATGCCTATTCTGGGTATCATCAGATTTTTATGGCAAAAGAAGATGAAGAGAAGACTGCATTTATCACCCCATGTGGTACGTATTGTTTTATACGAATGCCTTTCGGGTTGAAAAGTGCCGGTTCGACATTTGCGAGAGCAATCCAAATTGGTTTTGAGCCTCAACTCCATAGAAATATGGAGGCGTATATGGATGATATAGTGGTCAAAACCAAAGACAAAGCGACGCTCATTCAAGATTTAGAAGAAACATTTGCAAATCTGCGCAAGGTCAATTTGAAGCTCAATCCTGAGAAGTGTGTGTTCGGTGTTCCTTCCGGCAAGCTCCTCGGATTCTTTGTATCTTGCTGGGGAATCGAAGCGAACCCCGACAAGATCAAAGCTATTGATCAAATTGAAGCGCCGAGACGCGTCAAAGATGTGCGTTGTCTTGCCGGCTGTGTTGCTGCTCTAAGCAGGTTTATTTCCAAATCTGCTGAGCGCGCCCTACCGTTCTTCAAAATTTTGAAGAAGGTAGGTCCAATGAAATGGACTCTAGAGGCGGAGGCTGCGATGCAAGATTTGAAGAAATACCTTTCCTCTCCACCGACGCTAGTCGCGCCTAAACCACAAGAGCCGTTGCTGCTGTATCTGGCAGCAACAAATCAAGTGGTTAGTGCTGCGCTAGTGGCGCAGAGAGAGGCTGATGAGGAAGCAACACCAGTGGCAGGACCGCCAGGTGACGCAGCAAGATCTTCCCCGGCAAGGGTTGATCCCGGCAAGACAGGATCTGCGCAAACAGAAGAACCAGTGCAGAAGAAGAAGGTGGTGCAGCGCCCAGTTTATTTTGTTAGCTCTCTTTTACAAGGAGCTAGGTCAAGATATTCTGGTGTGCAGAAGTTGCTTTTCGGCCTTCTTATGGCCTCGAGGAAGTTGTGCCATTATTTTCAAGCACATGAAATCACCGTCGTCACTCGCTTTCCGTTGCAACGGATTTTGCAAAATCCAGAAGCAACCGGCAGGATCGTGGAGTGGGCGTTGGAGTTGTCGAGCTTTGGCCTCAAGTTTGAAAGCACTTCGACGATTCAGAGCAGGGCCTTGGTGGAGTTCATTGCAGAATGGACCCCAACACCAGACGAAGAGTCTCAGGAAACAACTCTTCCCGGCAAGGAAATCGATCAGCAATGGGTTATGTACTTTGATGGGGCTTTCTCGCTGCAAGGCGCCGGTGCTGGCGTGCTGCTCGTCGCACCCACCGGAGAGCACCTCAAGTACGTAGTCCAAATGCACTTTCCCCGGGAGAGTTCGACCAACAACACTGCAGAATACGAGGGTTTGCTTGCCGGTCTCAGGATCGCGGCAGACCTTGGTATCAAGAAGCTCGTCATCAGAGGTGATTCACAGCTTGTCGTCAGGCAAATTAACAAGAGTTATCAGAGTCCATTGATGCAAGCCTACGTGGATGAAGTGAGGAAAATGGAAGAGCGCTTTGATGGTCTGCAAATGGAGCACGTTCCTCGTGCCGAGAATAGTGTTGCTGATGACCTGTCAAAGCGTGCTGCCCTCAAGTTGCCTGTGGAACCAGGAACTTTTGTGCTCCAATTGACTCAACCATCCGTAGCGCCATTGATGCGGCAAGAAAAGAGAAGAAAGTTGAACTCTGGCCAGTACTTCCTGGCAGAGCTCCCCGGAGCCGCCGGCAAGGAAGTTGCCGGGATCGACACGCCTGTCGGGGAACAACAGGCTCCGGCAGGGCCTCAGGCCCTTGCTGTCGAGACAAACGTTCCCCCGGCGGAGGAGATGCCTTTAGTCCTAGCTGTCGAGCCTCAGGCTCCAGCATGGGCGCAGCACATTGTCCATTTCCTTCAGACAGGAGAACTCCCGGAGGAACAGGAAGAGGCAGAAAGAGTAGCCCGTTGGTCTGTTATGTACAAGTTCGTCGATGACGTCCTGTACAGAAAGAGACCAAACGGTGTGAAATTGAAGTGCATTCCTCGGGAGGATGGGCTAGAGCTGTTGGCAGAGATACATGGAGGCATATGTGGTTCTCACATAGGATCAAGAGCGCTTGTCGGAAAGGCATTCCGACAAGGTTTCTTTTGGCCCACCGCTCTCCAGGATGCAACTGCACTAGTAACCAAGTGTGAAGCGTGCCAGTTTCATTCAAAGAAATCACATCAACCAGCTCAAGCTCTTCAGACAACCCCTCTCTCCTGGCCATTTTCGGTCTGGGGGCTCGACATACTGGGCCCTTTCCCCCGTGCTACCGGGGGCTTTGAGTACTTGTACATCGCTATTGACAAGTTCACAAAGTGGCCGGAGGTGGAAGCAGTGAGGAAGCTAACAGCACAATCAGCCGTCAAGTTCTTTAAAGGGATAGTTTGCCATTTCGGTGTACCCAACAGGATCATCACCGACAATGGCACGCAGTTCACAAGTCGCACCTTCATGCAGTACGTCCAAGACCTTGGCGGCAAAATTTGTTTTGCCTCTGTTGCTCACCCGAGAAGCAACGGCCAAGCGGAGAGGGCCAATGCTGAAGTGTTGCGCGGTCTCAGGACCAGGACTTTTGACAGGCTGAAAAAGTGCGGAAGACGCTGGATTGATGAGTTGCCGGCGGTTCTTTGGTCAATCAGAACGACACCAAATCGAGCCACCGGCCAGACGCCCTTCGCTCTGGTCTACGGAGCGGAAGCAGTTCTCCCCACGGAACTCACATACGGATCACCTCGAGTGCTCGCTTATGATGAGCTTGAGCAAGAGCAACTGCGACAAGATGACGCTGTGCTCCTTGAGGAGAATCGTCTTCAGGCTGTTGTGCGAGCTGCATGCTACCAGCAAGCTTTGCGCCGCTACCATAGCCGCAAAGTTCATGCCCGAAGCCTTGAGGAAGGCGACCTTGTTCTTCAGCGGATTCAATCCGCCAAGAATTCAAACAAGTTGATGCCAAAGTGGGAAGGCCCTTATCGGGTAGTACGAGTCACCAGGCCCGGCGCTGTCCGCTTGGAGACCGAAGATGGCATTCCAGTGAGCAATTCCTGGAATATTGAACATCTTCACAAGTTCTACCCATAAGGCGCGGTAGCCAGGGGCCCCCGGCAACCACCCTTTTGTACAAGTCTTGCCGACAAGGCATGTGATCCTTTGTACAAAGCCAGGCGCAGACCCTGAGCGCAGATGAATAAATTTAAGTGTTGTACATTCCGTTATTGATTCCCATGTTCATATTTATATATGCATGTTTGTCTAAGATGTTGTATAACACCTACTCCCGGTAAGTTCTAACGAACCGCCAAGGTTTCATGTCTTTATTTTCTCTTCTTTCTTTTTAAAAGACAGAAGGATTCCTCACGTGCACATTTGCCGGGGGGGGAAGGGAGATATGAGTACCAGTTGGCGACATTCGGAATCGACGCTTGCCGGAGGAAGGACAGTGATAGAAAGCTAAGTTCTAAAAACCCAGAGCAAGTTTCTTTTATTTACAAAGTTATTTCCTTGGACGATTCCGACTCTTGTATGGAAAATCTGCACGCGAAGGAACCCTTGTTGTAATCAGTTGCGCCCTTATTTTGTTTCGAGCCCGCTCAATGATTTAAGTGGCTGCACTGAGAACGCCAAGGAGTCTTGCCGGCCGCTGCGCCTCCAGCAGGCTGCTGAAGTCCCGCACCCAGCGCTCGGGGCAGGTTGCGCGCCGGCAAGTTTTTCAGCAAGCGTAGGGTGAACTCCATACATAAAGGAATCAGACAAGGAAAATAGCAAGCATGAACCTAAACATAGGTGAGTTATATTACATTCATGAGTTGCCGCAATTCTAACTTAAGACTTAATTGTCTTTTACATGGAATGATGACGGCAAGAAAAGGGGGAGCACTTAATCCCTGCGCTGGCCTTCAATCCTTTTGATGGAGTCCACCTTCTCATGGATAGGCGCGATGCATTCTTCAAGCGCCTCAACATTTGCGTCCCTTGGCAGATGGCCGAGCGCGTTGGAGAGGTCGATGCCGGGATTGCTGTGCACCACTTTGATAAGCACCTTGCGGAGGACGGCCCGGCAAAGCCGGCGAGTCTCATTGGCCAATTGGGTCGCCCGGCTAGACTGAAGCACCCTCAAGGCATTGATGATGCTTTCAAAGAACATCGTCAACCTGGCACTTGGAGATACCCTTTCCTCGGAAGAATACCTGAAGTTCGACAGGCCCATGGTTGACAGTTCTGCAGTAAGCTTCTCCGCGGTGGCGATGAGACATCCAGTCCAGATCTCCACCCCCTTCTCGTAATCGAGTTGGGCGGCGACAGCGCTCTTGAGCAGGTTCCTCTCTCCTTGGAGATCTTTGAGTAGAGCCTTCTCGCGGGCCCTGCCGGCCTCGAGAGACTTCTGCAACGTGGTCAGCTTCAATTCCAGAACTGCAATGTCATCAGCCGCAGAGGAGAGCTGCTTGGTTTTATTGGACAGGGCAACTTGCATCTCCGCCAAGGAGTGGAGGGTTTTTTCCCTATCACCTTTGAGCATCGAGAGCTCCTTGCCGTGTTCTTCGAGATCTATTTCTAGCCTCTTTACCTTGTCACTCAGCTCGTTCTTGGCGGCCTCTGCAGCTTCGGCAGCATCGACGGCCTCCTTGAGCTTGCCGGCATGACTTGCAGCCAGAGCTTCGAGCGCCTCTTTATGTTTTTGCTCCAGCTCCTGGGTCCGCCACGCGACAAGCTTCTCGATATCTTCATCTTTGCTGCGAAGCTTGGCGGCGAGCGCCTGCTCATGTGCGATGAGATCTTCCTCATGAGCATCAAGAGCAACACGACGCCCCGTCAGGAGGGCATCTTCAGCGGCAGTAGCTTCATCATGCGCCTTATCCATATCGGATTGCTTCAGGAGGATTTCTGTCCACTGCTGGCTCACTTGTTCCCGGCCGGCAACCAACTCTTGGAGGGCCTCGGCGTGCCAGACTTGCATTTGTTTGACGCGCCTTTGAAAATCTGCTTCGGCCGCCTCGACAACTGCCATTCTGGAGTCCGCCTTATCTTTCCGGGCATGGTGGAGAGCCTGGAGCTTGCGGAAATTCTCGCCCATGGCCTGAAGGAGTTGATCCTCTTTAGATTTACCGCTGCTAGCACTGGGATCGTCAACAACCTCGAGCCCGGCAGCAGCGATGATTTCTTCGTCAAAAACTTCTCCTTCGGCTGGTGCCCCAATGCTTGCCGTCCCCGGCAAGTTAACAAACAGGTTCTCGCCAACCTTGAGGTATTTGCTGGATGAGGGGCCTTCAGATGTTGATGGTTGGTCTACAGCGACCGCCTCACTAGTGGCAGGGGGCTCCGTCGCCGGTGCAGCGCCTGGCGCTCCTGCGGCAGGAATGCCGTCAGTACGGTCATCAGCCTCCCTGTCGCCCCCTTCAGTAGGTTCCTTGGCGGGTTCCTCTTGTGCAGTCTTGGCGGCCTCCCCGTTAAGAGCACCACCAGCCTTGACAGTGTCATCCTTGGTGGCCTCGCTGGCAGCGATCCTGTCTGCTTCGGCAGCGGTGTCCCTGGCGGTCTCTTCGATGACAACGTCGACATCCATGTGTTCCGTCACAGGGAACTCTGAAGGACGAAGGAGGAGAATAGAATAAGATCGAGATTGAAGATTGAAGCGACTAAAGATAAAGAGATAAGGGAAAGAGTAACAAGCACTCTGAGGCAATCGATTACCTGCATCGAGCTGTTGGGAGGTGGCCTCACCCTTCCCGGCAACTTCGGTTGCCGGGGGAGGGTTGCCGGTGTCCATGCTTGCCGGCTCCTCCTCAGTTAAGATGGGCTCGTCGGTAGGATCTCTTGCCGGGGACGTGCTTGTGGGCGGCGTGGTCGATGAAGGTGGCACAACGGAGATGTTTTCTGACAACTCTCATTGTTGCCGTTCTTCTCCTGCGAGCCCAAGGATATCAGCGGCAAGAATGGAAGCCTCGGCACCCACCAGCGGAAAAAGAACAGTGAACTTACGCTGGGGGCTGCGTCGAGGACTGGGCTCCGGGCTGACGACGATGGTTTCTGGCACGCTCATGGAGCCTGCCGGGGGCTCGTCGCCCGTGGAAGTCTTTGTCCTCTTCGCCATCCTCTCCAGCAAGGTTTCTGCATCACTGCAGAGACAATACGAGCAAGTTAGTAAGATCAATTCAAGATTGGAATATAAAGGCTGTGGCAAAGTACTCACTCTTCTTCCTCTCGCTCCTGACTAAAACCGGAGATGTCGAAGTCGACCTCCGCTGCAATGTCTAAGTGGGGAGGCGGAGGAGGGGTCCTAGGCCACTTGGCTGTGGCAGGCGCCGGGGCAGCTTCCGGTGCGGTAGTGCGAGACACCCCTGCTGCCCCAGCAGTGGCCGCTGGTGTGGGTCTCGCGCGCCGCGCAGGTTGTTGACGAGCCCCTTGCCGCGGTGCAGTCTTGCCGGCCACTTTCTTGCCGGGAGCCTCGCTGCTCGAAGAAGGCTGGCCTGCCGGGATGCCAGACGCAGCCTTCCGAAGAACACGCTTCGTCTTCTTCGGGGCTGGGAGCTCTTCTTGCGTTTCTTCTTCGGCCGTGTCCTCGCCGGACGAGCTCTCAGCGGCTGCGCTGCTCTGTTCCCCGGTAGCTCTGTCCTTCCCGGCAGGTTTTACCTCCACTACTACCTCTGCGTCGCTGGCTTCCCATTCTGTGAAGCCAACGCTGCCGGCCTCTGCTGCAAGATTTGCCTCCTCCACCCTAGTAGCAATATAAGCTACTTCTTGGTCGGTGGTGGCTCGGATGAAATCTGCCTCTTGCCGGACGGGCCTCTCCGTCAAGTTGTCAAAAAACTTATGTGCTTCCTCCTCGGTTGGCTCGGCCCAGGTCGGGTCAAGACCGTGGGCGTTGAACATCAACATGAAGGCGATGATTGACCCCAGGGCGGAGTTGTTGCACAAAGGGACGATCCTTGCCAGCAGCCGATGCTTGTCTTCGCGCTGGAATAGTTTTTGACGAAGAGCGCCAAGCTGCATAGTGGTCAAATTGTTATTCAGCCCGGGGCGCAATCTCATGATATCTGCCGCGTTTCTGTATTCCCAAGCTGGCCTTCCCCTGTTCTGTAAGGGGGCGATGCGGCGGCGGAGAAAGTCGAAGCCGATCATCTCCATTGTCAGCCCGGCAGCTTTTAGGCGAAGGATCCTGGTGGTGGCGATTGTGAGCCTCTCGTCCTCCGCGGCGAGATCACTCCAATCCTTGCCGCGGACCACCTTCTGTTGCCGGGAAAGACAAAACGGATAGGGATCTGCTTCCTTGATCCAGCACCATTCAGCCCGCCACTCGTCCCACTTCTCGCGGTAAACTCCTTCTGGGTATATTTCCTTATTCCAAGCCCTTGGAATCCAGGCGATAGAACCAGAGAGAACCTCTCCTTTTTGGATGCGGGGGAAGAAGTAATGGCGAAAAAGAGTAGAGTTGGGAATCACGCCGGCAAAATTTTCACAAAGATGGGCAAAGATGGACATGCATAGTACCGCATTCGGCATGAAATCGAGAAGATGAAAGCCGTATGTGTACATGATATCATTGAAGAAGTCAAAAAATGGGGGACAGAGCCCGCAATAGAAATACGCAGCGAAGAAAGGGTATCTGTCCGATCCACTTTTGGAACAAGCACCTGGAATCACGCGTGTGGCGGGGTGAGCTTGCGTCTCCTTCGCCCACATGCGCTAGTATCGCCCCTTCAGAGCTTCAGCATCGAGCGATGGGGGGAAGACGACATGCTTCTTCCGCATCTTCACCAGTTCGCTCTCCGGAACGTCGGCTTTCACTTCCTTGCCCTTGCCTTTGCTGGCCTTGGGCGGCATGGCGGCTGTGAGGGCGGAAGCCGGGGGTGGAGCGAGCGTGGAAGCGGCGGGCGGAAGAGGAAAAAGCTTCGCTCTGAGCTCGAGAAGAGGAAAGCGATGGCGACGGCCAGATTGAGAAGAAGAGGGGGTAAACAGGCTTGTGCCTCTGCGGCTTCTCCTTTTTATGGGGAAGGAGCGGGGCCGCCTCTTTTATTCCCCAATGTGAATGCGCCTCTATAGGCGCGAGGGCGCGAGGCAGTTGCAGCCTTTCAGGCACGCTTCCCAGATCGCGCGCTCGGTGCGTGTAGTGGGGGGCACAGTAAAACGAGATATTTACGAGCAGTTAATCCCCTGCCACGCGTGCCCGTGCACTGTTTGGGACTAGCCCAACAACGCCTCACACTCGTGTATGGCCTAGGCCCGGGGGCTCCTGTCGGTGTACTAAGTATTGGGCCACTAGTACCCCGTACTTGTGCACGGGCAGTTGTAGCCATCCTCGCGGCAAGGCTTGCCGGGAATAGTTCGAGGTCGATTCAAGCCACCAGAGAAATCATCAAGTCAGAGATCTGAGGATCAGCAGATAAGAAGAGCTGGAATCTGAAGGCCAGCTTCCCCAGCAAGATCTTGCCGGGGTGGCCTGCGGAGCCCGGCAAGGCTTGGCGCCCGGCAAGGCTAGGCGTCCGGCAAGGCTTGGCGCCTGGCAAGGCTTGGTGCCCGGCAAGCTTCGGCGCCCGGCAAGATTCTGCCACTGTGCCACCGCTTCGGCACAGTAACAAGTCTGACATTCCGGGTCCTTCTCTGGATGCGTGGCAACGCGCCAGTGGAGGAGAGCTTATGCGGTGCTGATGGGATGGCCCCTTTTTCCATCCCTAAGAAAGTGAGGACACCTAAACGGACACCTCACGGTGCATTAAATGCGTTTGTCCTAATCCGTCAGGGGTTAGGTATGATACCCTGTAGCTACTTTACACCTCAATGTATGTACATTTTGCCACTGTGGTGACCCCTTTGAGCGTATAAAAGGAGGCCCAAGGCAACTGCTACAGAGGAGGACAACTTCTGGCCCATTCTGCATGTGTAGCTGCTCTTTGAACGTACTGTTCACAATGAGCGCTCATGAAGGCTGGGCTCAAGAACATTAATAAGAACACAAAGCAGGAGTAGGGTTTTACACTGATCAGCGGCCCGAACCTGGGTAAAAATTTCCCGCGTCGATTGTTGGTTCTGCTCTTTGCGTATACCTCTCCCCCCGCCAAATCGTAAAGGGGTCTCCCGGGATCCCATAGGTGTCGTACCCCGACACGAAGATGCAAGCATATAGAAGGCACATGGCAACACAAGCAAACAAAAGATCGAACGAGAAAGAGGCAAATGAAAAAAAGAGGCAAATAAAAGGCAAAATTTTGTGAACTGGGGGAGATGAAAATGAGAGGCAAATGGCAAATAATGTAAATTGCAAGGAGATGAGATTTGTCATTAGGAACCTAATAGATGTTGATGATGTCTCCCAGGCAACGGCGCCAGAAATCCTTTCTTGATGGCTCGTGTCCGCGTCAGTATTTCACCGAAGAGGAAGGGATGATGCAGCACAGCTATGGTAAGTATTTCTCTCAGTATGAAACCAAGGTTATCGAACCAGTAGGAGAACCAAGCAACACTATGTAAATGGTACCTGCAGACAAAGAACAAATACTTGCAACACAACGCGTAAGAGGGGTTATCAATCCCTCTCGGGTAAAAGATAGATTGATTTGTATGATTTTGGATAAATAGATCTCATGATAAAAAAATAAAGGAAAAGTGCAGCAAGGTATTTTTGGGTTTTTAGAATAATAGATCTGAAAACAAAAGCAAATAAAAATAGATCTCAAAGCAAATATGATAAAGAATAGACCCGGGGGCTGTAGATTTCACTAGTGGCTTCTCTCGAGAAAAATAGCATACGGCGGGTAAACAGATTACTGTTGGGCAATTGATAGAACTTGAAATAATTACGATGATATCCAGGCAATGATCATTATATAGGCATCACGTCCAAGATTAGTAGACCGACTCATGACTACATCTACTACTATTACTCCACACATCGACCACTATCTAGCATGCATCTAGCGTATTAAGTTCATGGAGAAACGGAGTAATGCAATAAGAACGATGACATGATGTAGACAAGATCTATTCATGTAGGAATAGACCCCATCTTGTTATCCTTAATAGCAACGATACATACGTGTCTTGCTGCCCCTTCTGTCACTGGGAAAGAACACCGCACGATCGAACCCATCACAAAGCACCTCTTCCCATGGCAAGAAAAATCGATCTAGTTGGCCTAACTAAACCAAAGATTCGAAGAAGAAATATGAGGCTATAAGTAATCATGCATATAAGAGATCAAAGAAACTCAAATAACTTTCATGGATAAATAGATCTGATCATAAACTCAAAGTTCATCGGATCCCAACAAACACACCGCAAAAAGAGTTACATCAAATAGATCTCCAAGAGACCATTGTATTGAGAATCAAAAGAGAGAGAGGAAGCCATCTAGCTACTAACTACGGACCCGTAGGTCTACAATGAACTACTCACGCATCATCGAAGAGGCACCAATGAGGATGATGAACCCCTCCGTGATGGTGTCTAGATTGGATCTGGTGGTTCTGGAACTTGCGGCGGCTGGAATTGTGTTTCGTCGACTCCCCTAGGGTTTTTGGATTTTTGGGGTATTTATAGAGCAAAGAGGCGGTGCGGGAGGCGGCCGAGGTGGGCACAACCCACCAGGGCGCGCCCAGGTGGGTTGTGCTCCCCTCGAAGCCCCCCTCTGGTACTTCTTTCGCCCAACAGGTGTCTTCTGGTCTAGAAAAATTCTTCAAAAAGTTTTGCTGCATTTGGACTCCGTTTCGTACTGATATTCTGCGAAGTAAAAAACAAGCAAAAAACACCAACTGGCACTGGGCACTATGTCAATAGGTTAGTCCCAAAAAATGATATAAAGTTGCTATAAAATGATTGTAAAACATCCAAGAATGCTAATATAACAGCATGGAACAAGAAAAAATTCTAGATACGTTGGAGACGTATCAGTGATGGTTGAGCCGTCGTGTTAACTGCTTCTGCTTCCCGCCGTGCTCGAGCTATGTCGATGATCTCCTGAGCGTCTAGGGCTCCATGGCAAGGTGGGTCACGCTGCTGTTCGTGTCTCCGTTGGGCACTACTAGAGACTACTGGCGACTCAGCATGGTGGCTCCTACTATGGCTTGGATGAGGGGTGGAGTGGAGTCGCTGCTGACTGTAGGAGTTCTTTGCTTGCTGGGCAACCTTGGTCTTCAACATCTCGATGGCATTTAGGGCCTCGATCTCAACTGGGGTATTCCCTGTGATCGGAAGCGCGGCGAGGTTGGTAGCTGCTGCCAACAATTTATCCACGGGATTGGAGAAATGACCCGTCGACCTCACAAAACGGTCTGGAGTCGTTCGGACAGGTGGAGGATGCTGGGCCGGCTCGAGTTGGTGTTGCTGAGCCGGCTGACGAGGCTGAGCCGGAGGTGGCTGTCTAATGATGACCCACAAGTATATGGGATCAATTGTAGCCTTTTCGATAAGTAAGAGTGTCGAACCCTACGAGGAGCAGAAGGAAATGATAAGCGGTTTTCAGCAAGGTAATGTCTGCAAGTTCTGAAATTGTAAGTAACAGAGTTGTTTGATAGCAGGGTAATTTGTAATGAGCAAGTTGCAATAGTAGTAACAAAAGTGCAGCAAGATAGCCCAATCCTTTTGAGGCAAAGGACAGGCCAAAACAGTCTCTTATGATAAGCAAAGTGTTCTTGAGGGTACACGGGAATTTCATCTAGTCACTTTCATCATGTTGGTTTGATTTGTGTTCGCTACTTTGATAATTTGATATGTGGGTGGATTGGTGCTTAGGTGTTGTTCTTACTTGAACAAACCTCCTACTTATGATTAACCCCCTCACAAGCATCCGCAACTACGAGAAAAGTATTAAGAATAAATTCTAACCATAGCATTAAACTTTTGGATCCAATCGGTCCCTTACGGAATAGCGCATAAACTAGGGTTTAAGCTTCTGTCACTCTTGCAACACATCATCTAATAACTACTCCACAATGCATTCCCTTAGTCCCAAATATGGTGAAGTGTCATGTAGACGACGTTCACATGACACCACTAAGGGAATCACAACACACATACTATCAAAATATCGAACACATATCAAGTTCACATGATTACTTGCAACATGATTTCTCCCGTGACCTCAAGAACAAATGTAACTACTCACAAATGATAATCATGCTCAAGATCAGAGGGGTATTAAATAGCATATTGGATCTGAACATATAATCTTCCACCAAATAAACCACATAGTAATCAACTACAAGATGTAATCAACACTACTAGTCACCCACAAGCACCAATCTATAGTTCCGGTACAAAGATTGAACACAAGAGATGAACTAGGGTTTGAGAGGAGATGGTGCTATTGAAGATGTTGATGGAGATTGCCCTCCCCAAGATGGGAGAGTTGTTGTTGATGATGATGATGATGATGATTTCCCTCTCCGAGAGGGAAGTTCCCCCGGCGGAATCGCTCCGCCGGAGGCAAAAGTGCTCATGCCCAAGTTCTACCTCGAGACGGCGGCGCTCCGTCCCGAAAGTCCTCTCTTTATTTTTTTCTAGGTCAAAATGACTTATATACCAGAAGATGGGCACCGAAGGTGGGCCGAGGGGAGCACAACCCACCAGGGCGCGCCTGGGCTCCCTGGCGCGCCCAGGTGGGTTGTGCCCACCTGGTGGGCCCCCTCTAGTACTTATTGGCTCCAATATTTCTCATTTATTCCATAAAAAATCCCCGTAAAGTTTCAGCTCATTTGGAGTTGTGCAGAATAGGTAGCCTGACGTAGCTTTTTCAGGTCCAGATTCCCAGCTGCCGGAATTCTCCCTCTTTGTGTGTACCTTGCATATTATGAGAGAAAAGGCATTAGAATTACTCCAAAAAGCATTATTATGCATAAAAACATCATAAATAACAGTAGGAAAACATGATGCAAAATGGACGTATCAACTCCCCCAAGCTTAGACCTCGCTTGTCCTCAAGCGAAAAACCGAAATCGAAAAACATGTCCACATGCTTAGAGAGAGAGGTGTCGATAAAAACAAAATACGGATATAGAAGCATCATGTAATTTTATTATAACAGCAACAAACTTTAACATAAAACTTTTATCATAGACTTCTCATGAATAAGTAACAATTCATCACACAATCAAAGTATAAAGCATAAACTCTATTAGAAACCAACAAACTATGTTCTCAGTCAACTTTGCAACTACAATTCATCATCTTTTCAGGAAGGGTCACGTATCAGAGCCTTTAGGCAAGTCCACGTACTCAACCATCATATAGTCTTCTATGATTGCTAACACTCACCGCATACACATGAGCAAAATGTTTCAACCGGACACATAGAAAGATCGGGGCTTATAGTTTCGCCTCCCAACGTATTCACCTCAAGGGTGATGTCAACAATAATAACTCATGCTACCCATATTCAACTGGACATATGTGCCTAGATCTTTCCTCACCACATGATGCTTACCAAAGGAGAAAAATAAAAGGAAAATAGAGGAGAACTTTGACTCTTGCATAAAAGTAAATACATAAAAGTAAAAGATAGGCCCTTCGCAGAGGGAAGCAGAGGTTGCCATGCGCTTATTTGTTTGTATGCTCAACCCCTTAGTGCAAAAGAACGTCACGTTATATTGCCCCTTGTGATGGCAACCTTTATTATGCAGTCTGTCGCTTTTATTCTTCACCATCACAAGTTCGTACAACGCTCAATTTTCTCTTACACTAAATGATCTCACACTTTTAGAAGCAATTTTTATTGCCTTATTGCACCGATGAAAACTTACTTGACGGATCTTACTCAATCCATAGATAGGTATGGTGGACCCTCGAAAATAAGATTTGGGTTTAAGGGTTTTTTGGATGCACAAGTAGTATCTCTACTTAGTGTGGAATTTTTGGCTAGCAAAGATGGGGGCAAGCACCACATGTTGAAGGATCTATGACAATATAACTTCTATGTGAATATGAACAAACATAAATCATTAAGTTGTCTTCCTTGTCCAACGTCCACAATTTTGGCATATAATATTTTGATGGGGGCTCACAATCACAAAAGATTTCCATGATAGTGTATTTATATGTGAATCTTCTCTTCCCTTATTAATTCTTTCGTGAGTTGCATCATTGACTAATGCTATGTTTGTCAGTCTCTAATAAAATTTTCTACTTATACTTTTCCTTATGTGGTGTTATCACCTACCATAGGATTAGCATATGATCTTTTCATTTATTTCCTTTCTCTTTATTGAAACATGCAAGTAAAGAAAGCAAAAACTCAAACTAAACTTTATTATATATCTCGCACACGATTACAAGGATGGATTACTAAGCAAGCTCTCAAAAAGAAAGGATCGAACTAAACTTTTATTCATCTAAAGCAAAAGATAACCATGGATCGAACTAAGAAAAGTAAAGGCAAAAGATAGTGGGGGTGATACGATACCGGGGCACCTCCCCCAAGCTTGGCGAAAGACAAGGGGAGTGCCCATACCCGATACTCAATTTTCTTTTGGTGATGAAGAAGGAGGTGGTGGTGATGAAGTAGTAGCGATCTTGTTCTTCGAAATCAAGAGATTCTCCAATCTACGAATGACGCTCTGGAGGGCGATGATGTGCTCTTGAAACAAAATATTTTCACGGGTGAGATATTTATTTTGCACACGAACCATTTCGATGATCCAAAAGGCTTCGATCTCGGTGGGGGTGAGAAGATCATAGTAAGGCCTAAGGATATCTTCTTCTTCTTCTTCGGCAGGCCAGTCCTGCTCAACCACCGGCGCTTGATCTATGGTAGCCTCCTTGCCCTTGTCCTCCTTGACGGCTCCAACGGGCTCTTCCCACTTCAGCTCGATCTTCGTCAACCAAGCATCCTCTTCCACATTGTTGGAGGAAGAAGAAGACATGATGCCTGGCTTAACAGATCTGACAGAAAATAGCAAGGAAAAGAAAACAGGAGATTTCTCCGCGATACGGAGGTCAATAGGTTCGGGGGGGTATATAAAGATTTTTTATCTTGGGAAACAAGCAAACAGAAGAAAAACGGAGTCTGGAAGGTACCCGAGGTGGTCACAACCCACCTGGGCGTGCCTAGTAAGCCAAGCACGCCCTGGTGTCTGGTGCCCACTAGGGGTGCCTTCCTGGTTGCTTCTTATTTTCCTAATTTTTTAAATATTCCAAAACTGATAAAAAATATTTTTGCGGATTTTTCGGAGTCCGTTTACTTACCGTATCACGTACCTCCTCTTTTTCACGATTCTGGAGTGTTCCAGAAGGACTCTTTTATATGTTCTTTCGATGTCATAGTTTGGATAATATTACTTTCAATATTAATGGGCGTACCTGAGATATGATGTTTTATTCATTGCCCATTAACAACCTTCGGGTTAGTACCTTTGGCATTATTTATTTTGATAGCACCAGACCGATAAACCTCCTCGATAACATAGGGTCCTTCCCATTTGGAGAGGAGTTTTCCTGCAAAGAATCTGAAACGAGAGTTTTACAAAAGAACAAATTCTCCAACTTTGAACTCACGCTTTTGGATTCTTTTATCATGCCATCTTTTAACTTTTTCTTTAAATAACTTGGCATTTTCATAAGCTTGGGTTCTCCATTCATCTAATGAGCTAATATCAAATAACCTCTTTTCACCGGCAAGTTTGAAATCATAGTTGAGTTCTTTAATTGCGCAATATGCTTTATGTTCTAACTCAAGAGGCAAATGACAAGCTTTTCCATAAACCATTTTATATGGAGACATACCCATAGGATTTTTATATGCTATTCTATAAGCCCAAAGTGCATCATCTAATTTCTTAGACCAATTCTTTTGAGACCTATTGACGGTCTTTTGCAAGATTAATTTTATTTCTCTATTGCTAAGTTTAACTTGACCACTAGACTGAGGATGATAGGGTGATGCAATTCTATGGTTAACATCATACTTGGCAAGCAGTTTACGGAAAGCACCATGAATAAAGTGTGGACCACCATCAGTCATTAAATATCTAGGGACCCCAAACCTTGGGAAAATAACTTCCTTAAGCATTTTAATAGAGGTGTTGTGATCAGCACTACTGGTTGGAATAGCTTCTACCCATTTAGTAACATAATCAACAACAACCAAAATATGAGTATACCCATTAGAGGAAGGAAAAAGTCCCATGAAATCAAATCCCCAAACATCAAATGGTTCAACAGCAAGAGAATAATTCATAGGCATTTCTTGACGCTTACCGATATTACCTATTCTTTGACATTCATCACAAGATAAGACGAACTTACGAGCATCCTTGAAGAGAGTAGACCAGTAAAAACCAGATTGCAATACCTTATGAGCAGTTCTGTCTCCCGCATGATGTCCTCCTTAAGCTTCGGAGTGACATTTCCGTAGGATTTGTCCCTGTTCATGCTTAGGTACACAACGTCTAATAATACCATCTACTCCTTTATAAAGATGTGGGTCATCCCAAAAGTAATGTCTTAATCATAGAAGAATTTTTTCTTTTGTTGGTATGTAAAGCTAGGTGGTAAATATTTAGCAACAACGTAATTAGCATAATCAGCATACCAAGGAGTGTTATTAGAAACATTTATTATAGCTAACTGCTCATCAGGAAAGCTATCATCAATAGGTAGTGGGTCATCAAGGACATTTTCAAGCCTAGACAAGTTATCAGCTACGGGATTCTCTGCTCCTTTTCTATCAGTAATATGCAAATCAAATTCTTGTAGCAAGAGAACCCACCTAATGAGTCTAGGTTTAGCATCTTTCTTTTCCATAAGATATTTTATAGCAGCATGATCGGTGTGAACAGTCACTTTAGAATCAACAATGTAGGACCTAAATTTATCACAAGCAAACACAACTGTTAAGAATTCTTTTTCAGTAGTAGCATAATTTCGTTGGGCACTGTCTAGAGTTTTACTAGCATAATGGATAACATTTAATTTCTTATCAACTCTTTGTCCTAGAACAGCACCAACATCATAATCACTAGCATCACACATAATTTAAAAAGGCAAGTTCCAATCAGGTGGTTGAATAATAGGTGTAGTAATTAAGGCTTTCTTGAGTGTTTTGAAGGCTTCTAAACAATCATCATAAAAAACAAAAGGAGTATCCTTTTGCAAAAGATTTGTAAGAGGCCTAGAAATTTTAGAAAAGTCTTTGATAAATCTCCTATAGAAACCAGCATGACCAAGGAAACTACGAATACCTTTGATATCTTTAGGACATGGTATTTTTTCAATTGCATCAACCTTAGCTTTGTCCACCTCAATACCTCTTTCAGAAATTTTATGGCCCAAAACAATACCTTCATTAACCATAAAGTGGCACTTCTCGCAATTCAAGACAAGATTTGTTTGCTCACATCTCTGCAAAACTCGATCAAGATTGCTTAAACAACCATCAAAAGACTTCCCATAAACAAAAAAGTCATCCATGAAAACCTCAACAATCTTTTCACAAAAGTCAGAGAATATAGCAGTCATACATCTTTGAAAGGTAGCAGGTGCATTGCATAGACCAAAAGGCATACGTCTATAAGCATAAGTTCCAAAGGGACAAGTGAAAGTGGTCTTTTCTTGATCATGTTGAGAAACAGGTATTTGTGAAAAACCAGAATATCCATCAAGGAAAGAAAAATGTGTGTGCTTTGACAATCTTTCTAGCATTTGATCAACAAAAGGCAAAGGGTAATGATCTTTTCTAGTTGCTTTGTTTAATTTTCTAAAATCAATTACCATTCTATAGCCTGTAACAATTCTTTGTGGGATGAGTTCATTTTTATCATTAGCAACAACAGTAATTCCTCCCTTCTTAGGGACACAATGAACAGGACTTACCCACCTACTATCAGCTATAGGATAGATTATACCTGCTTCCAGAAGTTTTAATATTTCCGTTCTTACCACTTCTTTCATCTTCGGATTTAATCGACGTTGGTGATCAACAACTGGTTTAGCATCAGGTTCCATATTAATTTTGTGCTGACATAGAGTGGGACTAATGCCCTTAAGATCATCAAGAGTATATCCAATAGCAGCTCGGTGCTTCCTTAGAACTTTCAATAGTCTTTCTTCTTCATGTTCTGAAAGGTTAGCACTAATAATAACAGGATATATCTTTTTCTCATCAAGATAAGCATATTTCAAAGTGTCTGGCAATTGTTTTAATTCAAACGTAGGATCACCTTTAGGTGGAGGAGGACCTCCTAGAGTTTCAATAGGCAAATTGTGTTTAAGCAGAGGACGTTGTTCAAAGAAAATCTCATCTATTTCATTTCTTTCATGCATATGTAAATCATTTTCATGGTCTAGTTGATATTGTTCTAAAGGATCAGTAGGAGGCACAGCAATAGAAGCAAGACCAATTATTTCATCCTTACTAGGCAATTCTTTTTTATGAGGTTTTCTACTAAACTTGGAAAAGTTAAACTCATGAGACTCATCACCAAAACTGACACCGACAGTTTGTTTCTTACAATCTATTTTAGCATTAACGGTGTTCAAGAAAGGTCTACCAAAGATAATGGGACAAAAATCATCTTGTGGGGAACCAAGAACAAGAAAATCAGTAGGATATTTTATTTTCCCACACAAGACTTCAACATCTCTAACAATCCCAATTGGTGATATGTTGTCTCTATTAGCAAGTTTAATAGTAACATCTATGTCTTCTATCTCAGCGGGTGCTATGTCATTCATAATTTCTTGATATAAAGTAAAGGGAATAGCACTCACGCTAGCACCTATATCGCATAAACCATGATAACAATGATCTCCTATTTTAACTGAGACAACGGGCATGCCAACAACGGGTCTACGAATATCTGACTTATCAGGTTTGACAATTCTAGTAGCTTCATTACAGAAGTAAATAACATGCCCATCTATATTTTCTTCCAGGAGATCCTTAAACATAGCAACACTAGGTTCTACTTTGATTTGTTCATCAGGTTTAGGTGTTCTAATATAACTTTCGTTGACCACAGTTGAAACTTTAGCATGTTCCTTTATCCTAACAGGGAAAGGTGGTTTCTCAATATAAGCAGTAGGAACAACTGGATCAAAATTATAAATAATAGTTTCCTCTTTAGCTGGTACCGGTTCTTTAATTTCCTTTTTAATAGGTGGGTGATATTTAAACCACTTCTCCTTGGGGAGATCAACATGAGTAGCAAATGATTCACAAAAGGAGGCTACTATCTCAGAGTCAAGTCCATATTTAGTGCTAAACTTTTGAAAAGCATCGATATTCATAAAAGATTTAACACAATCATACTTAAGCTTAATACCTGACTCTTTACCTTCGTCGAGTTCCCAATCTTCAGAGTTACATTTAATTCTTTATAAAATATCCCACCGGAATTCAATGGTCTTCTTCATAAAGGAACCAGTACAAGAAGTATCAAGCATGGATTGATCGTCACGAGAAAGCCGAGCATAAAAATTCTGAATAATAATTTCTCTTGAGAGCTCATGGTTGGGGCATGAATATAACATTGACTTAAGCCTCCCCCAAGCTAGAGCAATACTTTCTCCTTCACGAGGCCAAAAATTATATATGTAATTCCGGTCATGATGAACTAGATGCATAGGATAATTTTTTTGGTGAAACTCCAATTTCAATCGATTCCAATTCCAAGATCCAATATCATCGCATAGCCTATACCATTCCAATGCCTTTCCCTTCAAAGATAAAGGGAAAACCTTCTTATTAACTTCATCCCCGGGTAAACCTGCAAGCTTAAACAATCCACAAATTTCTTCCACATATATCAAGTGCATATCAGGATGTTCGGTTCCATCTCCTGCATAAGGATTAGCTAGCAGTTGTTCTATCATACCCGAAGGAATTTCATATTCAATATTTTCAGTAGGTGCAGTAGGTTGAGGGGTAACTAATTGTGGTTCCGGTCGAGGTAAAGATACCCCGAACAAACCCCTCAAAGGATTGTTTTCCATAGTAACAAGTGACAAATTTCAGCACGTAGTAAAAAATTTTCCTTACCAATTTCCACTTACCAAGAGCACTTCACTCCCCGGCAACGGCGCCAAAAAATAGCCTTGATGACTCACAAGTATATGGGATCAATTGTAGCCTTTTCGATAAGTACCAACGAGGAGCAGAAGGAAATGACAAGCGGTTTTCAGCAAGGTAATGTCTGCAAGTGCTAAAATTGTAAGTAACAGAGTTGTTTGATAGCAGGCTAATTTGTAACGAGCAAGTAGCAATAGTAGTAACAAAAGTGCAGCAAGGTAGCCCAATCCTTTTGAGGCAAAGGACAGGCCAAAACGGTCTCTTATGATAAGCAAAGTGTTCTTGAGGGTACACGGGAATTTCATCTAGTCACTTTCATCATGTTGGTTTGATTTGTGTTCGCTACTTTGATAATTCGATATGTGGGTGGACCGGTGCTTAGGTGTTGTTCTTACTTGAACAAACCTCCTAGTTATGATTAACCCCCTCGCAGGCATCCGCAACTATGAGAAAAGTATTAAGAATAAATTCTAACCATAGATTAAACTTTTGGATCCAATCGGTCCCTTACGGAATAGCGCATTAACTAGGGTTTAAGCTTCTGTCACTCTCGCAACCCATCATCTAAGAACTACTCCACAATGCATTCCCTTAGGCCCAAATATGGTGAAGTGTCATGTAGTCGACGTTCACATGACACCACTAAGGGAATCACAACACACATACTACCAAAATATCGAACACATATCAAGTTCACATGATTACTTGCAACATGATTTCTCCCGTGACCTGAAGAACAAAAGTAACTACTCACAAATGATAATCATGCTCAAGATCAGAGGGGTATTAAATAGCATATTGGATCTGAACATATAATCTTCCACCAAATAAACCATATAGTAATCAACTACAAGATGTAATCAATACTACTAGTCACCCACAAGCACCAATCTATAATTCCGGTACAAAGATTGAACACAACAGATGAATTAGGGTTTGAGAGGAGATGGTGCTGTTGAAGATGTTGATGGAGATTGCCCTCCCCAAGATGGGAGAGTTGTTGGTGATGATGATGACGATGATTTCCCCCTCCGGGAGGGAAGTTCCCCCGGCGGAATCGCTCCGCCGGAGGGCAAAAGTGCTCCTGCCCAAGTTCCGCCTCGAGACAGCGGCGCTCCGTCCCGAAAGTCCTCTCTTTATTTTATCTAGGTCAAAATGACATATATACCAAAAGATGGGCACCGGAGGTGGGCCGAGGGGAGCACAACCCTACCAGGGCGCGCCTGGACTCCCTGGCGCACCCAGGTGGGTTGTGCCCACCTGGTGGCCCCCCTCTGGTACTTATTGGCTCCAATATTTCTCATTTATTCCATAAAAAATCCCCGTAAAGTTTCAGCTCATTTGGAGTTGTGCAGAATAGGTAGCCTGACGTAGCTTTTTTAGGTCCAGATTCCCAACTGCCGGAATTCTCCCTCTTTGTGTGTACCTTGCATATTATGAGAGAAAAGGCATTAGAATTACTCCAAAAAGCATTATTATGCATAAAAACATCATAAATAACAGTAGGAAAACATGATGCAAAATGGACGTATCATCTACCTCCATCTTGGGGTACAACCCAGTTTGGCTGAGGTACAGCTGGAGCCCCCAGGGTGCTTGTCCCAGCCCTCGATGCAGGTGCATTGATGTAACACCCCATGTCATTAGCCACAGTAATCACTTTTGATAATGACAAGTCAGCAAGTTTAACAGTGCTTGATCATCATTAGCATCATATTGCATTTCAACTCCTCACTCAAATTCAATATTTAAATGAAAGTGGAAAATAAAAGTTGTCCAACATAGAAACTAAAATGTTCAATAAATAACAGATATTGCAGAGGCTATTCTAAAATTGTAACCAACAATTAATAAATTAATTAGGTGGCACTAACATTACCAAAACAGCAGGGTTTAATACATTTTATTTATTATAAAATTTGTGTGAACTCCAATTGTCTCCAAACCAATTTTTGCTAGTAGTAGAGGGTGCCTAGTAATTATTGGAGCAAATGCCATGTTTTACAAAAATCAATTTGAGGCTTAACTAATTACAAAACAGAAAATATGGATAAATAAAAAGAAAAAGGTAAAAGAAAACAAAACAAAAAATAAAATAAAAGAGAAACCCCCCCTGGCCCAATTGGGCCATAGCCCAGCCGGCCGGCCCAGCTCACCCCCTCCCTGGCCTATATGGCCCCAGGGACCCCGAAACCCTAACCCCCACTCACCCCCTCGCTCACTCCCCTCCCCCCCTCCCTCGATCCCGATCGGGATCAGGGCACCGACCCCGCGCCCGCTCGCACTCGCCCGCCGCTGCCTCACGTCGTCGCCGGACCCCACCGCGCCGTCCCTGACCTCCTCCTCAACCTCGGTCCCCGAGCTCGACGCCACGACGCCGTCACCGCCGCCTAAAGGAACACCTCGCCGGAGCCCCGCGCCGCCTTGACTCCGTCGTCGCACGTCGCACGTCGTCCCCGTCCTCTCCCCCAAGCGGCCTCATCGAGCCTCGCCGGCGTACCCCTGCAACGGGGGTGAGAACCCCCCTCTCCTCCTTCCCCTTGTCCCCGTTCGCCACCGCCGCGCCCCGTTGCTCCCTCGCACGCACGCACACGCTGCCCGCGCCCCCTTACCGAGCCGCCCCTCCTGCTCGCCCCTGTCAGCCGCTGCTCGCCGCCGCCCGCGTCCGCCTCCACCTGGCCCCGCTCGGCCTCCTCCGCTGCTGACCCACTTGCCGGCTCCCCGCTTGCGCCCCGCGGCGGCCCTGCCGCTGCCCGTGTGCGCGCGCTCTGCGTGCCCCGGACATGTCCGGCCCTGAATAGGCCTGCCGACGGACATGTCCGGCTTGGCCCAATGACAGATGGGGCCCCACTGCCCAGTGGGGCCCGACGCCCTATGCCACTGACCAGAGGGGCCCACGGCCCAGGACGTTTAAAATAAAAATAAAAATAAAAATAATAAAATTAATAATTAATTAATTAATTAATTAGTGAATTAATTAATTTAATTAATCCTGATTAGGTTAATCTAATTTAGTTAGTTAGTTTAATTAAACAATGATTAATTAGCTAAACCCCAATCAGACTAAACTGACACTGACAGGTGGGACCCACGTGTCAGGTTGACCCGGTCAACAACACTGTTGACTGCTGATGTCAGCATGACTGACATCATCAATTACTGTTTCGGGTAATGTTTAATTTAAATGAATAATTAAATTCCAGAAATTAATTAAAACTTTAGAAAATTATATTAAATAATCCGTAACTCCGATGAAAATACTTTATACATGAAACTTGCTCAGAATTCCGATACGAACCCGAATACGCCCTCCGTATTCCTGTCAGATGCCTCTAGCTATAAGAACATTGAACTTTTAGACCGATTTTGATAAATGAATAGTGCCCAACTTTAATTAAATAAATCCGAATAAATTCCTAAATTAACTAAATCATTTAGTTAGGCAGTAGAACACCCCGGCATATCATTTAGACATGTCATGCATATTGTTTGCGTTTTTGCCGTGGATTTATTGTTTCTCTCCCCCCCCTTCTCTCTCAATAGACGCCGAGGAGACCGACGACGCTGCACCTGGGTACGACTACACTACCGACGAGCAGCCCGTTGACGACCCCTCTCTTTGCCAGAGCAAACAGGCAAGCCCCCCCCCCCCCCCCCCCATTGAGACATCCAGATATCGCCCATTCCATTTCTCCTGCTTGCATTAGATTTTGCTACTGTTAATGTATGCTCCTATTCTGATGCATAGCCTACTTTTGTAACCTGTTCATTGTTACCTTACCTGCCTATGATAAACTGTTTAGTATAGGTTGGTAATGAACCATCAGTGACCCCTCCACCTTAACCTTGTTGCCCCTGCTTGATCATCGACGGCTCGATCAACATGATCGTCGACCAGAGACCGACACATCACTCCACACCCCCTTTAGTTGTACGACTCTGCATAGTAATTGTCGAGTGCCGAGGGTGATACCTCGTAACGCACTCCTGATGAATACTCTGCAGTGTAGCTGTTCGGTTGTGGTCATCGAGGGTGATTCCTCCTTCTCCACTTCCGATACGACTCTGTCGTGCAACCCCTCAGTGTGAACCTCGAGGGTGATGCCTCATCCGTTCACCCTGCTGATTTCGTCGAGTGGAATCCACCGAGGGTGATTCCTCGGGTTTCCCCCTTGATGATGTGACCACATGGTTACTTTGACCTTTGTTACAGGCAGGTCCACCCTGGTGGGTACCTGCTGGGGATCTATGATGTCGAGTGTGCCGGAAGGGCACTCGAGTGTGATATTGTGGCGGAGCATCAGAGACTCTGATTGTCTCCGCATGATACTAATTGAGTCTATTGGATTTGGGTTTGTGATCTGAGTGGGTCGACGTGCCCTATACGCACTACCACCACGCGGGATAATGGTTATGGGGCCCTCTGCGATGTACGTTTCTCCCGAAAGCTCGTCTGACGTCATGATTCATCATGCGGGCTGATCGCCGGGACTGGGCTGGATACTTCACTGACGAGTTCAGTGTCGCGCCTGCACCCCGGCCAGCCACGCAACGCGCAGGGTGCCCAGGGCGATGGCCCAAGACCTCTGGGTGCATAGGTTAGTCCGGCGTGCTGACCTCTCTGCCGAGCCTAGGTAGGGCGCTGCTTCTTGTTGATCTTCCGAGGACGGGCATTACCCAGCAAGTGTGTCTGGCCAGAGTTGATCGAGTGTGTTGGGTAACAGTAGTGCACCCCTGCAGGGATGAATGATCTATCGATAGTCGATCCTACAGTAAAGGACGCTCAGTTTGTTTATCCTGATCTACTACTTGAACTGGATACTTGTTTAATTAATTGAAGCTTCGGGATCGCTTTCTCGCAGGGAGTCGAGGAAGGATCTCTAGGCTTTGCTTCAACATGTTTGCTAAATAAAATGCTATTCTACTCTCTTCTACTGCTGCAAGATGATGGCCTCGTGAAGATGTTTGAAGATGCTAGTCTTCGATAGGACTAGGCCTTCTCTCTATTCTGGCATTTCTGGAGCCCAGTCCACTTATACAGCCTTTCTCCATTGATAATGTTGCATATGTAGTATAGATCCTTGCTTGCTGAGTACTTCGGATGAGTACTCACGGTTGCTTTACTTTCTCTTTTCCCCATATCCCACTTTGATGATACATCAGACGATGGAGCCCCGGAGCCAGATGCCACCTCAGGAGCTTACTACCAGGAGGGTCCTGAGGGCACGTACTACTGGATCGAGCCAGCCGACCAGGAGTAGGATCGGAGGCTCCCAGGGAGGAGGCCAACGCCTTTCGATCTAGTGTCGTTGTTTGTGCTAGCCTTCTTAAGGCAAAACTTGTCTAACTATGTCTGTACTCAGATAATATTTGTATGACTGACTTATGTATTCGGATCTTCGGATCCCTGGTCTGTAATATTGTGGATCTCCGTTTAAATTGTGTTAGAGTTGTGTTGTGATATCTTCCCGTGAGTCCCTGTGCTTGATCGTGCATGTTTGCGTGTATGATGAGTGCACGATTGAGCCGAGGGCACCACAAGTTGGTATCAGAGCCGACTGCCTGTAGGAAGCCCCCTTCCAATTCCTTGGCCAAAATTGAGTCTAGAAACCAAAATAAAAAACTAACTAATTTACTAACTTGGTTGTGTGGCTTACGGGCCCACGTCTCCAACTGGGTGGTATTAGGATCTTTTATTCCTCGTCTATACTCTGGGACTCTGATCTCTCTTCTATTCGGGTTAAATAAATTTTACTAACGCTGACACTTAGGATCTCGTAAATTCCGTCTACCCGGAGAGCTGAATATCTGTGCTTACTTCCTTGCCATTGATCTGATTAGTCTGATAATCATTTTTCTTTCCATTGTTTTGTTTAAGCTTTCTCTCCGAGTTGTATTATACTCCGAGTTGTCATTCGATAAGACCGGGTTCTGCATCAGAGTGCACCTAGAGCGCAGGATCCTTCCGCGACGATCATTCATCGTCCGCACTTGTAGTTACCCCATTTCAGTGGTTTTCCCCGACGTTGATGTAGCCTTTGCTATGTCTCGTTGTGTACTTCCTTACCGCGTGCCTGCGCGCCGCCTAGTTTGTCTAGCCTTTGAATTTGCGCCGTTATGCTGTCCGCATGTACCCGACTCTATGTATGGATCTGTATGTCTTAATCGACTAATGTTATGTATCTGTTACACTACTTAATTGTTGTCGAGTTACATCATGCTTGTCGCTAAACACTCGCCATTGCTATTATTAAACTACCCCCTGTTGATACTTAGCAGGATGGTTAGACCAGGTGGTCGTGCTCGTGGTACCCCTGAACGCCCACCACCGCCAGACTATATGGCAGCTATGATGCAACAGTTTGAGCTTAACCGCCAGTTCATGACTGGAATTATGGCTCAGTTTCCACATCAGAACAACCAGAACCAGAACCCAGCTTCAATAACTTTGACAAAGTTTATGCGACTTAACCCAACTCAGTTCCGCAACTCTGACAAGCCACTGGATGCTGATGACTGGCTCCGCGACATCACTCACGAGATGGAGTCTGCTAATGTCGCCCCTGCCAACTTTGTCAACTTCGCGGCCTTTTTCTTAAAGGGCCCCGCTGCTCAATGGTGGGACACACACAAGTGTACACTGCCTATTGGAACAGTGGTTACCTGGTATGAGTTCCAGGCTGCTTTCCGTACATGTTACATCCCTCAGGCAATTATGGAACGCATGAAGACCCAGTTCCGCAACCTCACTCAAGGCAACAAGACTGTCGAAGCTTATCAGCGGGAATTTCTTGACCTCTCCCGCTATGCTGAAGAAGACATCGCCACGGATGCCCGTAGACAAGAGAAGTTTCGTAATGGACTCCACCCAGACCTCAAGCTTGCACTTGCTGCTCAAGACTTCAACGACTTTTCAACTCTAGTGAACGACCTCAAGCTTGCACTTGCTGCTCAAGACTTCAACGACTTTTCAACTCTAGTGAACAAGGCTATTCTTGTTGAGACTGCTCAGATGGAACACAAGGACTCGCAGAAGCGCTATCGTGATGTTGGCTCATCTTCGGGCTCAGCACAGAAGCGTCGGGTCTGGATTCCCAACAATGCGTTCCGTCCAAATACCTCTGCGCCAAAGAACAACTATGCTACACCACGTCTGCCTCCTCTACCACCGAGGCAGCCAAATGCTCAAGCTATTCAAAACAATGCTCCTCTTCGTCCTGAAGATGGTATGTGCTTCAAGTGCCGCAAACCAGGTCACCAGGCTAAAGACTGCCGCCAGACTCAGAATCAGTTGGCTTTCCCTCGTACTAGCCGTGGCAATAGTCGTGGCAACAATCAGACCCGCAACTATAATACTGGGTCTGTTGCACATGGTCGTGGACATGCTTACAACATTGATATTGAAGAAGTCCAGGATCAGCCTGCTACTGTGATGGGTACCCTTTTCGTTAACTCAATACCCGCTTCTGTATTATTTGATTCAGGAGCATCGCATTCATTCATGTCAGAAGCATTTGCATTATCTCATGACATTGCATTCGAAAAGATGGACATGCCAGTAGTTGTCCATACCCCTAGAGGCCAGTGTCAAACCACTATGATGGCACACAATGTCCCTGTTGAAATCGAGGGATTCGAATTCTTTGCCTCACCTATTATCCTGAAGTCTTCCACTATAGACCTCATTCTCGGAATGGATTGGTTGAAAGCTCACATTGCTTCGATCAATTGTGCCACTAAAGTTATCCAACTTCTTCACCCCTCCGATGAGATAGTGAACTATACCGCCCGCATTACACGGGACGCTGAAGCTTAGATATATGTTCTGAATGCTTTGAACGCCTCACCTCTGGAAGGGATCAAGAACGTTCCTGTCGTTCGAGATTTTCCAGATGTCTTTCCAGAAGAACTTCTAGGAATACCCCCGGCTAGAGCTGTCGAGTTTGTCATTGACTAGAAGCCTGGCACTGTCCCTATTGCCAAGTGTCCTTATAAGATGCCTCCGCACCACCTTCTCGAGCTTAAGGAAGAAATCGACAAGTCACTTAGGAAAGGTTTCATCCGCCCCAGTTCCTCTGCTTGGGGAGCACCTTCACTCTTTGTTAAGAAGGATGGAACTAACCGATTGGTTAAGGATTATCGGCCATTAACCAAGCCACAATCCAGAATAAATACCCACTACCCTGGATCAATGATCTTTATGATCAGCTTGCTGGATCCTCTGTTTTCTTGAAACTCGACTTGAGGTTGGGTTATCATCAGATCCGTGTTCGTGAAGAGGATATCCCGAAGACTGCCTTTGTTACTCGATATGGCTCATATGAGTACACCATCAGGTCATTTGGTTTAACCAATGCTCCAGCAACCTTCACCTAGTTGATGAACTATATCTTCATGGATTACCTCGACAAATTCGTCGTAGTTTATCTGGATGATATCCTTATATATTCCAAGAATGAAGAAGAACACGCCGAACATCTTCGGCTTGTATTGGAGAAGCTACAAGAACATCAGTTGTGTGCTAAATTCTCCAAGTGTGAATTCTGGTTATCTGAAGTAACCTATCTTGGTCATGTGATTTCCAAGGATGGAATTGCTGTTAACCCCGAACGAGTTCAGGCTATTCTTGATTTGACTCCCCTGAAGAATGTCAAGCAAGTCAGAAGTTTTCTCGGACTCGCTAGTTATTGCCGTCGATTCGTTGAGAATTTTTCCAAGATTGCAAAACCATTGACGAATCTGCTCCACAAAGGTGTTAAATTTGAGTGGACAGAAAAATGTCAAGAAAGCTTTCAGACACTGAAAGATAAGTTAACATCTGCCCCAGTCTTAGCACCCCCGGATTCCCAAAAGGATTTCGTGATATACTGTGATGCCTCCCGCCAAAGAACGCAAAGTGATTGCTTATGCCTCCCGACAATTGCGTCCTCACGAAGAAAATTACCCAATGCATGATCTCGAACTTTCTGCGGTTATTTATGCCCTGAAGCTATGGCGACATTACCTTCTCGGTAATCGTTGCGAGATATACACGGATCATCAAAGTTTGAAGTATTTATATACTCAACCAGATCTGAACCTTCGTCAACAAAGGTGGCTCGAGACAATAGCCGATTTTGATATGAATATCTTATACACCCCTGGCAAGGCTAATGTAATGGCCGATGCTTTGAGCCGTAAGGCTTATTGCAACAATCTTATGGTTCAGGAAGCACAACCTGTTCTTTATGAAGAGCTTCGCAAATTGAACCTCCATATTGTTCCACAGGGTTACCTTAATACCCTGGTTGTCGAACCAGATTTAGAGCACAGCATTAAGACTATGCAACGGTATGACTCTGAAGTAGAAAGGATCAAACGATACCTCGAAAAAGGAAAACCGGCGGAATTCCATCTTGATGATGATGGGATCCTATTCTTCCAACACCGTCTCTTCGTACCCAAGTTCAAGGATGAGAGAGAACATGTTATGAAAGAAGCTCATGACACTCCTCTGTCAATTCACCCTGGTAGCACAAAGATGTACCGTGACATTTGTCAGAGATACTGGTGGCCTAATATGAAACGAGACATTGCTCGTTATGTTTCTGAGTGTGACGTCTACCGACGCATTAAAGCAGAACATCAAAGGCCTGCTGGAACTCTGCAACCCCTTGAAATTCCTGAATGGAAATGGGACAAGGTCCAAATGGATTTCATTACTGGTTTTCCCAGATCTCAGAAGGGCCATGATGCTATTTTTGTCATCATTGACCGATTCTCCAAGGTTGCTCACCTTCTTCCAGTTAAGGAGACAATCACTGCTAGTCAGTTAGCAGACTTGTATGTTTCCCGAATTGTGTCACTCCATGGTGTTCCGCTGGAGATCAGTTCTGATCGTGGCAGCCTCTTCACCTCCAGATTCTGGAATAGTTTCCAAGAAGCTATGGGAACTCATCTGTCTTTCAGCACCGCTTTTCACCATCAGTCACAGGGTCAACTTGAACGAGTTAATCAAGTGCTCGAAGATATGCTTCGAGGTTGCGTCATCTCCTTCGGTAGGAAATGGGAGGAATCTCTCCCGTATGCCGAATTCTCTTACAACAATAGCTATCAAGCTAGTCTGAAGATGGCACCGTTTGAAGTTCTTTACGGATGTAAGTGTCGAACCCCTCTGAATTGGTCAGAAACTGGGGAACGCTCACTCGTCGGACCGGACATTATCCAACAAGCAGAAGAACAAGTCCGCATTGTTCATGAACATCTGAAAACTGCTCAGTCTCGTCAGAAGAGCAACTATGACCGAAAGCACCAGGAAATGGTCTATCAACCTGGCGAGCAAGCTTACCTTCGCGTCACTCCGTTGAAAGGCACTCATCGGTTCGGAATCAAAGGCAAGTTAGCTCCTCGCTACATTGGCCCGTTCCGTATTCTTGCCCGTCGAGGAGAAGTGGCATATCAGTTGCAATTGCCGCCAAACCTTTCACAAGTACATGATGTTTTCATGTATCCCAACTCCGTCGCTGCTTCAAGGATCCTATTCGAGCTGTGGATCATGAAATGCTTGAATTACGGGAAGATCTGTCTTATCCAGAACATCCCATCCGTATTCTTGATCAAGCTGAACATCGAACTTGTCAGAAATCAATCAAGTTCCTCAAGGTTCAGTGGTCGAATCATTCTGAAGATGAAGCCACTTGGGAATGCGAGGATCGTCTTCGCGAAGAATACCCCTCTTTCTTTCAGTCTTCCTCTTAATTCTCGGGACGAGAATCTTTGATAGATGAGGACAATTGTAACACCCCATGTCATTTGCCACAGTAATCACTTTTGATAATGACAAGTCAGCAAGTTTAACAGTGCTTGATCATCATTAGCATCATATTGCATTTCAACTCCTAACTCAAATTCAATATTTAAATGAAAGTGGAAAATAAAAGTTGTCCAACATAGAAACTAAAATGTTCAATAAATAACAGATATTGCAGAGGCTATTCTAAAATTCTAACCAACAATTAATAAATTAATTAGGTGGCACTAACATTACCAAAACAGCAGGGTTTAATACATTTTATTTATTATAAAACTTGTGTGAACTCCAATTGTCTCCAAACCAATTTTTGGTAGTAGTAGAGGATGCCTAGTAATTATTGGAGCAAATGCCATGTTTTACAAAAATCAATTTGAGGCTTAACTAATTACAAAACAGAAAATATGGATAAATAAGAAGAAAAAGGTAAAAGAAAACAAAAAAATAAAATAAAAGAGAAACCCCCCCTGGCCCAACTGGGCCATAGCCCAGCCGGCCGGCCCAGCTCCCCCCTCCCTGGCCTATATGGCCCCAGGGACCCCGAAACCCTAACCCCCACTCACCCCCTCGCTCACTCCCCTCCCCCCTCCCTCGATCCCGATCGGGATCGGGGCACCGGAGCCCGCGCCCGCTCGCGCTCGCCCGCCGCTGCCTCACACCGTCGCCGGACCCCACCGTGCCGTCCCTGACCTCCTCCTCAACCTCGGTCCCCGAGCTCGACGCCACGACGCCGTCACCGTCGCCTAGAGGAACACCTCGCCGGAGCCCCGCGCCGCCTTGACTCCGTCATCGCACGTCGCACGTCGTCCCCGTCCTCTCCCCCAAGCGGCCTCGTCGAGCCTCGCCGGCGTACCCCTGCAACGGGGGTGAGAACCCCCCTCTCCTCCTTCCCCCTGTTCCCGTTCGCCACCGACGCGCCCGTTGCTCCCTCGCACGCACGCACACGCTACCCGCGCCCCGCGTCGGCCCGCGCTCACCGCGCTCGCCGCGCCCGCAGCTCCTCGCGCCCCCTTACCGACCCGCCCCTCCCGCTCACCTCGGTCAGCCGCTGCTCGCCGCCGCCCGCTCGGCCTCCACCTGGCCCCGCTCGGCCTCCTTCGCTGCCTGCCCACTTGCCGGCTCCCCGCACCGCCGCCCCGCTTGCGCTTCACGGCGGCCCTGCCGCTGCCCGTGCGCGCGCGCGCTGCGTGCCCTGCACATGTCCGGCCCTGAATAGGCCTGCCGACGGACATGTCCGGCTTGGCCTAATGAAACATGGGGCCCCACTGCCCAGTGGGGCCCGACGCCCTGTGCCACTGACCAGAGGGGCCCACGGCCCAGGACATTTAAAATAAAAATAAAAGCGAAATTAATAAAATTAATAATTAATTAATTAGTGAATTAATTAATTTAATTAATCCTGAGTAGGTTAATCTAATTTAGTTAGTTAGTTTAATTAAACAGTGATTAATTAGCTAAACCCTAATCAGACTAAACTGACACTGACAGGTGGGACCCACGTGTCAGGTTGACCCGGTCAACAGCACTGTTGACTGCTGACGTCAGCATGATGTCATGCTGATGTCATCAATTACTGTTTCGGGTAATGTTTAATTTAAATAAATAATTAAATTCCAGAAATTAATTAAAACTTTAGAAAATCAAATTAAATAATCCGTAACTCCGATGAAAATACTTTATACATGAAACTTGCTCAGAATTCCGATACGAACCCGAATACGCCCTCCGTATTCCTATCAGATGCCTCTAGCTATAAGAACATTGAACTTTTAGACCGATTTTGATAAATGAATATTGCCCAACTTTAATTAAATAAATCCGAATAAATTCCTAATTTAACTAAATCATTTATTTAGGCAGTAGAACACCCCGGCATATCATTTAGACATGTCATGCATATTGTTTGCATTTTTTCCGTGGATTTATTGTTTCTCTCCCCCCCCTTCTCTCTCGATAGACGCCGAGACCGATGACGCTGCACCTGGGTACGACTACACTACCGACGAGCAGCCCGTTGACGACCCCTCTCTCTGCAGTAGAAACAGGAAGCCCCCCACCCCCCTGGAGAACCAGATAGCGCCCATTCATTTCTCCTGCTTGCATTAGATTTTGCTACTGTTAATGTATGCTCCTATTCTGATGCATAGCCTACTTTTGTAACATGTTCATTGTTACCTTACCTGCCTATGATAAACTATTTAGTATAGGTTGGTAATGAACCATCAGTGACGCCTCCACCTTAACCTTGTTGCCCCTGCTTGATCATCGACAACTCGATCAACATGATCGTCGACCAGAGACCGACACATCACTCCACACCCCCTTTAGTTGTACGACTCTGCATAGTAACTGTTGAGTGCCGAGGGTGATACCTCGTAACGCACTCCTGATGAATACTCTGCAGTGTAGCTGTTCGGTTGTGGTCATCGAGGGTGATTCCTCCTTCTCCACTTCTGATACGACTCTGTCGTGCAACCCCTCAGTGTGAACCTCGAGGGAGATGCCTCATCCGTTCACCCTGATGATTTCGTCGAGTGGAATCCGCCGAGGGTGATTCCTCGGGTTTCCCCCTTGATGATGTGAACACACGGTTACTTTGACCTTTGTTACAGGCGGGTCCACCCTGGTGGGTACCCGCTGGGGATCTATGATGTCGAGTGTGCCGGAAGGGCACTCGAGTGTGATATTGTGGCGGAGCATCAGAGACTCTGATTGTCTCCGCGTGATACTAATTGAGCCTATTGGATTTGGGTTTGTGATCTGAGTGGGTCGACGTGCCCTATACGCACTACCACCACGCGGGATAATGGTTATGGGGCCCTCTGCGATGTACATTTCTCCCGAAAGCTCGTCCGACATCACGATTCACCATGCGGGCTGATCGCCGGGACTGGGCTGGATACTTCACTGACGAGTTCAGTGTCGCGCCTGCACCCCGGCCAGCCACGCAACGCGCAGGGTGCCCAGGGCGATGGCCCAAGACCTCTGGGTGCATAGGTTAGTCCGGCGTGCTGACCTCTCTGCCGAGCCTAGGTAGGGCGCTGCTTCATGTTGATCTTCCGAGGACGGGCATTACCCAGCAAGTGTGTCCGGCCAGAGTTGATCGAGCGTGTTGGGTAACAGTAGTGCACCCCTGCAGGAATGAATGATCTATCGATAGCCGGTCCTATGGTAAAGGACGCTTAGTTTTTTATCCTGATCTACTACTTGAACTGGATACGTGTTTAATTAATTGAAGCTTCGGGATCGCTTTCTCGCAGGGAGTCGAGGAAGGATCTCTAGGCTTTGCTTCAACATGTTTGCTAAATAAAATGCTATTCTACTCTCTTCTACTGCTGCAAGATGATGGCCTCGTGAAGATGTTTGAAGATGCTAGTCTTCGATAGGACTAGGCCTTCTCTCTATTCTGGCATTTCTGCAGCCCAGTCCACTTATACAGCCTTTCTCCATTGATAATGTTGCATATCTAGTATAGATCCTTGCTTGCTGAGTACTTCGGATGAGTACTCACAGTTGCTTTACTTTCTCTTTTCCCCATATCCCACTTTGATGATACATCAGACGATGGAGCCCCGGAGCCAGATGCCACCTCTGGAGCTTACTACTAGGAGGGTCCTGAGGGCACGTACTACTGGATCGAGCCAGCCAACCAGGAGTAGGATCGGAGGCTCCCAGGCAGGAGGCCAACGCCTTTCGATCTAGTGTCGTTGTTTGTGCTAGCCTTCTTAAGGCAAAACTTGTCTAACTATGTCTGTACTCAGATAATATTTGTATGACTGACTTATGTATTCGGATCTTCGGATCCCTGGTCTGTAATATTGTGGATCTTCGTTTAAATTGTGTTAGAGTTGTGTTGTGATATCTTCCCGTGAGTCCCTGTGCTTGATCGTGCATGTTTGCATGTATGATTAGTGCATGATTGAGCCGGGGGCGCCACAATTGAACAGACACATGCGCTCAAAGTTAGAGGGCAGACGGCTCATGTGCCTCCTCCGATGAACCATATCTGAAGCGTTCTGTCGTAGACCCATGCGCTAGGCTTCTGTCCTCAAGCCCTCCGGCTCATTGTTAATTTGAGTTCATAGCTGCTCCATGTGAGTCTTCTCGGCGTTGATATCCTCCTGAGCCTTAGCCATCTGCTCATGAATTTTAGCTATCTCCGCATTGCGCTCTTCCTGGTTCTCCGCTGTTACCGGTGACTCTAAGAGCATTGTCAATGAGACGACTAGCTCTGGAACTACTTGAACCGGCGGTTTAACCGGGTCGACCGCATTCGAATCTGTAGCCGAGGCTCCGGCTCCTCCCATGGTGCCTGCTGCAGTAGAGTCAAGAGCCGATGTCGTGCCTCCCATGTACATGGCGGTCAAACGGGGCGGCTCATCATCGACCCGGGCCGGCTCGTCATCGGAGCAACCCTGAAGCCTGCCATCGTACAGCGGGAGAATTGACTCGGTACCCCTGACCGATGACTCGCCATCAGAATAGACAAGGGTGTCCCCACCAGATGCGGAGTTGTCCATGAAGTCGACCCCTTGGGCGAAGCCGATGAAGACATGGTTTCGGCCGGCTTGAGCCTGGGCGGGTTGCGTGCACCGAGCCAGCTCGACGATGTCGGTGCAGTTGTCCGGCTCGGGTCCTGATTCATCGATTTTGCTGATGAAGACACAGATCTTGCCGAAGGGGACCCGGTACCCGTACTCGATTGAGTCGGCCTCGGGGACCCGGTACCCGTACTCGATTGAGTCGGCCTCGGGGCCCCAGCCTAAGTCATCGATGTAGAGCTTGCCACGATGACTCTTGGTCATGCGGGCGACCGCGTAACTCTCGATTCCTGGGAGAGCTCCCTCCAAGAACTCAACACCACCGAGGGATAGCCCCATGGTGGGCGCCAACTATCGTGGTTTTGTCATGGCAGATGTCCTCATGAAAGGACTTAGTTGTGAGGCCATCTCCACGAGGTAGTAGCTTGAATGGGGTTGATCAAAATTGAGAGACAAGGGTTTACCCAGGTTCGGCCCCTCTTGCTGGAGGTAATAGCCTACTTTCTTCTTGATTGATTATTGCTTGCAATCTTGATTACAAGGGTGCGACTTTACAATCCTAGTACTCGATATTTTGTCACCTATCGCTCTGCCTTAGGGGCTCCCCTTTATATATAGGTTGAGGCCCTGGGCTTACAACAGAATCCGGGTCGTGGTATGACCCGTGACCTAGTCTATCTCCTATTTGTCTTATTTCCCAAGTAGGAAACTTCCTTTGGAGTCTTCTGATGATGAGCCAGCATCTCAGGCTCTGGGCCACGAGTCGGCCCTATTGGCGACTTGTCTTCTAGGCCTAAAAACTTATGGTCATTGTGGCCTGCTTGATCGCTACCATCTTCTGAATCGCCACTGGTGTAACCCGGCCCTAAACGGGCGGGTCATACCGTGGGGTTATATCCCCAATAGCGGTCGAGTCCAGTTGCGTGAACCTCTTCACATCAGGAGCGGTGACACCTTCACTGACCTTGGGAATTCCAGTCCTGATGACATACCAGAGGTCGTTATCAATGGCTTCAAGATGCATTCGCATCTTATTCTTCCAGTAGGGGTAATCAGTGCCATCAAAGACGTGGCACGCAGTGGAGACCTTGATTATCCCTGCAGTCAACATAGCTAAAACTCCAGGTGGTTAAACGGAATCACACAGAACAACAGAACACCTTGCTCTGATACCAATTGAAAGTGCTAGTTATCGACTAGAGGGGGGTGAATCGGCGATTTTTATGAAAGGCTTTGAAAACAGGCAATGTCTTCGAAGGTAGCGGAAGCAATACAGGATCTAATAGCAACATTGATTAAGATGAGCAGTTATATCAGGTATAGACATCATACATGGATGCATGCATTGAGGATAAACACAAGAAGCATGAAGACAAATGAGCAAACAGATGAATGGTTTCAAGGTATATCTTCAAACGCGCGCAAGCAAGCAAAGGATTCACAGTATGATGCAGTAAGTAAAAGAGTGAGAGGATGGAACCAGTAGCTCGGGGAAGACAATGATTTGTTTGATTAGTTCCAACTGCTGTGACAGTTGTACGTCTGGTTAGGGAGGCTGAGATTGAAGTCAGGAGACCTTGTCTTCACCTTATTCCCCTTGAGCTAAGGTCACCTAGACCTCGCCCAATCACTTTGGTAAGTCTTCAAGGCAGACTTCCAAACCTTCAATCTTCGTTCACCGGCAATCCACAATGACTCTTGGATGCTCATAACATGATGCCTAACCAACTGAAAGATCACAATATTCAAGTGTAATAAGTCTTCGGTTCACTCAGAACAGAATGACTTCAGTGATGCTCAATCACTTTGGGCTCTGGGTGTTTTGGTTTGTCCTCGCAAGGATTCTCTCTCAAAGGCTTCAGAGGTGGGTTGCTCTCAAACGACAAAAGTCGTGCACTTAACTCGGAGCAGCCACCAACTTATGGTGGAGGGGGTGGCTATTTATAGCCGGGGAAACCCGATATGATTTTTCCGAAATGACCTTGGGTCATTGGGGAACTGAAATGTGTCCAACGGTCGGAATTTGAACCCGCGCAATAACTTTACTTGAGCTCCAAGTAAAGCTAACTCAACCAACTCTGGAAGAGATTTTTCTCTCATCTGTCTTCGCTCAAAGATATAGGATTTTAGGTTGAGCATCAACTCAGTTTTTGACTTTGTTTACCTCGACCCCACTTGACAGTTCGGTGGTTCCTATGACTCAATAAATAAGAAAATGAAACTACCAAAAGACTATGTCTTCGTGCTTCATTGATTTCAACGAATGTATTCATGAACCATTATCTTCAATGTGAATATCTTCATTAACCACCTTTGTCTTTAATGTCTTCATACATTTTTAGGGGTCATATTTGATGGGTAAACCGAATCAATAAGGACTTCTACCTGTGTTTTCCTGTGAAAATCACAAACACATTAGTCCCTCAACCAAGTTTGTCTTCAATAGTCCAAAACCAACAAGGGGTGGCACTAGATGCACTTAGAGTGCTCTACGGCGGCACGAATGCAGGCAGCTGGCGCCAGACAGGAATGTGCGTGGGCTAGGGAGGGGGTTTGGGTGGGTCAGTGTGGTCAGAAGTAGGCTTGGGTGTTGTTCGGACGCCTAAAAAGCCCCCACGTTTGTCTTCGGTTCACAGGAGAAAGTACGTACGGACCGCTCCGCGGACCGATACAGGCTCGCATTTGATGGCACAAAACATCCGGACCATGCGATCCGGACGCTTGCGGGCAATTTGCGGGGTGTTGTTGGAGATGCCCTTAGAAAAGGAGCTGAGAATCCGGTAGTAGATAATTTGTCTAGGATGGAAAATATTCTTGACGACCCACTGCCTATTGATGATAGTTTTCCTAATGAACAATTAGTTGTTGTAAATGCTTCTTCTCGTAATAATCCTTGGTATGAAGACTATGCTAATTACATTGTTGCTAAATATATACCACCTAGTTACACATACCGACAAAAGAAAAAGTTCTTCTTTGATTTGAGACATTACATTTTGGATGACCCACATTTATATAAAGAAGTAGATGGTGTTATTAGACATTGTCTGCCTGAGCATGAACAGGAACAAATCCTACGGAAGTGTCATTTCAAAGCATACGGAGGACACCATGCTGGAGAGAGAACTACACATAAGGTATTACAGTCTGGTTTTTATTGGCCTACTCTCTTCAAAGATGCATGTAAGTTTTTCCTTTCTTGTGATGAATGTCAAAGAATTGGTAATATTGGTAGACATGAGGAAATGCCTATGAATTATTCACTTGTTATTGAACCATTTGATGTTTGGGGCTTTGATTATATGGGAGGGTATACACATATTTTAGTTGATGTTGATTATGTTACTAAGTGGGTAGAAGCTATTCCAACTAGTAGTGTTGATCATAACACCTCTATTAAAATGCTTAAGGAAGTTATCTTTCTGAGGTTTGGAGTACCTAGATATTTAATGACTGATGGTGGTTCACATTTTATTCATGGTGCTTTCCGTAAACTTCTTGCTAAATATGATTTTAACCATAGAATTGCATCACCTTATCATCCTCAGTCTAGTGGTCAACTTGAATTGAGTAATAGAAAATAAAACTAATCTTGCAACAGATTGTTAATAGATCTAGAAAGAATTGGTCCAAGAAACTTGACGATGCATTATGGGCAAACGGAACTGCTTATAAAAATCCTATGGGTATGTCTCCATATAAAATGGACTATGGAAAATCATGTCATACACCTCCTGAGTTGGAACATAAAGCTTATTGGGCAATTAAAAACTTAATTATGATTTTAAACTTGCCGGTGAAATGAGGTTATTTGATATTAGTTCTCAAGATGAATGGCGGACACAAGCTTATGAAAATGCCAAGTTGTTTAAAGAGAAAGTTAAAAGATGGCATGACAAAAGAATCCAAAAGCAGGAATTTAAAGTAGGTGATCAAGTTCTATTATACAATTCTCGTTTAAGATTCTTTGCAGGGAAACTTCTATCTAAATGGGAAGGACCATACATCGTCGAAGAAGTGTTATCACTCCGGAGCTATCAAGATAAACAACGTCGAAGGCACTAATCCGAGAGTGGTTAATGGACATAAAATTAAACATTATATCTCATGTACGCCAATTAATGTTGAGACTAATATAATCCAAACTATGACACCAGAGGGGCTGATGTCTACTATGCAACTTTATTCTTGTAGACTCGTGTTGGGCCTCCAAGCACAGAGTTTTGTAGGACAGTAGCAATTTTCCCTCAAGTGGATGACTTAAGGTTTATCAATCCGTGGGAGGCGTAGGATGAAGATGGTCTCTCTCAAACAACCCTGCAACCAAATAACAAAGAGTCTCTTGTGTCCCCAACACACCAAATACAATGGTAAATTGTATGGGTGCACTAGTTCAGCGAAGAGATGGTGATACAAGTGTAATATGGATAGTAGATATTGATTTTTGTAATAGTAACAATAAAAAACAGCAAGGTAGCAAGTAACAAAAGTGAGCACAAACGGTATTCCAATGCTTGAAAGTGAGGCCTAGGGTTCATACTTTCGCTAGTGCAATCTCTCAACAATGCTAATATAATTGAATCGTATAACCATCCCTCAACGTGCGATGAAGAATCACTCCAAAGTTCTTATCTAGCGGAGAACATAAGAAGAAATTGTTTGTAGGGTACAAAACCACCTCAAAGTTATCCTTTCCGATCGATCTATCCAAGAGTTCGTACTAAAATAACACCAAGTTATCCTTTTCGATTGATCTATCTAAGAGTTCGTACTAAAATAACACCATATGATACACATCAACCAACTCTAATGTCACCTAGATACTCCAATGTCAGCATGAGTATCCGTGAGTTGATTATACGATATGCATCAAACAATTTGTTGGTGCAAATACTGCCACCTTATGTTTTGGAGTTTGTCGACATAAACAGTATGGGACTTATGTGGTTGCTAGTGCACACAGAGTAACAGGTCCCTGGAATCATGAGGTGTTTGATTCAAACGACGAAGATAATCCTTTGCGTGGCAGTGAAGGTTATCACCGAAGATTATGATAACAAGAGTGACCCCTCAAAAATTGCTGACGCGAAGCAAATGGTTTGGTGCTTGTCAGAAGGAAATGACTGCGACCGAGAAGATTGAAGACGAAGTGAAGATGTAGCATTTATTTCATTGTTTCTTTTCTCTTTATTGAGTCACAAGACCACCATACTATTAAGAGGGGTGTAGTGTTCGAAGCTTTGATTCTCTGATGATAAACCCAAGTCCTATGAAAGTTGCGAGAGAAATCTCTTTGTGTTCCGAGCAAATACTTGCCAGCAAGAGACTGTGTTCTTCTTCGCTGCAAGAGATTTGTGTCTGACCAAGGAGTTAGCATTACTTGGTCCTCAAGTAATGTTACCGTTGCTCTTTGAAATCTGACCATTGCAAACGTGTCGATTGGCCATTGGCTGGACCGAGTGTCCAAAATGGTCATTTCCCACCAAGGAAGGCTGCGGCTATAAATAGCTACCCCGCACCGGCGTTGTCCAGTGGCTGCTCCGTTTGATTGTGAGAAGATTGTTGAGCAACCCTCTCTCCAGAGTGATTTGAGTTTAAAATCCACTTGGAGAAAACCCCTAGAGCTGAAAAATTAGATAGTGGTTCAGCATCACTCGAATCTAAGTCCAGTACGGTCCGCCTATTACTCTTGAGAGCTGCAAACTCTCTAGATGGTTAGGTGTCAATTTGAGACCAAGAGTAATTGTGGTTCTCGAAGAAGAAGTCTGTAAAGGTTCAGAGATTGCCTCAAGTATCTACCATGAGTGATCGACATTGGTTGGCGAATCAATTGTCGAGGAGAATAGGGTGAAGAGAGTTTATCTTCCGTGTTAAGTCACAACCCTTTCAACCAGATGTAGTCCTTGTACAGAAGGACGAACTGGTCTACCAAATCCCTTGTCGCCATCGAGCATCAGTGGCTACATCTACTCTTCTCTTTTCATTCGATCAAGCAAATGAACTCTAATATAGATGAAAGTGATACTATCTTGTAGATCACAGAGAATACTCAAAATTTATATAAGGCACAAAATCATAGGATGTACAAAACAATAGTTGTAGCCTTTTGAAAACAGCTAAGTGATGTTTAAAAAAACTGATGAATTCTCAGACTTGGCAAAATTTCAGGGATTTTCCGGGTATTGTTAAATCTTTGAAAAATCATAGAAAAATATCCGTAGCTCGGATGAAAATACTTTGTACATGAAAGTTGCTCAGAAAGACGAGACGAACCCGAATATGCAGTCCGTTCGTCTGTCATGCGTCCCTAGCATAGTGAACCTGTAACCGTCCCCCTCCGGTTCGTCTGTCCGAAAAGGCCAGACTTCGGGAAAGCATTCTCGGATGTTTTCCCCCTTCGCCGGTATCGTGTAGCACTGCGTTAGAACACCCCTAGCACCGCTTATTGTCATGTCATGCATTTGTGTGCTTTGTATTTACTGTTTCTTCCCCCTCTTCTATTCTGATAGACCCCGCGACCGACGCGGCTCTGGAGATCGATGAACCCTGACGACCCTGCCTTTGCTGCCGAGCAACCAGGCAGGCCCCCCCCCTTTGATCATCCCGATATCGCTCATTCTATTTTCTCATGCTTGCATTAGATTTTGCTACTGTAATTGATTGCTCCTATTCTGTTGCATAGCTTGTTTTTGTAACTACTATTGATACCTGCCTGATATCCAAACTGCTTAGTATAGGCTGTTTAGTGACCCATCAGAGACCCCACTTTGACCCAACTGCCCCGCTGGATTATCAGAAGACCCGATCAACGGGATCGAAGACAGGCCCCGGCACCGCACATCACCCCCTTAGTTGTACGACACTACTGGGTTACTATCGAGTGCCGAGGGTAATACCTCGTCAGCACTTCTGATGTTAACCTTGTAGGTTAGTTCATCGGTTGTGGTCCTCGAGGGTGATTCCTCCATCACCACTTCCGATAACGATGATGTCGTGCAACACCTCAAGTGTGAACCCATCGAGGGTGATTCCTCCGAGTTCACCTTGACAGTTACATCGAGTAGGAATCCAACGAGGGTGATACCTCGGATTCCCCTGATGTTATGGACACACGGATACTTGGACTGTACTTCTGTTACTTGGAAAGGCGGGTCGACCCTGAGGGGTACCCGCGAGTGATGTGAAGTCGGGTTGACCTGGACGGTGCCCGAGTGATGAATATGAGGCGTGGCCGGGCATTCTTAGCCCTTGCCGCAAGTCCTCGAGATGGGGCGGCGGGGTCACATCGATCATGAGTCTCTGCTCGTTACCGCACCCCCAATGTACTAACGATTAGGATATGTGATCTGAGTGGGCCTCTAGCCCGATAGCACTAACCATCACGCAGGAATAAATATGGGTACTCTGCATCGTGGCATCAGCCGAAAGCTCTGACAGACGTCCAGTTCAGCATTGTGGCACGGTCGGATCGTGCCGACCATCCGAGGCGGTGCTGGTATCCACCCTGCACACAACGACCCGGAGTGCACAGGGCGATGGCCCAAGACCCCTAAGCGCTTAGGATGTAGACCGGCGGGGACCTCTCTGCTGAGCTTTAGGTAGGGCTGCGGTGTGTCGTTTGGCCGAGGCCGGACATGACCCAGGAAAAGTGTGTCCGGCCGAAGTTAATTGAGCGTGGTGGGTAAGTTGGTGCATCCCTGCAGGGAAGAACTAATCTATGCATAGCCGGATCCTCGGTAACGGACGCTCGGAGTTGTATCCCAATCGATACAACTAGAACTGGAAACTTGTGATTAGTATGGCTCTGGGATTACTTTCTCGCAGGGAGTCAAGAAAGGATCTCTAGCCGAGGTTGCTACTTGGATATTATGGCAATGGGATTGCTTTCTCACAGGGAGTCGAGAAAGGATCTCTGGGTGAGGTCGAGACTTAATGATAGTACTACTTTATGCTGTACTAATCTACACTCTTCTAATGCTGCAAGACCTCTAAAGATGCTAGTCTTCGATAGGACTAGGCCTTCCCTCTATTCTGGCATTTCTGCAGCCCAGTCCACATATACAGCCTCTCTTTGATAATGTTGCATATGTAGTGTAGATCCTTGCTTGCTGAGTACTTCGGATGAGTACTCACGGTTGCTTTGCTTTCTTTTTCCCCATATCCTTTTGGTGCAACCAGATGACGGAGCCTCTGAGACAGCTGCTCCCGCCGATGATCGCTACTACTACCCCGAGGGTGGATACTACTATGAGTTGGCCGACGATTAGGAGTAGGTTCGGAGGGTCTCAGGCAGGAGGCCTACGCCTTTCGATCGTAGTGTTTTATTTTGCCCCGCCTTTCTAAAAGGCCTATCTGTTAACTTACGTCTGTACTCAGATATCTGATGCTTCCGCTGATGCTTGTATGACATTGAGCTTATGGATTCGAGCCCTCGAGGCCCCTGGCTTGTAATATAATGCTTGTATGACTTTATTTATGTTTTAGAGTTGTGTTGTGATATCTTCCCGTGAGTCCTTAGGCTTGATCGTGTGCATTTGCGTGTATGATTAGTGCACGATTGAGCCGGGGGCGTCACACCTTGTCCAACTTCAACTAATTTGCTCAAGTTTCAAAATAATTAATGGGTATTCACAATCATAGAAGATATCCAAGATAATATATTTGTATGTGAAAGTCCTCTTCCTTATACTAATCATTCATGAATTGCTTGTATGACCAATAATATGATTGTCAAGCTTCAATATATTTCACTTTCTAAACCCAATGTGAAGCTACTACTAGGCATGATATAAACATATAATTTCAACTTCATGATATTCAATTCATTCAACAATTTACTCATAGTATATAAGTGAAGCACAAGAGTAAATGACAAACTACTCCAAAAAGATATAAGTGAAGATCAATCGAGTAGTTAAGTAAATGGGTAGCCATTTGAGGACTATCTTTTATTTAAAAACTTTCAGATCTAAGTAGTTTATTAAAACAGCAAGCAAAACAAAATAAAATGACATTCCAAGAATAGCACACATCATGTGAAGAAGCAAAAACTTAGGCTCAACCGAGACTAACCGATAATTGTTGATGAAGAAAGGTGGGATGCCTACCGGGGCATCCCCAAGCTTAGAAGCTTGAGACTTCTTGAAATATTATCTTGGGATGCCTTGGGCATCCCCAAGCTTGAGCTTTTGTGTCTCCTTAATTCCTTTTATATCACGGTTTCCCGAAATCTTAAAAACTTCATCCACACAAAACTCAACAAGAACTCGTGAGAAAAGTTAGTATGAATCAATGTAATAACCTCATCATTCTCTACTGTAGCAAATCACTAAAATTATTATTTAACATTGCATACTAAATGCCTCTGCATATTTAATACTCCCATCCTCAAATAGAATCATTAAACAAGCAAACATATGCAAACAATGCAAACATAACAACAATCTGTCTATGCAGGATAGTCTGTAAAGAGTGCAATTATACTCACACTTCCCTAACTCCAAAAATTCTGAAAAGTTACTACACTGTAGAAAATTTATCATAACTTATTGTGCAAAAACTTTCAATATTTTATCACATTCTGACTTTTCTCAAGAATTCATTCACTAGCGTGCAACTTGCTGTTTTCAAACAGCCACATATAGACTTGCAAAATAAGCATAGCAAAGGCTATACTTGACATTTTTATTGAAGTAAAAGATACAAAACATTATTCTAAATAACAGCAAGCAAATCCTAATAAAATAAAATGAAGCTACAAGAAAAACACATATCATGTGACGAATAAAAATATAGCCCCAAGTAAGGTTACCAATAATGTTGGAGACGAAAGAGGGGATGCCTTCCGGGGCATCCCCAAGATTATTTGCTTAGATATTCCTTGAATATTTACTTGGGATGCCTTGGGAATCCCCAAGCTTAGGGTATTGTCACTCCTTATTCTCCTCATATCGATATCTCACCCAAAACTTGAAAACTTCAATCAGACAAAACTTAACGGAACTTCGTGAGATGGGTTAGTGCGGTAAAGACAAATCATTCACTTTGGTACTGTAAAGATAAGATTCATAATTGTTCTCACACAATGCCTACTGCACCCTACAATTTCTACAACTTATATTAAGCAGTATAAGCCATAGAAATCATAAAACAAGCAAACTATGTATTGCAAACAGCATCTATCAAAAATAGAACAGTCTGTAAAGATCTGTATTATGGTCATACTTCTGTAACTCCAAAAATTCTAAAACATTGGAAAACATAGAAAATTTGTGTACCCATCAACTGTAAAAAATTCATAATTTTTCAAGGCCCCAGTGATGCTTAACAATTATGTTACTGGGCACAAAAGTTTCTGTTTTTGCACAGAATCAAGTAAATTATCATCCACACTATCCCAAAGGCTTTACTTGGTACTTTATTGAAACAAAAGCTATAAAACATGATTAATACAGTAGCCTAATCATGTGAACACACAAAAAAAGTAGGTATAAGTGTTGGGTTGTCTCCCAACAAGCGCTTTTCTTTAATGCCTTTTGAGCTAGGCATGATGATTTCAATGATGCTCACATAAAAGATAAGAATTTAAACATAACGGGAGCATCATGAAGCATATGACTAGCACATTTAAGCCTAACCCACTTCCTATGCATAGATATTTTGTGAGCAAGTAATTTATGGGAACAAGAATCAACTAGCATAGGAAGGCAAAACAAGTATAACTTCAAAATTCTCAACACATAGAGAGGAAACTTGATATTGTTGCAATTCCTACAAGCATAAGTTCCTCCCTCATGATAATTTTCAGTAGCATCATGGATTAATTCAACAATATAACTATCACATAAAGTATTCTTTTCATGATCCACAAGCATAGAATTTTTACTACTCTCCACATAAGCAAATTTATTCTCATGAATAGTAGTGGGAGCAAACTCAACAAAATAACTACCATCAGATACTTGATGGACATAATCAAATTGAACATTAAAGTCATGATGACAAGTTTCATGGTTATCATTAATATTTATAGCATAAATGTCATCACCATAATCATCATAGATAGGAACTTTGTTGTCATAATCAATTGAAACCTCTTCCAAAATAATGGATTCGTCATTAAATAAAGTCATGACCTCTTCAAATCGACTTTCATAATTATTACAATAAGATTCAACACCCTCCAAAATAGTGGGATCATTAGTACCTAGAGTTGACACTCTTCCAAACCCACTTTCATCAATATAATCATCATAAATAGGAGGCATGCTATCATCATAATAAATTTTCTCATCAAAACTTGGGGGACTAAAAATATCATCTTCATCAAACATAGCATCCCAAGCTTATGGCTTTGCATATCATTAGTGTCATGAATATTTAAAGAATTCATACTAACAACATTGCAATCATGCTCATCATTTATGCCAAACATTTTATTGAATTCTTCTTCTATCAATTGAGCACAATTTTCCGATCCATCATTTTCAAGAAAGACATGATAAAGATGAATAATATGAGACCACCTCAATTCCAATTTTTTTGTAATTTTCTTTTTATAAACCAAACTAGTGATTAACAAGAAACTAAAAGATTCAATTGCAAGATCTAAAGATATACCTTCAAGCACTCACCTCCCCGGCAATGGTGCCAAAAAAGAGCTTGATGTCTACTACGCAACTTTATTCTTGTAGACTCATGTTAGGCCTCCAAGCGCAGAGTTTTGTAGGACAGTAGCAATTTTCCCTCAAGTGGATGACCTAAGGTTTATCATTCCGTGGGAGGCGTAGGATGAAGATGGTCTCTCTGAAACAACCCTGCAACCAAATAACAAAGAGTCTCTTGTGTCCCCAACACACCAAATACAATGGTAAATTGTATAGGTGCACTAGTTCGGCGAAGAGATGGTGATACAAGTGTAATATGGATAGTAGATATTGATTTTTGTAATAGTAACAATAAAAAATAGCAAGGTAGCAAGTAACAAAAGTGAGCACAAACGATATTACAATGCTTGAAAATGAGGCCTACGGTTCGTTCTTTCGCTAGTGCAATCTCTCAACAATGCTAATATAATTGAATCATATAACCATCCCTCAACGTGCGATGAAGAATCACTCTAAAGTTCTTATCTAGCGGAGAACATAAGACAAAATTGTTTGTAGGGTACGAAACCACCTCAAAGTTATCCTTTCCGATCGATCTATCCAAGAGGTCTTACTAAAATAACACCAAGTTATCCTTTCCGATCGATCTATCTAAGAGTTCGTACTAAAATAACACCATATCATACACATCAACAAACTCTAATGTCACCTGGATACTCTAATGTCACCACGAGTATTCGTGTGTTGATTATACGATATGCATCAAACAATTTCAGATTCATAATACTCAATCCAATCACAAAGAACCTCAAAGAGTGCCCCAAGATTTCTACCGGAGAAATAAGGATGAAAACGTGCATCAACCCCTATGCATAGATTACCACAATGTCACCTTGGTGATTCGCAAGTTGAGTGCCAAAATATATATCAAGTGAATCAATATGAGACCCCATTGTCACCACGTGTATTCATAGCAAGACATACATCAAGTGCTCTCAAATCCATAAAAGTATTCAATCCAATAAAAACAAAATCTCAAAGGGAAAACTCAATTCATCACAACAAGATAGAGAGGGGGAAACACCATTTGATCCAACTATATTAACAAAGCCCGTGATACATCAAGATCGTGCCAGATCAAGAACACGAGAGAGAAAGAGAGATTAAACACATAGCTACTGGTACAAACCAACAACCCCAAGGGTGGACTACTCCCTCCTCATCACGGTGGCCGCCTGGATGATGAAGATGGCCACCGGTGATGATTTCCCCCTTTGGCAGGGTGCCGGAACAGGGTCTAGATTGGTTTTTCATGGCTACAGAGGCTTGCCGTGACGGAACTTCTGATCTAGGGTTATTTCTGGGGGTTTATGTATTTATAGGATTTTATGGCGTCGGTCTCACGCAAAGATGGGCTTCGAGGGGCCCACCACCCGCCAGCACATGGGCAAGGCCCCTGGCGTGCCCTGGTGGGTGGTGGCCACCTCCTTCACCTTCTGGCCCCCCCACGAATCTTCTAGTGCCTCTTTTGTTCCAAAAAAAATTATCAAAACATTTCAGCTCATTTGGAGAACTCTCATTTCTGCACAAAAAACAACACCACGGTAGTTCTGATGAAAACAGCGTCTGTCCGGCCCGTCTCAGCCACTTACACTAAGATGGCTAGCTTTCTTGGCTTGCTATATATACCTCTCTACCAATCCGGTAGAGGGTCGACCACTCCATTCAAAATATCCCAAGAACACCTAGTGGCTCCCTCTCACTTCTCCTACACCAAATTGTAGATCCCGGACAGATTTGTGAGAGTTCTTGAGAGATTTTACAATCAAGTGATAGATCCACTCCCTCTCCCTCTCTTGACCAAAGGAATTCGTGATTTGAGCAAGTCTTGAGCATTTCCCCCTTGATCTTGTTACTCTTGGAGGTTGGAGACTCCTAGGCGGTAGGAGTGCTCCGGTGAGGAATCAACTTGTGATTTGACCCCCGGAAAGTTTTTGAAGGTTTGGAGGCCGCCTCAAGGTCTACCACTAGTGGTTGGGAATCCCCTTCGTGGTGATATTTCAGGGAGAATAGGGTGAGCCTTCGTGGTGTTGGTGTGCATTTGTGGTAACACCCATCCCTCCAACGGTGACTAGCTTCCCTCCAAGGAAGTGAACATCGGGATACATCCTCGTCTCCGTGACTTTGGTTATCCCTAACCCTAACTCCTTACTTGTGGTTTGCTTTGGTCTCTTGACCTTGCATTCACTATATCTTGTTGTCCTCATTATATTGTGTTTGTTACCATATCGTAGAGATTAATTAGGCCAACACTTTATAGTCCGCAATTCATACCTGCTGCTTTTGTTCTATCTTGTGCTTAGTGTGAATTGCTAGCTTGTAACATTCATTTCCATATCTTGTGACATAACTTGTGTAAGCTTGTATTGCTTACTTGTGGTTGTGTGTATTATTCATTTCCATATCTTGTGATATACATTGAGTAAGTTTGTGTAACTTACCTATGCTTACTCATATCCTCGTTGTTCTCATCTTGTTTATCCTAAGTTGTTGGTGCACTTAGTGAGCCTAGTATATTTTGGATTTGTGCTTGAAAAGTATCCGCTTAGTTTATTTCCGCATTAGGATATAGCCAAATCCGTAAAAGATTTTAAAACACCTATTCACCCCCCTCTAGGCGACATCGTGGTCCTTTCAATTGGTATCAGAGCCTTGGTCTCTCTTTAGGGCTTAACCGCCTAGAGAGTAATGATGTCGACTAAAGGATTAGTGCACGACGACACCTTTGTTTTTGATGGCACAAATTATCACCTGTGGAGAATTCGCATGCTTTGTCGCTTTCGGGCCATGGGTCCAAATGCTTGGCGAATTGTTCTTATAGGAATTTCTATTGCAAAGGATGGTCCTTCTCCAACGTTTGAGGATATGTATCTTGATTGTGATACTTCTCTTGCCATTCATCAAACTATAACCGTTGAAGTGTTTAAGGAAATCTCGACTTGCAAGTCGGCTCATGAGGCTTGGACCAAACTTGAAGATATATATGGTGGGTCCAATCTTGATGAAGACCATATTCTTTTTGGGGACTTAATGGAGGAGTTCTCCACATTTTTAAATCATGAAGAGCTCTCTATTGCTTCCACCCCCGATTACTTGCACACTTCAACATCTTCCACTTCACCAACATGTGGCATACCACAAGGTAATGACATGGTGAGTGAAGAAATATCTTGTGATGATGGTGTTAAGATCATTATTGATGATCTTGCTTGTGTAGATGCTAGTGATGTATCCTCTATGGACTTGAGCATATCTAGCACCACAAATAGTATAAATTATTATGTTGATAGTCCATGCATATCACCTAAGAATTCCATGACAAATGTTTGTGATGATATGCTTGCTCTCCCGTGTTGCCATGATCGAAATACTTTGGTTTCCTCTAGTTGTTCTATGACTAACCATGTAGAGGAAATCAAGTAAAATGAGGCACACTTGATTGATGAAGAACCCTCTTCTCCAAAAGAATCATCATCAACCCCTTTTGTTCACATGTGCCACATGGCAAGAGGTAATGACGAGGTATCATCTTCTCTTAGTGATAATGATGATAATTGTAATGAGGAAGATGATGAAGTCTTGACTCAAAATCTCTATGAGATTGGGAAAACTCTTCGTAGAGCTAAAAATAACACTTATAAAAGGTTCCAAGATGTTCTTGCTTGCTTTCAAAAATGTAATGATTTATTTCTTTACGAGCAAGCAAAAAGTGAACAACTTGAACAAGAACTTGCTATGGCTCATCAATGTCTTAGTGACTTGAGGTATTTAAAAGAAGAGATTGAAGTTACTCATTGTAAACTTAAAGAGGATTTTGAGCACCTTGACCTTGACTACAAGAAGGTCAAAGGAGAGCTCACCAAACTCTCTAAGTCTCATGAGGAACTTCAAGCTACTCATGCGGAGTCTCTAGCTTCTACATGCTCCTCTCATATTGATAATGATGCTTGTGCTACTAATTCTATCTTGTGTGAAGCATCAATATTAAAAGAAAATGTTGAGCTGAGGACTCAACTTGATTTGCTAACTAGCAATTATGGGAAATTGGAAGAAAGACATAAAAATCTCTCAAGCACTCATGAGGATCTTCTAATCTCTCATGATGGGTTAAAGTTAGCTCATGAGGCTATGGTCACCAAGGTAAAATCATGTGAGTCTCATGTGGATATTAGCACATCTTCTACTCGAAATGCCTTATTGCCATGTGCTAGTCCTTGCAATTCCTCTCTACATGATATTGGTACATCTTGTGATGAATTGCTCACCATGCCTTGTTACTCTAACAATGAAGTTTCTACTTCCTCTAGTTCTTTTGTTAATACTAACCTTGTAGAGGGAAATAAAGAGCCCAAGGCCCAAGTCACTAGTTTGAATAAAGACTTGGAAAAATATTGTGATAATATCTTGAGTGTGCAAAAGGACCCTCAAGATAAAATAGGACTTGATTTCATCTCCAACAAGAAGAAGTCCAAGAACAAGAAAAAGGGACAAGATCAAGTCAAGAATTTGCCAACATTATTTGCTTCAAGTGCAAGAATGTTGGACACCATGTGAGATCTTGTCCATTGAAGAAGAAGGCTTCAAGTGTGAAGCATCAAGGGAAGTGGCCTCAAGTTCAATCTCAAGATAATGAAAGGCCTCTTCCCATGCCTAACCATGATAATGTTCTCCAAGTTGAGAAAGTAAAGAAGAAGAGAAAAGGGATCACGTGTTGCTATATTTGCCATGAGAAGGGACACATATCTTCATCATGTCCCAACGGTAATGTCTCTAAGCCTCCAATTGTCAATGATCATTATTCACTTAGAAAGGATAATGTTGGCAATTTGTTTGCCAAGTTTGTTGGTGCCCAAAGTGGTTTGAAAGTTGACAAGACCATTTGGGTTGCCAAACCTATTGTGACTAACTTCTTAGGACCCAACTTGGTTGGGGACCATCAAGCTCAAACTTGATCAATAGGTGTGTGGAGGACATTGGAGACTTGGCTAGTTCATGTAGAAAAATGATTTTCACCATGTATTATGGTTCAAGCCAAGTCAAGTGGATTATCATCATATTTGCCATTCCAATGCTCCTCGTGGCGGTAACTTGTATTTATATTGTCTACATTGAAAGTTACTAGTCCCTCTCATGTTTAGGTTTTGTACCTAGCATGTGTTTGTATATGTTGTGCCTCCTATTATGCTTGATTTGAGTTATCTAGCATGTGTACATCGCAATGCACTTCATATATTTGTGTGTGTGGTTCTGAGCCTTCATTGCTTCATTAGTTGAATCTTATTTGGCTCTTGTGAGATATTAATGGATCATCACATTATGGGGGATTGTTATGTTTATGCATATCACAAACCTTAAATGTGTATATATGTGGGATACCACCTAGTATTGTTAGTACAATATTATCTAGTTACCATGTGGTATGTTAAGCTCATTTGAAATTCAAATTCTCATTAATTAATTATCTTTGGTTGGATTTCACTTGCCTCTTGTTGATAATATATGAATAATCACATTATGAGGGAGCGATGTGCTTTGTGCATCTCACATTCCTTGTAAATGTGAACAACTGAGGAATGCTACTTAGCATTTATATTTGAGATTATCTTATATCTATGTGGCATGCAATGCCTTGTTTACATATAGCATTCTTGTGCTGTTTTGCCCATGGTTATCTTAAAAATCATATTTGGAAAATCGTTTGATTAAAGCCATTCCAATTTTTGCTTTGCATGATGATCTATCTAATTGGAATGTTAATAATATGCTATCCAAGCATTGTGTTTATTTCTAAACTCTCATGTTATGCTTGTGTTAGTATAGATGATCATGTACTTATTTGGTTTCTACACCGAATGATAACTCAAAACACCATTTTGTTCGAGTTCATCTTATTGGTTTGTTTGGATTTATGGTAGTTTGTTATCTCATTGTTTATAGTGTCCTATATCTACTTGAGTGAGATATTCCCATGAGTATGTGTGCAATGCATATCTTATATGCTCATTGGTTTTCCTTGGTTCATATGTTGAACTTTGTGTGCTATCATATGTTGATTTGTCACTTTGAGTCATTTTGGACAACATGAATGACTAGTGATGTTATTGGAAGTATTAACGTTATGTGTTCATTTGTCCAATTTGTATCTCTTTAGATTTTGGTAGGCTTGTGCATGCATATTTACAATGTGTAAATTCTCATGCCTTGTTTGCTTTAATTGATCCAATATATATATGGTATATCCATCAAATTCTTAATGGCTAAGATGTGCATGAAATTCAAATTCATATCGTTATGCACATATTTAAGTGGTTTTACCCTATGTTTTGTAGTTATGCTAACTACTTTGGACCCAATAAGTTTGGGGACCATATTGTACTTAAATTGTTTTAGGTACATTTGAGAAGCATTGGATGCTTGGCTTATTCATGAGGGTGGTGGCACTATGAGGAAATTAGAGCCAAGCTTGGACATTTTATTGATCTACTACATCATTCCAATGCTATCTCGGTAACAAGTATCTACTTCATGCATACATTTCTTGCATTCAACCTTGTGTAGGTTGCATCATGGCATGAATTTCTTGACTCATTCTTGTGATACTTGTTTCCCTTCTCAAAGAATCCCAACAATGATCTCTTGTTGCTAGTTGTGATGTCCTTGATGGTTGTGTGTTTGGAGTTCTTTAATATACAATAAGATAATATTAAGCCATGTGATATGCTTTCAAGCAAAGATCTCATTGGTATATTTTATGACTCCCGCTTGGATATCTTATTCTTTTCTTTTGTAACTATTTCATATGTACATCCTTCTTTGTGGATATATATCATCATGATTGTCATCTACCTAGAATCTTATACACATGAGAGAAGTTACATCTATAGTTGATATCCCTATTCTTTCATGTCCACCATTTCATTCTCTTTTTATATCTTTGGTGGCTCCGTGGAAGCATTTGTCGTATGAGTGCTTGTCTTACCTCTTTGCATCTTAGTGCACTCATGTTTGGTGAAGATTATTGTCCTTGTGCGTGCTTGCAATTGTTTTGTGTTCCTATTGATTTTGGGGGAGTGATGATCCTATTTCGTGCACTTGTATCCAAATACAAAAATTCTAAATAGTGCACAAATCATGGGGAGCTTCTCTATTTTCCTTTAGAACACTCCTTTGCCCAAATCATAATATTCTTTTATCCTTTTGACTCGTCAGATCTTTTGATTGCTTGCTTCACTTTGTGATATGAAAATGAGATCAATTTGTGCCATGTGCTTTGTGCCATGTGCCTTGCTCTTATGCTAGGATCACAGTTGTATAATAATTGATTCGCTTGTGGATATCATCTTCTTATCTATTGCAACAATTTTGTGTATGCGAGTTTCTTTGTGGATGCATATCATGCTGACTATTGGCCTCTTAGAACCTTTTATACACAAGAAAGTTCATATCCTTCTGTGGTATCATTTATTCCTTGCCGACCACTTGGTTTGGTTCTTTTTGACTCTTTGGTGGTTTCGGTAAGAGATTGAAAGTGAGTGCTTGTATGCATTGCATATATCCTTGCGCACTCATGTGTTTTGGACGAATTTTGGATTCATACTTGACATGATGATCACATTGGATATTCCTATTCTATCTTGTCCAAAATATGTTCTTTGGATCTTTTGAATGTTTTCCTCCCATGTCTAATCTTATTTTCATAACATAGTATCTTGTTGCATTCTCTAGATCCTAAATATGGTTTGAGCTCCTCAAAATTTTCCTCGTTAACTATGTGCATTTGATTTCACTCACATTTTTGTGATATGCACACATTAAGGAGGAACTCATACTATATTGGTCTTCTAGATTTTTTTGTCCATTTTGGCATTTGTTGCCAATGGGGGAGAAGTTTAGAGGATTTAACATAACTATTTTTGAAGTGCTTATTGTCACTCAAGCATATCTACCCTTGTTATATATTCTTGTTGCATGGATGAGTATCGTATATAGAGAAAACTCTCCTAGTTTATGTCAACCAACACATGCAATGACATTCAAAGTTCATTTACACATGCATATATTGTGGGGGAGTTTGCTCTATATACTATGGGTGTACTATCATCAAATGCTTGTGTAGAGTCTTGATGCTAGTACAACCATCCCAAGTATACAATTTATCCTCGGATAAGTTGCATGCTTGTTTAAAATTCATTATACAAACCCACTTGTTGAGATTGTCATCAATTACCAAAATGGGGGAGATTGAAAGTACATGTAGTCCCCATGTGTGGTTTTGGTAATTAAATGACAATCCTTATGGACTAATGTTTACATTGAGATATACATTTGAAGGTTAGTCCCATTAGAAAATGATTGAAGAATATTGGAAGACAACTCCTTTGAAGCAACAATTACATCGAGATGATAAAAATGGAGTTCATTGGAGTATCTGAAGGATTACATGCTTAGAGCTATGGTTTGAGCCATAATGGATCATGATCTCGAGAGAATGATTAAAGAGAAGAATTTTACATATGTCTTGAAGATAGGATCATGATGAGCTCATATGTTGAGTCATGGATGATTATGTCTTGAAGCAAGTAATTCATGTGAAGAATTTGTTGTGCCTCTCAAGAGATTGTGATGGAGCATGAAGAAGAACAAATGATGACCAATATGGTATTCATGGATAAACTCTCTATGGTCATATGATAATTGAGATATTGGTAATCATGTCTTGAAGAAATGAAGCATAGTGAAGAATTCAATATGTCCTTCAAGACGTCAAGATTAAACATGGAGTAGAGATATCGGTTGACCAAGATGAAGCTCGAAGATTGAAGTGCAAATAATGTACCACACATGATCTTGTGGTATGGTAAGAAAGTGTCAATTGCAATTTGTGTACTAACCCATACTATGTCTTGTTTATGTTTATGAGGGTTAGGTTATTCTCATGGGCTCGCATCGAGAGAAAGATTCCAAGTGTCCATGAGAGGATGACATCAAGTGTTCATGATCATGGCTGACAAGGGCAAGTTCAAGATAACCATCCTGAAGGATTACATGCTTGAAGCTTGTGGATGATCACATGATGGACAAGTGAAGATGAATACAAAGCAAAGCTTCCCACATTGTGTATGGGGGAGCTACTTGAAGACTTCATCAATGTCTTGCCTTCAACTTGATCCAAGAAGAAACATCAACATCAAGCTCAAGTGAAAGGCTCGAGTCAAAGGTATTAGTTCCTTTGGCATTAGTGTTGTGGAGTGATGACCACCGAAGAAACATATACACTCAAGTATGGATTCTCGATAGCTATGTAGTGTAGCTCTTTTATGATTCTTGAGTTATAGGGATCCCGCACTATTAAGAGGGGATCAAAGGGGTTAGTGATAGATTTTCTCAAGTCAACATCTTCTATATCTACTTCCTCACATCATATTCCAACATAGGCATATTTCACTCCTATCCAATACAAATACAAATGCCTATACATCTACCAAAGAAAATCCAAAGCCAAATAGGTTCCCAAATACATGATAAAACCTTTGCATAATTTGCATCCTCCATTTTAGTTGATCTTGGGTGGTTCTCCATGTGAGGACCTGGGCTTTTTCCATAGCTTCAAAACGAGCCCAAGATCATCAAAATCGGAGTCCGGATGTGAAAGTTATGCATGTTTCAGTTTTGGGGTTCCTGCTGTTTTTCTATTGGCCGGACATCCGGGACTTGGCCGGATGTCCGGGCTGCCGGGTCGCCCCGTCCGGCAGTAGATGTCCAGAAACTGTGTTGATTTGCTGGTTGTGTCCGCCGGATGTCCGGCACTTGGCTAGATGTCCGGGGCCTGAAAGTTGGCCGGATGTCCGGCCGTTCCCCGGACATCCAGGCCCCATGTTTTTCTACTACGCCTGTGTACTTTGTGTGGTTTTTCTTCAGCTGCCGGATGTCCGGCCCTTGCCCGGATGTCCGGCCCGTCTCAGCCACTTACACTAAGATGGCTAGCTTTCTTGGCTTGCTATATATACCTCTCTACCAATCCGGTAGAGGGTCGACCACTCCATTCAAAATATCCCAAGAACACCTAGTGGCTCCCTCTCACTTCTCCTACACCAAATTGTAGATCCCGGACAGATTTGTGAGAGTTCTTGAGAGATTTTACAATCAAGTGATAGATCCACTCCCTCTCCCTCTCTTGACCAAAGGAATTCGTGATTTGAGCAAGTCTTGAGCATTTCCCCCTTGATCTTGTTACTCTTGGAGGTTGGAGACTCCTAGGCGGTAGGAGTGCTCCGGTGAGGAATCAACTTGTGATTTGCCCCCCGGAAAGTTTTTGAAGGTTTGGAGGCCGCCTCAAGGTCTACCACTAGTGGTTGGGAATCCCCTTCGTAGTGATATCTCAAGGAGAATAGGGTGAGCCTTCGTGGTGTTGGTGTGCCTTCGTGGTAACACCCATCCCTCCAACGGTGACTAGCTTCCCTCCAAGGAAGTGAACATCGGATACATCCTCGTCTCCGTGACTTTGGTTATCCCTAACCCTAACTCCTTACTTGTGGTTTACTTTGGTCTCTTGACCTTGCATTCACTATATCTTGTTGTCCTCATTATATTGTGCTGGTTACCATATCATAGAGATTAATTAGGCCAACACTTTATAGTCCGCAATTCATACCTGCTACTTTTGTTCTATCTTGTGCTTAGTGTGAATTGCCAGCTTGTAACATTCATTTCCATATCTTGTGACATAACTTATGTAAGCTTGTATTGCTTACTTGTGGTTGTGTGTATTATTCATTTCCATATCTTGTGATATACATTGAGTAAGTTTGTGTAACTTACCTGTGCTTACTCATATCCTCATTGTTCTCATCTTGTTTATCCTAAGTTGTTGGTGCACTTAGTGAGCCTAGTATATTTCGGATTTGTGCTTGAAAAGTATCCACTTAGTTTATATCTACATTGGGATATAGTCAAATCCATAAAAGATTTTAAAATGCCTATTCACCCCCCCCCCTCTAGGCGACATCGTGGTCCTTTCAGATATGCATGTGGAATTCAAGAAATCAAGCTTGCTAGACACGGTTAAACCTCCCAATACTGGATCTACTTCTTATCGTAACTTGCAAAAGAGTGTTGCTTCGTCTCTTTCAGTCAGGATGCATCCTTCGGTTGATGGTGCATTGATTGTCACCGACAAGCTCTGAAAGGAAATCATGGATCTTAAACGCCAAGTCAATAAGCTCGAAGAGGAGAATCGCATCCTCAAGGACGTTATCGCCAAGAATATTGCGCCACCACCACTGAAGAAGGAGACTTGAGTACATGGGTATGGGCAACACCCTTGCCTTGTTCCAAGCTTGGGGGAGGTGCCCTAGTATCGTAACACCATCACTTTTAGCATCATTATCTATTTTTTTCGATCCTTAGTTATTTCATGATTTAGAAGAATAAAATTTTAGTATGATTTAGTTTCGAGTGCTTGTTTCATGATCTATCTATCTATGTAATTGTGTGTGAGAGTTATATAATAAAGAGTGGTTTGAGGTGAGTTGTTTTACTTTCTTGCTTCAATCCTAGAAATAAAAGAATAAAAAGATCATATGCTAATCCCATGGGGAGTGATGACTTCACATAAAAGAAGTATAATTGATGAAATTTGTTGGAAGTTAACAAACATAGCATTGGTCATTATTGCAATTCATGAAAAAAGTAATAACGAAAGAGAGGTCTCACATATAAATATACTATCTTGGACATCTTTTATGATTGTGAGCCCCCATTAAATATTCTATGCCAAATAGTTGACGTTGGACAAGGAAGACAACGTAATGAGTTATGTTTGCTTATATTCACATAGAAGTTATATTGTCATGGATCCTCTAACATGTGGTGCTTGCTCATAATCATTTTCTAGCCAAAATTCACACTAAATAGAGATACTACTTGCGCATCCAAAACCCTTGAACCCAGTTTCATGTCATAGAGTCCACCATATCTACCTATGGATTGAATAAGATCCTTCAAGTAAGCTATCATCGGTGCATAAAGCAATAAAAATTGCTCCTAAATATGTATGATCTTTTACTGTAAGGGAAAATAAGCTTTGTACGAACTTGTGATGGCGAAGAAATAAAAGCGACAGACTGCATAATAAAGGTTGCTATCACAAGGGGCAATGTAAAGTGAAGTTCCTTTGCATTATGACCTTGCACATCCAAAAATAAAAAGTGCATAACAACCTCTGCTTCCCTCTGCGAAGTTCCTATCTTTTACTTTATGTATTTACTTTTATGCAAGAGTCAATAGTATTCTCCTCTATTCCGTTTTTTATTTTTCTTTTGGCAAGCATCATGTGGTGGGGAAAGATCTGTTGGAAATATGCCCTAGAGGCAATTGTAAATTGGTTATTATCATATTTCCTTGTTCATGATAAATGTTTATTATTCATGCTAGAATTGTATTGACTGGAAACTTAGATACATGTGTGAATACATAAACAACATTGTGTCCCTCGTAGGCCTCTAAAGGACTAGCTCGTTGATCAAAGATGGTTAAGGTTTCCTAACCATAGACATGAGTTGTCATTTGATAACGGGATCACATCCTTAGGAGAATGATGTGATGGACATGCCCAACCGTAAGCTTAACATCAGATCGTATCACTTAGTTATTTGCTACAGCTTTCTTCATGTCAAGCATTAGTTCCTTAGACCATGATATCATGCCACTCCCGGATACGGGAGGAATACCTTGTGTGCTATCAAACGTCACTTTGTAACTGGGTGATCATAAAGGTGCTCTACAGGTATCTCCAAAGGTGTCTGTTGGGTTGCATGGATCGAGACTGGGATTTGTAGCTCCGTGTGATGGAGAGATATCTCTGGGCCCTCTCGGTAATACAACATCACAAGAAGCTTCATGTGACTAACGAGTTTAGTCACGAGATCTTGTATTACGGAATGAGCAAAGAGAGTTGCTGGTAACGAGATTGAACTAGGTATGGAGATACCGACGATCGAATCTCGGGCAAGTAACATATCATCGGACAAAGGGAATTGCATATAGGATTATCTGAATCATCGACATCGTGGTTCAACGGATAAAGATCTTCGTGGAATATGTAGGAATCAATATGGGAATCCAAGTCCCGCTATTGGTTACTGACCGGAGAGGTGTCTCGGTCATGTCTACATGATTCCCGAACCCGTAGGGTCGCACGCTTAACGTTCAGTAGCGCTAGGGTAATGCTGAGATATTAATAGTGGAAAGTATGAAAGTAGTTTGGAGTCTCAGATGGGATATATATGGGAAGTTCCAAAATGGTCCGGTTATATATGGGAAGTCATATTTAGGGTTCCGGAAAAGTTCGGGAATTTTTGGTAGAGTGCCAGGACGGTTCTAGAAGGTTCCGGGGGTTTCACCATGGGCCCAACGACCCGGGAAGGACCCATATGGACCGAGGGGTGGGGCTACAACCCACATGGGCTAGCCGGACCATTCCCCAAGGCACATGCCGTTTAAATCTAGAGATAAGGTCTTGTCTCTAAATTTAAAGGGTCGAATCTAGAGATAAGATGTTATCTCCAAGTTTAAAGGGATTTCTCCCATGTGGACGGACCTAGGAGGGCTTTGGATGCCCTCCTCTGCCCCTAGCCTATATATAGAGGGGGGAGACGCATGGGGGCAGCCACCCCTTCACCCTTTCCCATTGCCTCTCCTAACTCCTCCCATGTTTCTCTGGTACACGCTTGGTGAAGCCTTGCCGGAATTCTGCTGCCATCACCACCACCATACCTCCATGCTGGTTCCGATCTCATCTACCTCCTCTTCCTAGCTTGCTGGATCAAGAAGGAGAGGACACCATTGACCTGAACATGTGCTAATCTTGGAGGTGTCGTTCGTTCGGCACTTGATCGGATTGGATCATGATTGGATCGCGAGGAGTACGACTACATGAACCTAGTTATATACGCTTCCGCTTTCGGTCTACAATGGTATGTAGACACACTCCCCTCTCATTGCCTTGCATCTCCTATATTAGATCTTGGGTGTTCGTAGGAAAAAAAAAATGATTTCCATGCTTCGTTCCCCATCACACTAGTAGAAAACAGGGTACTAGTCCCGGTTCCAGAGGGCCTTTAATCCCGGTTCTGGAACCGGGACAAAACAAACGGGACTAATGCCCAAAACCTTTAGTCCCGGTTGGCTTACGAACCGGGACTAAAGGCGCTCCACGTGGCCGCTGTCTGGAGCTCCACCTTTAGTCCCGGTTGGTAACACCAACCAGGACTAAAGGAATTTTTTTGATTTTTTTTAAAAAAAATGATTTTTTTGAATTTCTTTTTGAAATTTTTTCCGATTTTCAAATTTCTGAATTATTTGACAATTTAATCTGTAATCACCACCCCTCATCACTACTCAAGTGTGGAGCACTCATTCCAAATCGTCTAACTTCCCGGCCGGTCACCCATCCTCTCACTACCCCAGCCTAAGCACGCTTAACTTCCGAGTTCTATTCCCCCTAGTTTCCAAGTCTGCACTTGTTGTTTTCCTGACAATAGTAAGCTGTCAATCCTATTAACCCTTAGGAGTTGAACTTGAGCATGAAGTCACACGTTTCACCGTTTGAGTTTGAAACTATTATTCTAAAAAACAATATTTATTTAGTAACACTAATATTTCTTGAATAAGTAGTTTGACCAAAAATTCAAAAAAACTTAAATTTCAGGATAACTTTTTTCCTTTCAGAATTTGAGGATTCTAAAAATTTCCAAAACGGCCTACGGCCGTCGAAATCGGAACCGGCTTTTCGTTCTGAACATTTTGATATATTATACTTTTTTTTCGACATCGTATGCAAAAGTTATAGCCGTTTTACTTTTTAATAACACTTTTTTGCAAAACATGTCGAAATTTATATTTTTTAATTTTCCTAACTAGTAGATGTAGTAACATAAGTACATCTCGAAGGATTTTAATTTTTGAAGTTTTTATCATTTTCTTTTGTTTTTCTCAAAATTGAAATGACGACACCAGGGGGGGTAGAGTTTGAAAATTGCATAACTCCTTTAGTCTGGGATGGTGTCCATCCAATCCTACCGTCAACTACACCTGCTACCACCGTCCCAGGCAGAGTCACGACTAAGGTTAACCAAGCCAGAGTCACGTTCTATTAAAGTGGCAAAAAGAATTACTTTTTAATATAGCAAAACTAATTCTATCAACTATTATTAAAGGCTAAACAACTATTAATACAAAACAGTAGCAAAATTAATATTAATTAATTATAAAAATTTATCTACTGTTGTCTAACAGAAGCATACTACAACATGTTAAAATCTACAGAAAGAACTAACTAAAAATAATTGAAAACAACAATTAAAGGACTAAAACAACTATATAAGCAAAACACTAATATTTTAATTAAAATTATTCTAAAAATAACCAAATAAATATTACTGTGACAACAATCTAACATGTGACTAGGAGCAAAAAGAATTAAATTAAAAACTATTTTTAAACTCAAATTATTCACAATCTAGGGTTTGAAGCAAATTTGAATAAATTCAAATTTAAATCATTCAAAATTGAAAAATAATGGCACAAACAGAAACTAGACAAAATTTTGAATCTAATGCAAAAAGAATCACTCAAAAACATCAAATATCCTAAAAGATATAAGCAATTTAAAACAGAAACTAAAAACAAAAAACAAATGGAAAAGCAAAAACAAATTTCAGAACCCCTTTAGTCCCGGTTGGTGGCTCCAACCGGGACTAAAGATTAGACCTTTAGTCCCAGTTGGAGCCACCAACCGGGACTAAAGGGCATCGCACCCTTTAGTCCCGGTTGGTGTCTCCAACCGGGACTAAAGGTCCCATTTGAACCGGGACTAATGCCTGCCCGGCGCCCTAGCCACTCGAACCAGGACTAATGCTCACATTAGTCCCGGTTCGTAATGCAACCGGGACTAATGTGTTGATTGAGCTTGGACCAAAGCCCTATTTTCTACTAGTGTCAAGATCTAGGCATATATATCCAGTTGGATGTAGGTGATCATGAGTTATTATTGTTGACATTACCATTGAGGTAAACCAGTTGGGAGGTGAAACTATAAGACCCTGTCTTCCTATGTGTTTCATTGAAACTTTTGCTCCATAAATGTGCCGTGAGTGTCAGCAATCATAGAAGACTAAAAGATAGTTGAGTATGTGAACTTGCTAAACCAGGCTCTTACATAGACTCTTTCTGATAATATGATAAATTGCAATTGTTTCAGTGACCGAGTTCATAGTGTGTTAGTTTTCAATGAAGATTATGGTTCATACTTTATCTTGTGGACAAATTGTCACTTATTCATGAGAAGTTTTATGATGATACATTGTTGTTATGATAATGATCATGATGCTCTCATGTCCGTATTTTGTTTTATCGACACCTCTCTCTCTAAACATGTGGTCATGATTTCCGATTTTGGCTTTCACTTGAGGACAAGCAAGGTCTAAGCTTGGGGGAGTTGATACGTGATAACCCACAAGTATAGGGGATGGCAACAGTTTTCGAGGGTAGAGTATTTGCAAGTATTAGCAGTTGAGTTGTCAATTCAACCACACCTGGAGAACTAAATATCGGCAGCAGAGTGATCAGTAGCACAATAGTATGATAGTTTGGAAGCAGTGGTAGCAATAGTAATGGTAACAGTAATAGTGGCAGTTTTATCGTGATTGTAACAGCAACAGCAACAAAAGTAGTAACTTAGCAAGATCAATATGTGAAAGTCATAGGCATTGGATCAGTGATGGATATATAAATTATGTTGGATGACATTCATCATGTAACAGTTATAACCTAGGGCGACACAGAACTAGCTCCAATTCATCAATGTAATGTAGGCATGTATTCCGTATATAGTCATACGTGCTTATAGTAAGAACTTGCATGACATATTTTGTCCTACTCTCCTGTGGCAACGGGGTCCATAAGGAAATTAAGGGATATTGAGGCCGCCTTTTAATAGAGAACTGGAACAAAGCATTAACACATAGTGAATACATGAATTCCTCAAACTACGGTAATCACCGGAAAGAATCCCAATTTCCGTCACTTTGGGGTATGCGGATCATAACACGTAATAGGTGCATATAACTTGCAAGATAGGATCAAGAACTCAAATATATTCATGAAAACATAAAGGGTTCAGATATGAAATCATGGCACTCGGGCCATAGTGACAAGCATTAAGCATAACAAAGTCATAGCAACATCAATCTCAGAACATAGTGGATACTAGGGATCAAGCCCTAACAAAACTAACTCGATTACATGATAAATCTCATCCAACCCATCACCGTCTAGCAAGCCTACGGAGAAATTACTCACTCCCGGTTGTGAGCATCACGAAATTGGTGATGAAGAAGGGTTGGTGATGATGATGACGACTAATCCCCCTTTCCGGAGCCCTGAACAGACTCCCAATCTCGCTTCCCGATGAAGAACAGGGGGTGGCGGCGACTCCGTATCATGAAACTCGATGAAACTTCTTCTCTTATTTTTTCTTCAGAAATCTGAATTTATAGTGTTGGAATTAGGGTCAACGGAGCCACGTGGGCCCCACAAGGCACCAAGGCGCACCTAGGGGGTGGCCGTTTAGCCATGATCGTGCGAACCCCGATAAGCATAGCAGGATGTGGTGAAGGGCGTTGCCGATGTCCCTGTGTGCCAGTTCAATAGATGTCTAATAGTCACTGAGCCAGAGGTTAGGCTTCATATCACCTAAGTATTTTTCGACCCCACGCACAATGAAGGGCTGGGGGAATTGATGTGTATGACCTCGTAGCCAAAACATGCGGATGCGATGCCGGACGTCAGCCAGAGCTTCATACTCTGGCCCGTAGCATTCCATGTCACGGGCTCGTAAGTGGTCGCAGAGGTCTAGGCGAAACCCGAGGCGGTCACGCATGGATCCTTCCTATTTCCTTGTCTTTGTGGCTTGTAATGTGCGTCGGAGGTCATCGGCCTCCAGTGCCGTGTTGTCCTCCTTGGAGTTGACTGTAATCCGGCCTTATGGTGTTGATCTCTCGCGGGGTGACAGTGGGATTGTCGTGCGTACAACGATCTATGGAACCGGCAGAGATCCCTTTGCAATTCGACTATGGGAATCGACGTGCACAAAGAGCAGAATCAGCAGTCCACACAAGGTATTTACCCAGGTTCGAGCCACCGTCAGGTCTAAAACCCTACTCCTGCTTTGTTGTATTAGAAGTGTTTATGCTCAATTTACAAGGAGCGCGGCTTGCTGGCAAGGGTGCACGAGTAGTGTGGCTACACGTGTAAACGAGAAAGTGTCCACCTCTGTAAAGGTACTAAATTGAGTGGCCGAATGGCCGATCCCCTCTAAAGGTTGCCCTGGACCTCCTTTTATAGATGAAAGGGGTGACCACAGTGGCAAAATGGTAAACATAGAGGATGAATGTTAGCTTGACATGCTGCTACTTGTGAACTACGTTGGGATTTCCCCGAAGAGGAGAGGATGATGCAGTATAGTAGAGATAAGTATTTCCCTCAGTTAAAAACCAAGGTTATCAATCCAGTAGGAGAACCAAGCAACACCTCGTTAGCAGCACCTGCACACAAACAACAAATCCTTGCAACCCAACGCGAACAAGGGGTTGTCAATCCCTCGATGGTTATGAGCATGATTAAATTGTATGGTATTTGATAGATAGATCGGACAAAAATAGAAAATAAAGTAAATAAAGTAAAAAATGCAGCAAGGTATTTTTAGGATTATTTATATGATAAAAGATAGACCCCGGGGCCATAGTTTTCACTAGAGGCTTCTCTCTTGAAAATAGCATACAGTGGGTAGACAAATTACTGTTGGGCAATTGATAGAAAAGCAAATAATTATGACGATATCCAAGGCAATGATCATATATAGGCATCACATCCGAGACAAGTAGATCGAAACGATTCTGCATCTACTACTATTACTCCACACATCGAGCGCTATCCAGCATGCATCTAGAGTATTAAGTTCATAAAGAAGGGAGTAATGCCTGAAGCAAGATGCCATGATGTAGACAAGATAAACTCACGTATGAATAAACCCCATCTTTTTACCCTTAATAGCAACAATACATACGTGTCACGTCCCCTTCTGTCACTGTAATTGAGCACCGCAAGATCGAACCCATTACAAAGCACCTCTTCCCATTGCAAGATAAATCCATCTAGTTGGCCAAACCAAATCAATAGATCGGAGAAGAAATACGAAGCTATAGTAATCATACATAAAAGAGTTCAGAGAAAACTCAAATACTATTCATGGATAGATTTGATCGTAAACTCACAATTCATCGGATCCCAACAAACACACCGCAAAAAGTGATTACATCGGATAGAACTCCAAGAACATCAAGGAGAACATTGTATTGAAGATAAAAAAGAGAGAAGAAGCCATCTAGCTACTTACTATGGACCCGTAGGTCTGTGGTAAACTACTCATGCATCATCGGAATGACATCAAGGTTGATGTAGAGCCCCTCCATGATATCCCCCCTCCAGCGGAGTATCGAAAAAGTTCCCCAGATGGGATCTCTCCAGAATAGAGGCTTGCGGCGGCAGAAAAAGTATTTCGTGGACTCCCCTGTTGGTTTCCCAATTTTAGAGAATTTATAGAGGCGGTCTTAGTTTAAATGGAGCCACATGGGGCCCACAAGCCACCAGGGCGCGCCCTACCCCCTGGGCGCGCCCTGGTGCCTTGTGGGCTACTGCTCCATCTTTTCGTCCCCTCTCGAAGCTTCTAGGGTCTCTTATTGCCTGAAAAAAAATCTCCAAAAAGTTCTGTGGCATTTGGACTTTGTTTGGTACTGATATTCTGAAAAACCAAAAAAAAACAACTGGACTTGGCACTAAGTTAATAGGTTAGTCCCAAAAAATGATATATAATTGCTTGTAAGTGTATATAAAACATCCAAGATTGATACTATAAGAGCATGGAACAATAAAAAATTATAGATACGTTGGAGACATATCAAGCATCCCCAAGCTTAATTCCTGCTTGTCCTCGAGTAGGTAAATGATAAAAACAGAATTTTTGATATGGAATGCTACCTATCATATTCATCATATACTCTTTTCTTTTGTAGCATGGACATTTGGACTTGAATGATTCAAAACAATAGTCTATAATTTAACATGAATACATCAATACTCAAGCATACTAACAAGCAACCATGTCTTTCAAAATATCAACACTAAAGAAAGCTATACCTAGCCCATTATGCTCAATCATTGATCCATTCATAAAACACACTCAAATATTAGCTACATCCAATGCACAAGTATGATAATAGTGTTCCCTAGCTGGTGCTTTGTAAGAGAAGATGGAGACTCAAAATAAAAACAAAAATTGCATAAAAGTAAATAGATAGGCCCCTCGTAGAGGAAAGCAGAGATTTGCAGAGGTGCCAGAGCTCAAGGCTTAAATTGAGAGATAAAATTATTTTGAGAGGCATGCTTTTCCTGTCAACGAAAACGACCGAAATTCCCATTATCTTCCATGCTAGACAAATTATAGCAGTTCCCAAACAGAAAATAAAGTTTATTTCATTTCCACCATTCTTTCACAATCCATGGCTAGACGTATCCATGGGTGCCTTCCATACCAACACTTTCCAAGGAATTTATGATTATCATCATATTAATTTTTTCATTTCGGGACTGGGCATCCATATTACCTGCCACACTCTCATGCAATGACAAGTGAATAAACACTCATCGTGAGAATAAAATACCTAGCATGGAAAATATTGGCCACCCCCTACCGCTTCATGAGCGGTACGGGCACACAAAATGGAAAATTATTTTAGAAAATTAGAGTTGGCACATGCAAATTTACTTGGAATGGCATGGAAATACCGCATATAGGTAGGTACTAGCACATATGCCCGTGCGTTGCACCAGAAGAGATATATTTTGTGAGAAGTAACGGGAGAGATAATTGATGTGTCCACCAAAAATGATCTCCGCAGCAGTGCGACAGAGCGAGAAGTTACGGTCTTCTAGTGGGTCATGTTTGTCCTACGAAATATTGACTGTGGTGGGGCTGGTCGGCGTGGCGGCGACTACCCAACTCGTGATTTTTTCCCTTCGGATTAGCCTCCATCTCAGAGTTGTAGCTGCCTCCTCGTTTGGTAGCTATGCGTGACCTTTTGGGCACGGTTGCTTCGACCACTCTCTCCTACGATGGTGTAACCGGGTGGATTAATAATTGCAATGCATAAATCCCGTTTCATTAGTATATTTAGCGCATAACCATGCATCAATGTCCCTTCTTTATTAGGGTTTATTCTCATTGATTATTTTAGCGCTCACATGCCCACAATTTTTTATTCGAACCAAACCAACATGTTCTCTTTTATTGGCACTTGCAAGCTACCATCGGCAATAATTTAGGGAGTCCCGCTGTTCTGCTCATGATTCTCGAGATAACTTCCTTATTTTGATACAACGTTCTTATTTGCAGACAACCTATGGACATATAAAAACTGGTTGGGATTTAGTATAAAGTTCCAAGGTGGTACTATTCTTATCATAATTGTAAGATAATGGATTTGGTTTTGTCCATCGGCACAATAGAGAAGGTCCATTGTTCAATCCCCTCGGGGCTTAAATATTTTGTTGCTCGTCTGTCTGACAGAAAAAGAAATGCATGGGTAGGCCCAGTTCATTCCCCCAAGGACAAACAAAAAATCGGGAACTATGTGCAGGCAGAACAAAATCTATACATATATTTAATAGGAGGACTAGCCATTTTAAAATAACAAAGCCACCTAGGTCAGTTGCATCCGCCTGAGGAACTGGATGCAATGTCGCAAGTTCTATTCCCTACGACCACCAAATATTTTTGGCTCCCTTGGCGAGGATCGATGTGCCGGATGCAGATGGCCCGGTAGGGCAGTGCGGTTGCGGTCTAATACATCCTGTGCGACAGAACATTTTTTTTCTTTTCTTGGGCCAACTACGTGGGAGCTACTATATGATGCTAGCCGCGTCAAAGAGTGCGTGGGACACACATCCGTTTGTGTATTGGCCAGCGCACTTGCAGGCACCAAGACGACCTGTCTTTGTAAGGCGCGAGTAAAAATCTAAAACAAAGACGAGTTGAAGGATCGACCTCATGCCCTCAAAGACCCGACCACGTGCTGCAACCACTCAAACAAACGAGTCCTGCTAACCAATGGCCAGCACGAATATTTAAGAACATACTGCAATGTCAGATTAGAAACATTTTTTGATCTTTTGAACCCCTCGACAAAAGTTAAATTGCCAAACATTCGTGGAAACATGAATAATTTTGGGAATCCTGATTTTTTAATTTTTTTTATAAATTTCTGGAAATACACAACAAAAATTGGAACTTTTAAATTCACAAGTTTATTTGAAAACATGAATGTTTTTTGAAAATATGAACATTTTTTAATTTGTGAACAATTTTTCAAAAAGGGAACATGTTTCGAACATTCAGAACAATTTTATAAAATGTGTTTCTTTAAACTTAGAAATTATTTTAATTTTCGAACATTTCACGAAAACAAGAATATTTTTCCTATTTAGAACATTTTCTAAAATGCATTTTTTTTTGGAAAATCTCAAACAACTTTTGAAAACACATAGAAAAAAATGAACATTTAAAAAAAATCGAACCAATTTTGGATCGAAAACAAATATTTACAGGTCTGAGCATTTTTGCAAACAACCATTTTTTTCGAATTCTGAACATTTTTCAAAAATATGATTTTTTTTGCAAATTATGATCATTTTTTGAAATTTTCAAATTTTACAAAAAAGAAAAAAAGAAAATGAACTTGAAAGAAAGAAAGAAAAAAGACAGTGAAAGAAAAAGAGAAAGGAATATAATAATAGAAATAGAAATAGAAACAAAACACAAAAACCTGAAAATGTGTCAGCCCAGCTTGGCGCACTGTGCGAAACTCCGTCTATGTGCCGCCCACGAGAGAAATAAGGTATTTCCAGCTGCGTGGGCAGTAAAATAAACGGGATGTGACTCTGCTGGGCCACAGCGAGGGCGGCCCACCTCGGATAAATGCTGGCGTTTTTCCTTTTCTAATAGACGAACGGACAAAAATTTTAGTACCACCTCGAGTAGGAAAAAACTTTTTGACGGTGAACGGATGAAAAAATCGGAGAAACGCACATTGCTTTATTAGTAGGTGTAGATGGTGGATTCATTTGGCACAACTTTGGGTTTAAGGAATTGGATGCACAAGCAGCATTCCCGCTTAGTACAAATGAAGGCTCGCAAATAGATTGAGAAGCGACCAACAAAAAAACGACAATGGTCATAAACACGCATTGAACATAACTAACACTGAAGGATGCACCATAAGTAGGATATAATTTCGTTGCATAACTATTGACTTTACGTGCTTGCTTAGAGAATCAAAAACCTTAACATCTATATTCTTACTAAACCACAATTACTCACTAACATGACTCACATATTATAATCTCCATATCGCAAAACTATTTCAATGAATCAAACTTATCATATCCAATGATCTTTCATGAAAGTTTTATTATATCCCTCTTGGATATTCATCACTTTGGGACGAAATTCGTATCTTATGCAAATTACCATTACTATTATCATCTCTCAAAAAGATATAAGTGAAGCACGAGAGTGCAAATATTTCTTCAAAATTTATCAACTCTCAAAATAATATAAGTGAAGCATGAGAGTGCAAGTATTTCTTCAAAATTTAATCACCGCCATGCTCTAAAAGATTTAAGTGAAGCACTAGAGCAATTGCCTAGCTCAAAAAAATTAAGTAAAGCACATAGAGCATTCTAACAAATCATGATAACGTATGGCTCTCTCAAATAGGTGTGTCCAGCAAGGATGATTGCGAGAAACTAAAAAGCAAACAAAGCAAAGACTCATATAATACACGACGTTTCCAAGCAAAACTCATGACATGTGACGAATAAAAATATAGCTCCAAGTAAAATTACCGATGGTCGTTAGAAGAAAGAGGGGATGCCTTCCGGGGCATCCCCAAGCTTAGTCGCTTGGGAGTCCTTGAATATTACCTTGGGGTGCCTCGGGCATCTCCAAGCTTAGGCTTTTGCCACTTCTTATTCCTTCATCCATCGTGATCTCACCCAAAACTTGAAAACTTCAATCACACAAAACTTAACAAAAACTTCGTGAGATCCGTTAGTATAAGAAAATCAATCTTTATTTTAAGTACTGTAGAAAACCCATTCAAATTTTGTTATCGCATTATATCTAATGTATTCTAACTTTACCATGGCTTATACCCCCTCGATACAAACCATAGATTCATCAAAATAAGCACACAATGCAAAGAAAACAGAATCTGTCAAAAATAGAACAGTCTGTAAAGATGCGAATTGTTATCATACTTGTGTAACTCCAAAACTTCTGAAAAATTAGGACAATAGAGGCAATTTGTATATAAATCTTGTGTAAAAACTCAGAATTTTTCGTAGCTTGTGCGATTTTAAACAATTATTTTACTGAACGCAAAAGTTTCTGTTTTCCAACAAGATCAAATCAACTATCACCAAAGCTATCCCAAAGGCTTTACTTGGCACAAACACTAATTAAAACATATAAAACACAATCATAACATTTGCATAATTGTGCAAACACTCAAGAACAGAGATAAAAAGACAAAAATAAATTTTATTCATTGGGTTGCCTCCCAACAAGCTCTTTCTTTATAGCCATTAAGATAGGCTTAAGATTTCAACGATGCTCACACGAAAGATAAGAATTGAAACACAAAGAGAGCATCATGAAACATATGAAAATTTTATTTAAGTCTAACATACTTCCTATGCATAGGAATTTTATAAGCAAACAAATTATCAAGACAAGAAACATCTAACATATGCAAAGAAGGGGAATAAAACATTGACCATCTCAACATAACGAGAGGTAATTTAATAACATGAACATTTCTAAAACCATATTTTCCTCTCTCGTAATAATTACATGTAGGATCATAATCAAATTCAATAATATAACTATCACATAAAATATTCTCTTCATGATCCACATGCATGCAAAGTTGACACTCTTCCAAAATAGTGGGATTATCATCAAATAAAGTCATGACCTCTCCAAGCCCACCTTTATCAAAAATTTCATAAGATTGAACACTCTCCAAATATGTGGGATTATTATTAGCTAAAGTTGACACTCTTCCAAATCCACTTTTAATATTATCACAAGCATATTCATCATGAGGTTTAAATAAATTTTCAAGATCATAAGCATCATTATCACCCCAATCATGGTCATTGCAATAAGGCAAAATTTTGTGAAGTGGGGGAGATGAAAACAAGAGGCAAATGGCAAATAATGTAAATTGCAAGGAGATGAGATTTGTGATTAGGAACCTGATAGATGTTGATGATGTCTCCCCGGCAACGGCGCCAGAAATTCCTTTTGATGCGGCTTGAACTACGTCGGTATTTCCCCAAAGAGGAAGGGATGATGCAGCACAGCTACGGTAGGTATTTCCCTCAGTGATGAGACCAAGGTTATCGAACCAGTAGGAGAACCACATAACACTATGTAAATGGTACCTGCACACAAAGAACAAATACTTGCAACCTGACATGTAAGAGGGGTTGTCAATCCCTCCCGGGTAAAAAGATAGATAAATTTGTAGTAGATTGGATAAATAGATCTCGTGAAAACGTGAAATAAAATAAATAATAAAAATTGCAGCAAGGTATTTTTGGGTTTTTGGATTAACTAGTCATTGTGTACGTGCAATGCACGTTAAGTTAATTTGGAAGTATATTAAGTGCATGCGGATATTAAGTATGATATTATTTGTGTGTTATTATGTGATTAGCACTATATTTGGCATGAAATTAACTGCACACTAAACGTGTTGAGCGCTCGACATTGAAGCAGTCTAGATCGTTGGATTGACATGATTTGATGGCCGAGATTAATTGGATCTGCCCCAATAGGTCTTTTTATATTGGTATAGATAGATCTGAAAATAAAAGCAAATAAAAATAGATCTCGAAGGCAAATATGATAAGGAAGAGACCCGGGGGCCGTAGATTTCACTAGTGGCTTCTCTCGAGAAAAATAGCATACGGTGGGTAAACAAATTACTGTTGGGCAATTGATAGAACTTCAAATAGTTATGACGATATCCAGGCAATGATCATTATATAGGCATCACGTCCAAGATTAGTACACCCACTCCTGCCTGCATCTACTACTATTACTCCACACATCGACCACTATCCAGCATGCATCTAGTGTATTAAGTTCATGGAAAAATGGAGTAATGCAATAAGAACGATGACATGATGTAGACAAGATCTATTCATGTAGGAATAGACCCCATCTTGTTATCCTTAATAGCAACGATACATATGTGTCATGTCCCCTTCTGTCACTGGGATTGAGCACCGTAAGATCGAACCCATCACAAAGCACCTCTTCCCATGGCAAGAAAAATCGATCTAGTCGGCCTAACTAAACCAAATATTCGAAGAAGAAATACGAGGCTATAAGTAATCATGCATATAAGAGAACAAATAAACTTAAATAACTTTCATGGATAAAAATATAGATCTGATCATAAACTCAAAGTTCATCGGATCCCAACAAACACACCACAAAAAGAGTTACATCAAATAGATCTCCAAGAGACCATTGTATTGAGAATCAAAAAAGAGAGGAAGCCATCTAGCTACTAAATACAGACCCGTAGGTCTACAATGAACTACTCAAGCATCATCAGAGAGGCACCAATGAGGATGATGAACCCCTCCATGATGGTGTCTAGATTGGATATGTGGTTTCTGGAACTTGCGGTGGCTGGAATTGTGTTTCGTCGACTCCCCTAGGGTTTTTGGATTTTCGAGGTATTTATAGAGCAAAGAGGTGGTGCGGGAGGCGGCCGAGGTGGGCACAACCCACCAGGGCGCGCCTGGGCCCCCAGGCGCGCCCAGGTGGGTTGTGCTCCCCTTGGAGCCCCCCTCTGGTACTTCCTTGGCCCATCGTGTGTCTTCTGGTCCAAAAAAGTTCTCCAAAAAGTTTCGCTGCGTTTGGACTCTGTTTGGTATTGATTTTCTACGAAGTAAAAAACAAGCAAAAAATAGCAACTGGCACTGGGCACTATGTCAATAGGTTAGTCCCAAAAAATGATATAAAGTTGCTATAAAATGATTGTAAAACATCCAAGAATGATAATATAACAGCATGGAACAATCAAAATTTATAGATACGTTGGAGACGTATCAGTGCCTTGTGGGCTACCGCTCCGTCTTCTCGTCCCCTCCCAAAGCTTCCAGGGTCGATTATTGCTAGATAAAATCTCCAAAAAGTTTCGTGGCATTTGGAATTCGTTTGGTACTCATATTCTAAAAAACCAAAAACAAGCAAAAAAATAGCAACTGGCAGTGGGCACTAAGTTAATAGGTTAGTCCCAAAAAATAATATATAATTGCTTGTAAGTGTATATAAAACATTCAAGATTGATACTATAATAGCAATGTACCAGGATGTGCAATGATCAAGCGTAACATGGATACAAAATGATGAACGGTGGCTGAGCCACAAATACTATGTCAGCTATATGATCGTGCAAAGAAATATGACAATGATGATATGTGTCATAAAAACAGAACAGTGGAAGTTGCATGGCAATATATGTCGGAATGGCTATGGAAATGCCATAATAGGTAGGTATGGTGGCTATTTTGAGGAAGATATAAGGAGGCTTATGTGTGATAGAGTGTATCTTATCACGGGGTTTGGATGCACCGGCGAAGTTTGCACCACATCTCAAGGTGAGAAAGGGCAATGCACGGTAGCGAAGAGGCTCGCAAATTGCGGAAAGGTGAGAGTGTGTATAATCCATGGACTCACATTAGTCATAAAGAACTCACATACTTATTGCGAAAGTTCATTAGCCCTCGAAACAAAGTACTACTACACATGCTCCTAGGGGGGGTAGATTGGTAGGAAAAGACCATCACTCGTCCCCGACCGACACTCATAAGGAAGACAATCAATAATAAATCATGCTCCAACTTCTTAGCATAACGAGAGACTATACGTGCATGCTTCGGGAATCACAAACCTTAACACCAATATTCTTACTAAACCACAATTATTCACTAGTTCCTCACACACATTACCATCTTAATATGACAGAACTATTGCAAGGAATCAAACTTATCATATTCAGTGATCTATATGAAAGTTTTTATTATGTCCGTCTTGAATACCTATAATATTAGGACCAATTTCATAACTTGTGCATATTGCCATTACTTTTATCAACTCTCAAAATAATATAAGTGAAGCATGAGAGTGCAACTATTTCTTTAAAATATAATCACCGCCGTGCTCTAAAAGATATAAGTGAAGCACTAGAGCAACTGCCCAGCTCAAAAGATATAAGTGAAGCACAAAGAGTATTCTAACAAATCACGAATAATGTGTGTCCCTCTCCAAATGGTGTGTCCAGAAAATATGATTGTGGCAAACTAAAAAGTAAACAAAGCAAAGACTCATATAATACATGACGCCCCAAGCAAAACTCATATCATGTGATGAATAAAAATATAGCTCCAAGTAATTTACCGATGGTTGGTAGACGAAAGAGGGGATGCCATCTGCGGCATCCCCAAGTTTAGATGCTTGGGTGTCCTTAGATATTTCCTTGGGGTTCCATGGGCATCCCCAAGCTTAGGGTCTTGCCACTTCTTATTCCTTCATCCATCCTGATCTCACTCAAAACTTGAAAACTTCAGCACACAAAACTCAACAAAAACCTTCGCGAGATCCATTAGTATAACAACCAAATCACAAACTTTAGGTACTGTTGTAAACCCATTCATATTTTATTATTGCATAATACCTACTGTATTATAACTTCACCATGGCTTATACCGCCCTGATACAATGCATAGATTCATCAAAATAAGCAAACAATGCAACGAAAATAGAATCTATCAAAAACAGAATAGTTTGTAGTAATCTGAATAATTACTATACTTATGTAACTCCAAAAATTCAAAAGAATTGTGAAAATGTGGGAAATTTTTTATATCAATAATTCGTAAAAAAATCAGATCAAAATCACGTTACAGTGAATTTAAACAATTCTGCTACTGGGCGCAAAAGTTTTTGTTTTTTCACAGAATCAAAGCAACTAGCATCCAAATCATCCCAAAGGCTTTACTTGGCACAAACACTAATTAAACCACAAAAAATAACCATAACAGTAGCATAATTGTGTGCACACCAAAAAACAGAAAAGAAACAAGAAAAATAAAGATAACAATTGGGTTGCCTCCCAACAAGCGCTATTGTTTTACGCCCCTAGCTAGGCGTAATGCATAGTTCCTAGTGTTGTCATCTTTAGTTTCCAACTCCTCAATCACACATCCATACTTCCTAGGAATTCTAGCATTCATATTTTTAATAATCACACTCCTAGGGACAAAGTTGATGAATTTATTCTCACATATTGGTTCCTTTATCAAGTCAACAAAATTGGGGTGAATACTAATCATTTTAAGATCTTCACTTCCATTACTAGATGTAGCACCCTTGTTTGTAGGATCATACATAAGTAGCAATTCTTGTTAGGAGGAGTCCTTTCAATAGCTTTAGCGGAAGAAAAAGCAGAACCCATTAATAATTTCTTCCAACTTATCAATTCTATCGGGACTTTGTTCTATCCCCTCATTAATTTCTGGTTCTTTTCCTTTTAGCTCTTTTAAGGTAGTTCCTACCTTTGCCCCAAGTTGAATAATATGAGTGTGGACCTTTTTATCCAAATTTTCAATATGCTCTACGGTCGGCATTTTATTCTCAATAGCTTCTAGCCTTTGCATAACATGCTCCAAAGTCAATGCGGTTTCATTAATAGTAATAGGTGGTGCTCCCACTAAATTTCCCATAGCATTGAAAGCATCCATAGGGTGATTAATCAAGAAATTCCCACTGCTAATAGTATCTAGCACAAATCTATACCAAGTAGTAATACCCACAAAAAATTGCGAAGGAGAACGGTAGTGGATTGCTTATGGGTTGATCTATTATGAGCATCGCAAATCCTATGCCAAGCATCTTTTAAAGTCTCTCCCCCTCTTTGTTTAAAATTAAGAACTTCATTTTCAGGGGTACAAGTAACAAGTGAAGAACTAGCCATAGCGGCAAAACAAGCAAACAAGCAAAAAGTCAAACGGAAAATGTTTTTCTGTTTTTGTGAAAACTTTTAGAAGTGAGGGAGATGAAAACTGTTGAGTAACGTTCCATGGGAAACAAAAAAATTACTACGCTCATCAAGATCAATCTAGGAGATGCACATCTATGAGAGGAGAGTGGTGTCTACGAACCCTTGTAGACCGAAAGCGTTAATGATCTAGAGATCGTGGTTGGCATAGTCGTACTCGCGTCGAGATCCAATCCGATCCAAGTACCGCACATGCGACACCTCCGAGTTTAGCACACGTACGGCTCGGCGGAATCCTCCCCTTCTTGATCCAGCAAGGGAGGGAGAGGAGGTAGATCATATCTGAACCAACACGATAGCATGGTGGTGGTGGTGGTGGTGGCAGCGAAACTCCAGCAGGGCTTCGCCAAGCGCGTACCGGTGAAACATGGGTGGAGTAGGAAGAGGTAACGGGCAAGGGTCCAAGAGCAGCTGCCCCCAATGCCTCCCCACCTTTATACAGGCGTGGAGAGGGCCAGTGGCTTGCCCTCCAAGGACCTAGGGTCGTTGGTCAAAGGGGGAGGAAGGAAATCCCTCCTTTCCTTCCCCACCTATTGCTATCCCGCCTTTTTAGGGGTCCTGACCTTATCCCTTCGGGATATGATACTATTCCTTTTAAGGGAGGATCTTGGTGCGCCTAGAACAGGGTTGTGGGGACTTTCCCCACTACCCACGTTCATGTGGGCCCCCCATGCAGGTGGGCCCCACTCCGGAACCTTCTAGAACCTTCATGGTACAATACCGAAAAAACTCAAACTTTTTTCGAAACCCCGATAACAACTTTCCATATATGAATCTTTACCTCCGGACTATTCCGAAGCTCCTCGTGACGTCTCGGATCCCATCAGGGACTCCGAACAACCTTCGGATTTTCCACTATTAATTCTCAATACTACCCTAGCGCTACCGAACGTTAAGCGTGCGACCCTACGGGTTCGGGAATATGCAGACATGACTGAGATCCTCTCCGGTCAATAACCAATAGCAGGACCTGGATGCCCATATTGGTTCCTACATATTCAACGAAGATCTTTATCGGTTGAACCACGATGTCAAGGATTCAGCTAATCCCGTATGTAGTTCCCTTTGTCCATCAGTATGTTACTTGCCCGAGTTTCGATCGTCGGTATCTCCATACCTAGTTCAATATCGTTACCGGCAAGTCGCTTTACTCGTTCCATAATACAAGATCCCGTGGCTAACTCCTTAGTCACATTGCTTGCAAGCTCATTGTGATGATGTATTACCGACTAGGCCCCGAGATACCTCTCCGTCATACGGAGTGACAAAACCCAGTCTCGATCCATGCCAACTCAACAGATACCCTCGGAGATACCTGTAGAGCATCTTTATTGTCACCAAGTTACGTTGCGACGTTTGATACACACAAGGTACTCCTCCAGTGTCGGTGAGTTGCATGATCTCATGGTTATAGGAACAGATACTTGACATGCAGAAAACGATAGCAATAAACTTGATACGATCATATGCTACGTTTATAGTTTGGGTCTTGTCCATCACATCATTCTCCTAATGATGTGATCTCTTTATCAAATGACAACTCATGTCTATGGCTAGGAAACCATAGCCATCTTTGATCAACGAGCTAGTCCGGTAGAGGCTCACTAGGGACATGTTGTTGTCTATGTACCCACACATATATTTGAGTTTTCGGTCAATACAATTATAGCAAGGATAATAAACGATTATCATGAACAAGGAAATATAATAATAACCACTTTATTATTGCCTCTAGGGTATATTTCCAACAGTCTCCCACTTGCACTAGAGTCAATAATATAGCATTACATGGTAATGAATCTAACACCCATAGAGTTGTGGTGTTGATCATGTTTTGCCCGTGGAAGAGGTTTAGTCGATGGATCTACAACATTCAGATCTGTATGTACTTTGCAAATGTTTATGTCTTCCTCCTTGATCACATCGCAGATGGAATTGGAGCGTCGCTTTATGTGTCTGGTCCTCTTGTGAAACCTTGGTTCCTTGGCCAGAGCAATGGCACCAGTGTTGTCACAGAATAGAGTCATTGGGTTTAGTACACTGGGCACAACTCCAAGATCTGTCATGAACTGCTTCATCCAGACACCTTCCTTCGCTGCCTCCAACGCAGCTATGTACTCCGCTTCGCATGTAGAATCACCTACCATGCTTTGCTTGGAACTGCACCAATTTACCGCTCCCCCATTCAGAATATATACGTATCCGGTTTGAGACTTAGAGTCATCCGGATCAGTGTCAAAGCTTGCATTAACGTAACCCTTTACGACGAGCTCTTGATCACCTCCATAAACGAGAAACATTTCCTTAGCCCTTTTCAAGTACTTAAGGATATTCTTGACCGCTCAAGTACTTAAGGATATTCTTGACCGCTGTCCAGTGTTCCACTCCTGGATCACTTTGAAACCTTTCGGCGATACTTATGGCAAGGCAGACATCTGGTCTTGTGCATAGCATCGCATACATGATAGAGCCTATGGCAGAAGCATAGGGGATGACACTCATCTTTTCTCTATCCTCTGTAGTCGCTGGGCATTGAGTCTTACTCAACTTCACACCTTGCAAAACAGGCAAGAACCCCTTCTTGGACTGATCCATTTTGAACTTCTTCAAAATCTTATCAAGGTATGTGCTTTGTCAAAGTCCTATTAAGCCTCTCGATCTATCTCTATAGATCTTGATGCCTAATATGAAAGCAGCTTCTCCTAGGTCCTTCATTGAAAAACTCTTGTTCAAATATTCCTTCACGTTTTCCAAAAGTTCTATATTGTTTCCAATCAGCAATATGTCATCCACATATGATATTAGAAATGCTATAGAGCTCCCACTCACTTTCTTGTAAATACAAGCTTCTCCATAAACTTGTATAAAGCCAAACGATTTGATCACCTCATCAAAGCGAAGATTCCAACTCCGAGATGCTTGCACCAGTCCATAAATGGATCACTGGAGCTTGAACACTTTGTCAGCATTCTGTGGATCAACAAAACCTTCTGGTTGCATCATATACAACTCTTCCTTAAGGAAGCCGTTAAGGAACGTTGTTTTGACATCCATCTACCAGATTTCATAATCAAAAAATGCAGCTATTGCCAACATGATTCTGATGTAAAGCATCACTACGGGTGAGAAAGTCTCATCGTAGTCAACTCCTTGAACTTGTGAAAACCCCTTTGCCACAAGTCGAGCTTTATAGACGGTGACATTACCGTCCATGTCCGTCTTCTTCTTGAAGATCCATTTATTCTGAATGGCCTTTCACCCTTCAGGTAATACTTCCAAAGTCCATAATTTGTTTTCATACATGGATCCCTTCTCGGATTTCATGGCCTCTAACCATTTATCGGAATCCGTGCCCACCATCGCTTCTCCATAGCTCGTAGGTTCATCGTTAACCAAGAACATGACCTCTAAGACAGGGTTACCATACTACTCAGGAGTGGTACGTATCCTTGTCGACCTACGAGGTTCGATAGGGACTTGATCCGAAACTTCATGATCACTATCATTAGCTTCCTCTTCAACTGGCGTAGGTGTCACAGAAACATCTTTCTGTGCTGCGCTACTCTCTGGTTGAAGTGAAGGTTCAACAACCTCATCAAGTTATATCTTCCTCCCACTCAATTCTTTCGAGAGAAACTCTTTCTCGATAAAGGACCCATTCTTAGCGACAAACACTTTGCCCTCGGATATGAGATAGAAGGTATACCCAATCATTTACTTTGGGTATCAGATGAAGACACATTTGTCCGCTTTGGGTTTGAGCTTTTCTGGCTAAAGCCTTTTAACATAAGCATCGCAGCCCCAAACCTTAAGAAATGACAGCTTAGGTTTCTTGCCAAACCATAGTTCATACGGTGTCGTATCTACGGATTTAGATGGTGCCCTATTTAAAGTGAATGCAGTTGTCTCTAATGCATAACCCCAAAACGATACTGGCAGATCGGCAAGAGACATCATAGAATGCACCATATCCAATAAGGTACGATTACGACGTTCGCACACACCATTACACTGTGGTGTTCCAGGTGGCATTAATTGTGAAACAATTTCCACATTGTGTTAAGTGATTGCCAAACTCATAAATCAGATATTCTCCCCCTCGATCGGATCGTAGGAATTTAATCTTCTTGTTAGGATGATTCTCAACTTCACTCTGAAATTGCTTGAACTTTTCAAACGTTTCAGACTTATGCTTCATTAAGTAAATGTACCCATATCTACTCAAATCATCGGTGAAGGTGAGAAAGTAACGATATCCACCGCGCGCGCCAACACTCATCGGACCACACACATCAGTATGTATGATTTCCAACAAGTCACTTGCCCATTCCATTGTTCCGAAAAACGGGGTTCTGGTCATCTTGCCCATGAGGCATGGTTCGCATGTGTCAAGTGATTCAAAATCAAGTGACTCCAAAAGTCCATCAGCATGGAGTTTGTTCATGCGCTTTACTCCAATATGACCTAAGCGGCAGTGCCACAAGAAAGTGGTACTATCATTATCAACTCTACATCTTTTGGCATCAATGTTATGAACATGTGTATCATCACTATCGAGATTCAATAAGAATAAACCCCTCACAATGGGTGCATGACCATAAAATATATTACCCATATAAATAGAACAACCATTATTCTTTGATTTAAATGAGTAACCATCTCGCATTAAACAAGATCCAGATACAATGTTCATGCTCAACGCAGGCACTAAATAACAATTATTCAGGTTTATCACTAGTCCCGATGGTAATCGAAGAGCGAGCGTGCCGACGGCGATCACATCAACCTTGGAACCATTTCCCACGTGCATCATTACTTCGTCCTTTGCCAGCCTTCGTCTATTCCGTAGTTCCTATTTAGAGTTGCAAATGTGAGCAACCGCACCGGTATCAAATACCCAGACACTATAATGAGAGCTGGTAAGGTACACATCAATAACATGTATATCATATATACCTTTGTTGATGTTGGCCCCCTTCTTGTCGGCCAGATACTTGGGGCAATTCCGCTTCCAGTGGTCAGTTCCCTTGCAATAGAAGCACTCAGTTTCCAGCTTGGGTCCAGCCTTGGGGTTCTTCACGGGAGGAGGAGCAACTGCTTTGCCACTCTTCTTGAAGTTTCCCTTCTTTCCCTTGCTCTTCTTGAAACTAGTGGTTTTATTGACCATCAACACTTGATGCTCCTTCTGGATGTCTGACCCAGCAACTTTCAGCATCGCAAAAAGCTCGGAGACTGACTTGTTCATCCCTTGCATGTTATAGTTCAACACAAAGCTCTTGTAGCTAGGTGGTAGCGATTAAAGAACTCTGTCAGTGACCGCCTCAGGCGGGAGCTCAACTCCCAACTCAGCCAGACGGTTGTCATACCCAGACATTCTGAGTATGTGCTCACTGACAGAGCCATTCTCCTCCATCTTGCAGGCATAGAACTTATCGGAGGTCTCATACCTCTCGATCCGGGTATTTTTCTCAAAAATAAACTTCAACTCCTGGAATATCTCATATGCTCCATGACGTTCATAACGCCTTTGAAGTCCCGGTTCTAAGCCATACAACATGGCGCACTGAACTATTGAGTAGTCATCAACACGCGACTACCAGGCGTTCACAACATCCACAGTCGCTGGAGGGGGTGGCACACCAAGCGATGCATCAAGGACATAAGACTTTTGGGCAGCCGTGAGGATAATCCTCAAATTACGGGCCCAGTCCACAAAGTTGCTTCCATCATCTTTCAGCTTAGCTTTCTCTAGGAACACATTGAAATTCAGGGGAGCTACTGCGCAAGCCATTGATCTACAACATAATTTGCAAAGATAACTTAGACTATTGTTCAAGATAATGAGTTCAGTTAATCATATTACCTAAGAACTCCCACTCAAATCAACATCCCTCCGGTTGTTCACGTGTAACATGATCCAAATTCACCAACCCAAGTCCGATCATCACGTGAGATGAGGTGGTTTCAATGGTAAACATCTCCATGTTGATCATATCTACTATATGACTCATGTTCGACCTTTCGGTCTCTTGTGTTCCGAGGCCATGTCTATACATGCTAGGCTCGTCAAGTTTAACCCAAGTGTTCCGCATGTGCAAAACTGGCTTGCACCCGTTGTATGCGAACGTAGAGTCTATCACACCCGATCATCACGTGGTGCTTCAAAACGACAAACTTTCACAACGGTGCACACTTGGGGAGAATTTTATCTTAAAATTTTAGTGAGGGATCACCTTATAATGCTACCGTCGTCCTAAGCAAAATAAGATGCATAAAAGGATTAACATCACATGTAAATCATAAGTGGCATGATATGGCTATCGTGGTAATCTCACGTCAGATGCCAGGGGGTGGCTTATCATGGGTGGAGCCAAGAGGACATCGTCGGGCCCTGGAAGTGGGAGTGAGCACGAGCTCGATCGCACATGAGACGTACCCAGGTTCGGGGCTCTCCGGAGAGATAACACCCCTAGTCCTGCTCTGCGGGGTCTCCACATGATGACTATGATCAAAGAGTGTACAAGGTTGCTCCTTGAGCTGTGTTGCTAGAGGAAGAAGGGTAGAGCTACCTCTCCTCTCCTAGCTATGATGCTGTGTGGGATGAAGGCTCAACCCCTTGCATGGGTGAGCCCTGGGGGTTTTATAGGCCAACCCCCCAGGGGTACAATGGTAATACGGCCAGGTGTAGGACCCGGACGTCAGTGTCTAGGGTCGCCGAGTTCTCTGCTGGCTGCTGGGGCCCGCCTCTGGAGGGCCCCGTCGGCTGCCGAGAATCCGGCCGACAGGTAGGGCCACGCTGATTGCCTTTTGCTGTAGCTATGTACTTGCTGACGAGGGCCGCGTCACAAGTCGTATGGCTATAGTGCTGCGCCAGGCGGGCAGGTAGCCGTCTGGTCAGCGCGCACTGTAGCCATGCCCTGCCAGAATTTGAGGGGAGCAGGTGGCACTGTTGCCATGCTCCGTCTTGTCGTAGTGGGTGAGTGCGTACTCCGATGGAAAGGAGGGGCCGGCTGCTAGAGGCCGGCCTATCCCGAAGCTGTCTTCTGGTGGGCGCTGTCTTCTGGGAGCCGGCCGTGTGGTTCCAGTCGGCCTTGGGAACCGGCCAGGCGACCGGTCGGCGTGAGGGGCTTTGCTAGCCCCGATGTCTTGAAATGCTAAGGGGTGATGATGAGGCTACCCGGGGTCTATCCCCCCGATAATGGCCATCATCTTGTGCTTTCGATCTCCATCTTCAAAGCACCGGCATGATCTCCATCGACACCGGCATGACACAATGATCTCCATCGTTGTGCCACCATCGGGGTTGTCACGCCAACCATGCTTCTACAACTATTTCTACCGCTTAGCGATAAAGTAAAGCATTACATAGCGCTTAATGATTGACACGCAGGTCATACAATAATTAAAGACAACCCTATGGCTCCTGCCGGTTGCCGTATTCATCAACATGCAAGTCGTGATAATATATATAAAACATGATCATCTCATACATCAAATATATCTCATCATGTCTTTGGCCATATCATATCACAACATACCCTGCAAAAACAAGTTAGACGTCCTCTACTTTGTTGTTGCATGTTTTACGTGGCTGCTATGGGTGACTTGTAAGAACCATTCTTAGCTACACAAAGCCACAACGGTGATATTCAAGTTGCTATTTAACCTTCTACAAGGACTGCCTTTGTCGAATCCGATTCAACTAAGGTGGGAGAGACAGACACCCGCCAGCCATCTTTATGCAACAAGTTGCATGTCAGTCGATGGAACCGGTCTCATGTACGTGGACATGTAAAGTTGGTCGGGCTGCTTCATCCCACAATACCGCTGAATCAAAATAAGACTTAGGAAGGAAGCAATCTGAATATCAACGCCCACAAACTCCTTTGTGTTCTACTCGTGATGTCATCTACGCATAGACCTAGATCTGATACCACTATTGAGAAACGTTGCATGGGAAAAAAAATCCTACGCTCACCAAGATCAATCTAGGAGATGCACATCTATGAGAGGAGAGTGGTGTCTACATACCCTTATAGACCGAAAGCTTTAACGATCTAGAGATCGTGATTGGCGTAGTCGTACTCGCGTCGAGATCCAATCCGATCCAAGTACCGCATGTGCGGCACCTCCGAGTTTAGCACACGTACGGCTCGGCGGCGTCCTCTCCTTCTTGTTCCAGCAAGGGAGGGAGAAGAGGTAGATGAGATCTGAACCAACATGATGGCATGGTGGTGGTGGTGGCAGCGGAACTCCGGCAGGGCTTCGCCAAGCGCGTACCGATGGAACGTGGGAGGAGTTGGGAGAGGTAACGGGCAAGGGTCCAAGAGCGGCTGCCCCCAACGCTTCCCCACCTTTATATAGGCGTGGAGGGGGCTAGTTGCTTGCCCTCCAAGGCCCTAGGGTCATTGGTCAAAGGGGGAGGAAGAAAATCCCTCCTTTCCTTCCCCACCAATCGCTATCCCCCTTTTTAGGGATCCTGATCTTATCCCTTCGGAATATGATACTATTCCTTTTAAGGGAGGATCTTGGTGTGCCTAGACCAGGGTTTTGGGGACTTTCCCCACTACCCACATTTATGTGGGTCCCCCATGCAGGTGGGCCCCACTCCGGAACCCTCTAGAACCTTCCCGGTACAATACCGAAAAAACTTGAACTTTTTCCGGAACCCCGATAACAACTTTCCATATATGAATCTTTACCTCCGGACTATTCCGGAGCTCCTCGTGACATCCCAGATCCCATCCGGGACTCCGAACAACCTTCGGATTTTCCACTATTAATATCACAATACTACCCTAGCGCTACCGAACGTTAAGCGTGCGACCCTACGGGTTTGGGAATATGCAGACATGACCGAGACTCCTCTCCGGTCAATAACCAATAGCGGGACCTGGATGCCCATATTGGCTCCTACATATTCAATGAAGATCTTTATCGGTTGAACCAGGATGTCAAGTATTCAGCTAATCATGTATGCTGTTCCCTTTGTCCATCAGTATGTTACTTGCCCGAGATTCGATCATCGGTATCTCCATAACTAGTTCAATCTTGTTACCGGCAAGTGATGTCTACACAACTTGTTCTTGTAGACTCGTGTTGGGCCGCCAAGCACAGAGTTTTGTAGGACAATAGCAAATTTCCCTCAAGTGGATGACCTAAGGTTTATCAATCCGTGGGAGGCGTAGGATGAAGATGGTCTCTCTCAAACAACACTGCAACCAAATTATAAAAAGTCTCTTGTGTCCCCAACACACCAAATACAATGGTAATTTGTATAGGAGCACTAGTTCGGCGAAGAGATGGTGATACAAGCGTAGTAATGATAGTAGATATTGATTTTTGTAATAGGAACAATAAAAAACAGCAAGGTAGCTAGCAATTGATAAAACAGAGCACAAACGGTATTGCAATGCTTGAAAATGAGGCCTAGGGTCCGTACTTTCGCTAGTGCAATCTCTCAACAATGCTAATATAATTGGATCATATAACCACCCCTCAATGTGCGATGAATAATCACTCCAGAGTTCCTATCTAGCGGAGAACATAAGAAAAAATTATTTGTAGGGTACGAAACCACCTCAAAGCTATTCTTTCCGATCAATCTATCCTAGAGTTCGTACTAAAATAACACCAAGCTATTCTTTCCGATCGATCTAACCAAGAGTTCGTACTAAAATAACACCATATGATGCACATCAACTAACTCTAATGTCACCTAGATACTCCAATGTCAACGCGAGTATCCGTGAGTTGATTATGCGATATGCATCAGACAATTTCAGATTCATAATACTCAATCCAACACAAAGAACTTCAAAGAGTGCCCCAAGATTTCTACCTCAGAAACAAGGACGAAAATGTTCACCAACCCCTAAGCATAAATTACCCCAATGCCACCTCGGGAATCCGCGAGTTGAGTGCCAAGACATAGATCAAGTGCTCTCAAATCCATAAATGTATTCAATTCGATAAAATGAAATCTCAAAGGGAAAACTCAATTCATCACAACAAGACAGAGAGGGGAAAACACCATATGATCCAACTATATTAACAAAGCCCGCGATACATCAAGATCGTGCCAACTCAAGAACACGAGAGAGAGAGATTAAACACATAGCTTCTGGTACAAACCCTCAGCCCCGAGGGTGGACTACTCCCTCCTCATCATGGTGGCCATAGGGATGATGAAGATGGCCTCCGGTGATGATCTCCCCCTCCGGCAGGGTGCCGAAACAGGGTTTAGATTGGTTTTTCGTGGCTACAAAGGCCTGCGGTGGCAAAACTTCTGATCTAGGGTTATTTCTGATTGTTTCTCTATTTATAGGATTTTTCAGCGTTGGAATCACGCGAAGATGGGCCTCGAGGTGGGCACAACCCACCTGGGCGCGCCTGGGCCTCCTGGCGCGCCCAGGTGTTTTGTGCTCACCTTCTTCACCTTCTGGTCCTCCCACGAAGCTTCTACTGCCTCTTTTGTTCCAAAGAAATCATAAAAAAGTTTCGTTGCATTTGGAGAACTTTTATTTCTGCACAAAAAACAACACCACGGTAGTTCTGCTGAAAACAGCGTCAGTCCGGGTTAGTTCCATGCAAATCATACCAAAACCATATAAAATTGTTGTAAACATGGCATGAATACTTCATAAATTATAGATACATTTGAGACGTATCAGCATCCCCAAGCTTAATTCCTAGCCCATTATATACTCTTTCTTTTGTAGCATGGTCATTTGGACTTGAATGATTCAAAGCAATAGTCTATAATTTGAAATGAAGACATCAGTACTCAAGCATACTAACAAGCAACCATGTCTATCAAAATATCAATGCTAAAGAAAGCTATCCCTAGCCCATTATGCTCAATCATTGATCCATTCATGAAACACACTCGAATATTAGATACATCCAATGCACATGTATAATCATAGTGCTCCCTAGTTGGTGCTTTATGAGAGAAGATGGAGACCCAAATAAAAATTAAAATTGCATAAAGTAAATAGATAGGCCCTGCGCAGAGGGAAGCAGAGATTTGTAGAGGTGCCAGAGCTCAAAGCTTAAATTGAGGGATAAAATATTTTGAGAGGCATACTTTTCCCGTCAACGAAAATGACCGAGAATTCCCAACACTTTTCATGCTAGATACATCATAGGCGGCTCCCAAACATAAAATAAAGTTTATTCCTTTTTCCACCATTCTTTCACAATCCATGGCTAGCCGTATCCACGGGTGCCTTCCATACCAACACTTTCCAAGGAATTTATTATTGAACAACATAAATATATTTTTTGCATTTCAGGACTGGGCATCCCTATTACCTTTGCCACACTCTCGTGCAATGACAAGTGAATAAACACTCATCTTGAGAATAACACATCTAGCATGGAAAATATTGGCCACCCCTTGCCGTTCATGAGCGGTACGGGCAGACAAAAAGGAAATTTATTTTGAAAATTAGAGTTGGCATATACAAATTTACTTGGAACGGCACGAAAATACCGCATATAGGTAGGTATGGTGGACTCATTTGGCACAACTTGGTTTAAGGAGTTTGGATGCACAAGCAGTATTCCCGCTTAGTACAAATGAAGGCTAGCAAATAGATTGAGAAGCGACCAACCAAGAAACGAAAACGATCATAAACGAGCATTAAACATAACTAACACCGAATAATGCACCACAAGTAGGATGTAATTTCATTTCATAACTATTGACTTTCGTTCTTGCATAGGGAATCACAAACCTTAACACCAATATCCTTACTAAAGCATAATTACTCACCAACATGACTCACATATTATTATCTCCATATCGCAAAACTATTGCAAGGAATCAAACTTATCATATCCAATGATCTACATGAAAGTTTTTATTATATCCTTCTTGAATATCCATCACTTTGGGACCAATTTCATAGCTTGTGCAAATTGTCATCACTATTATAAACTCTCAAAATAATACAAGTGAAGCATGAGAGTGTTCGACAAACTACTCCAAAAAGATATAAGTGAAGATCAAATGAGTAGTTAAGTAAATAGATAGCTATGTGGGGACTCTCTCTTATTTAAAAACTTTCAGATCTAAGTATTTTATTAAAACAGCAAGCAAAACAAAATAAAATGACATTCCAAAAATAGCAAAACTCATGTGAAGAAGCAAAAACTTAGGCTCAACCGATACTAACCGATAATTGTTGATGAAGAAAGGTGGGATGACTACCGTGGCATCCCCAAGCTTAGATGCTTGAGACTTCTTGAAATATTATCTTGGGCTGCCTTGGTCATCCCCAAGCTTGAGCTTTTGTGTCTCCTTAATTCTTTTTATATCACGGTTTCCTAGATCTTAAAAATTTCATCCACACAAAACTCAACAAGAACTTGTGAGATAAGTTAGTATAAATTAATGCAATAACCTTATCATTCTCTACTGCAGCAAATCACTAAAATTATTATTTAACATTGCATACAAAATTCCTCTGCATATTTAATAGACCTATCCTCAAATAGAATCATTAAACAAGCAAACATATGCAAACAATGCAAACATAATAGCAATCTGTCTAAACAGTACAGTCTGTAAAGAGTGCAATTTTAATCACACTTACCTAACTCCAAAAATTATGAAAATTTACCACACTGTAGAAAATTTATCATAGCTTATTGTGCAGAAAATTTCAACATTTTATCACATTCTGACTTTTCTCAAGAAGTCACGCAATAGCGTCCAACTTTCTCTTTTGAAAAAGCAACTTATAGACTTGCAAAATAAGCATGGCAAAGGCTATACTTGACATTTTTACTTAAATAAAAGATGCAAAACATTATTCTAAATAACAGAAAGCAAATCCTAACAAAATAAAATGATGCTCCAAGCAAAACACATATCATGTGATGAATGAAAATATAGCTCCAAGTGAGGTTACCGATAATGTTGAAGACGAAAGAGGGGATGCCTTCCGGGGCATCCCCAAGCTTAGTTGCTTGGATCTTCCTTGAATATTACCTTGGCGTGCCTTGGGCATCCCCAATGTTAGGGTCTTGTCACTCTTTATTCTCCTCATATCGATATATCACCGAAAACTTGAAAACTTCAATCACACAAATCTTAACGGAACTTCGTGAGATGGGTTAGTATGATAAAGACAAATCATTCACTTCGGTACTGTCAAGATAAGATTCATAATTGTTCACATAATTTATACTGTACTCTACAATTTCCATAATTTAAATTAAGTAATATAAGCCATAAAAACCATAAAACAAGCAAACTACGTATTTCAAACAGAATCTGTCAAAAACAGAACAGTCTGTAAATATCTGAATTACGGTCATACTTATATAACTCCCAAATTTCTGAAAATTTAGGAAAACGTATAAAATTTGTATACCATCCACTGTAAAAAAAATTAGAATTTTTAGACGCTCCTGTAGTTTTTAACAATTCTGTTACTGGGCACAAAAGTTTCTGTTTTGCACAGAATCAAGTCAACTATCATCCACACTATCCCTAAGGCTTTACTTGGCACTTTATTGAAACAAAAGCTATAAAAAATGATTACTAAAGTAGCCTAATCATGTGAACACACAAAAACATTAGGTAAAAGTCTTGGGTTGTCTCCCAACAAGCGCTTTTCTTTAATTCCTTTTAGCTAGGCATGAAGATTTCAATGATGCTCGCGTAAAAGATAAGAATTGGAACACAAAGAGAGCATCATGAAGCATATGACTAGCACATTTAAGTATAAACCACTTCCTATGCATAGGGATTTTGTGAGCAAACAACTTATGGGAACAAGAATCAACTAGCATAGGAAGGCAAAACAAGCAAAACTTCAAGATTTTCAACACATAGAGAGGAAACTTGATATTATTGCAATATGTAAAAGCATATGTTCCCTTATCATAATAATTTTCAGTAGCATCATGAATGAATTCAACAATATAAATATCACATAAATCATTCTTTTCATGATCCAAAAGCATAGAAAATTTATTACTCTCCATATAAGCAATTTTATTCTCATTCACAATAGTGGGAGTATCATATGAAACTCGAATACTAAAATTGTTTCAACATTAAAAGAGTAATGTTCAGTAAAAGGATATTCAAAATTATGACAATAATTATCACTCCTTTTTATAACATAAGTATCATCACAATAATCATCATAAGTAGCAACTTTGTTCTCATCATAGTCAATTGAAATCTCTTCCGAAATAGTGGAATCATTACTAAATAAAGTCATGACCTCTCCAAATCCACTTTTATCATTATAATAAAATTCAACAGCCTCCAAAATAGTGGGATAATTATTATCTAAAGTTGACACTCTTCCAAACCAACTTTCATAAATATTGCAATCATCATAAATAGGATGCATGCAATCATCATAGCAAATTTGATCATTCAAAGTAGGGGGACTAAAAAGATCATCTTCATTAAGCATAGCATCCCCAATCTTATGGCTTTGCATATCATTAGCATCATAGATATTCAAAGAATTCATACCAACAACATTGCAATCATGCTCATCATTCAAAGTTTTTATGTCAAACATTTTATTGAATTCTTCTTCTATCAATTGAGCACAATTTTCCTTTCCATCATTTTCAAGAAAGACATTATAAAGACGAATAATATAAGGCCACCTCAATTCCATTTTTTTGTACTTTTCTTTTATAACCCAAACTAGTGATAAAACAAGAAACAAAAATATTCAATTGCAAGATCTAAAGATATACCTTCAAGCACTCACCTCCCCGGCAACGGCGCCCGAAAAGAGCTTGATGTCTACTACACAACTTGTTCTTGTAGACTCGTGTTGGGCCTCCAAGCGCAGAGTTTTGTAGGACAGTAGAAATTTCCCTCAAGTGGATGATCTAAGGTTTATCAATCTGTGGGAGGCGTAGGATGAAGATGGTCTCTCCCAAACAACCCTGCAACCAAATAATAAAAAGTCTCTTGTGTCCCCAACACACCAAATACAATGGTAATTTGTATAGGTGCACTAGTTCGGCGAAGAGATGGTGATACAAGCATAGTAATGATAGTAGATATTGATTTTTGTAATAGGAACAATAAAAAACAGCAAGGAAGCAATTGATAAAACGGAGCACAAATGGTATTGCAATGCTTGAAAATGAGGCCTAGGGTCCGTACTTTCGCTAGTGCAATATCTCAACAATGCTAATATAATTGGATCATATAACCATCCCTCAACGTGCGATGAAGAATCACTCCAAAGTTCCTATCTAGCGGAGAACATAAGAAGAAATTGTTTGTAGGGTACGAAACCACCTCAAAGCTATTCTTTTTGATCAATCTATCCTAGAGTTCGTACTAAAATAGCACCAAGCTATTCTTTCCGATTGATCTAACCAAGAGTTCGTACTAAAATAACACCATATGATACACATCAACCAACTCTAATGTCACCTAGATACTCCAATGTCACCGCGAGTATCTGTGAGTTGATTATGCGATATGCATCAAATAATTTCAGATTCATAATACTCAATCCAACACAAAGAACTTCAAAGAGTGCCCCAAGATTTCTACCGGAGAAACAAGGACGAAAACATGCATCAACCCCTATGCATAGATTACCCCAATGTCACCTCGGGAATCCGCGAGTTGAGTGCCAAGACATAGATCAAGTGCTCTCAAATCCATAAAAGTATTCAATCCGATAAAACGAAATCTCAAAGGGAAAACTCAATTCATCACAACAAGATAGAGCTGGGAAAACACCATATGATCCAACTATATTAACAAAGCCCGCGATACATCCAGATCGTGGCAACTCAAGAACACGAGAGAGAGAGATTAAACACATAGCTACTAGTACAAACCCTCAGCCCCGAGGGTGGACTACTCCCTCTGACGGTGTCAAAACCGGCAGATCTCGGGTAGGGGGGCCCAAGTTGTGTGTCTAAGGATTGATGGTAATAATGGACAATGGGGAGACGATGTTTACCCAGGTTCGGGCCCTCTTAATGGAGGTAAAAACCTATGTCCTGCTTGATTGTATTCGATGAGTATAGGGGTTACAAGAGTTGATCTACCTCGAGATCGTAATGGCTAAACCCTAGCTGTCTAGCCTATGATTATTCTGATGTCCTCTACAGACTAAACCCTGAGGTTTATATACACACCGGAGGGGCCTAGGGTTGTACAAAGTCGGTTTACAAAGGAAGGAAAGAGTACATCCGGACACCAAACTTGCCATCCACGCATACAGGAGTCCCACCCGGACACGGGGGACAGTCTTCTGCTTTATCTTCATGGCCCATCAGTCCGGCCCATATCGAATAGACCGAACACCCGAGGACCCCCTAATCCAGGAGTCCCTCAGTAGCCCCCGAACTTGCCTTCAATGACGATATAGTATCCGGCTTATGTCTTCGGCTTTGCAAGGCGGGTTCTTCATCATACTCCAGATTGACAACAGTCCGGTTTTGACCTCCATGTTCTGCCTTTATGATTCCTCCCTGTCGTTGCCTCGATTTCCATGCGTCGGGCGAATGTGAACAGTCCATAATTTTTTACAAATAAGCCCCTTATCATGCAAGGGCGGTATCTATATAAGGAGGTTAGATCTCCTAATGCCATCCCATATCGTGCAAAGAGCATCAAAGCAAACCACGAAAAATCAAAACATGGTGAGCGCTCCTGGCTCTTCCTCGCGCCCTCATGGCCCTCAAACAGGTGATTGGCGAAGCTGCTCAGTGTCTCACCTTCAGCTGAATCGACTTCAGACATAGGGATATCTCCCTCCCGCAGATCTAGTATCCGTGCGGGGGGGATTGGCCTCGATTGGCAAGGATGTGCTAGCAGAGAACTTCCCCAATCCCAACAAGGAGGAGAGGGTGTGCTTCGTCTCGTTTCTTCTGAGGGGCTTAGGATTCCCGATCCACCCCTTCCTCAGAGGTCTATTGGAATTCTATGGGATCCAGCTGCACAACCTCACACCAGGTTCTATTTTGCACATTTCTGGTTTTGTCGCTCTCTGCGAACTATTCTTAGGCTGCGAGGCTCATTTCGAGCTATGGAGGAAGTTCTTTTGCCTCGTCCCTCATCATCAAGGGGGTTCTATATTTAAAGTGGGCGGCGCCGAAGTATGGCGCATAGCCAGATCAGGTTACCTCATCGGAACTCCCAAGAAGGCATCCGAAGAATGGGCTTCGGAATGGTTTTATATAGAGGATGTTCCCCTTCCGGACCCAGTTCGACGTGGACTTCCCGAATTCTCCAGTGCTCCTTTAAAGAAACGCCTCAACTGGCGCCCCCGGAGCCCCAAAGAAGAAGACAGTGCGGAAGTAAAGAGGTTGGTCAGCAAGGTCAGGTTACTTGCCCATTTCGGACTCTCGATAATCGAAGTCATGGCTATCGCGATAAAGCAGTGCATCCAGCCCCTTCAATCCAGAGTGACCCCTTTATGGTGTTACAACGGAGAGGACGACGCATCTCGCTATAGGCCCGAGGGACCGGATACCCCTGCCGCTCTGGCCGCCATTCTGGCAGATCTTTATAAGGGGGAGAAAGAAGAATTCCTCTGTTTAAATTGTCGGGAAGGTTTCTCCATGTATAACCCCATTGAATGGGTGAGTTTTTTGATTATCAGCATTGTCCTACCTCATTATCGAGGCATACTAATTGAATTGTTTTGGTCGTCTTTAAAATAGACATGGAGGAAGGTCGTCGAAATGTGCATTGCCCCTCCCCACAACTAGAGGACTATGCTCGCCACGAAGATCCCGGCCTCTGCGAGGATCCGGTTATATTTATAGAGTTTGATGATGGAGTCTTTTATCAAGCAAGCCTTGACGGTTCGGAAGTGGCCATTACGGCCGACTAACCCGGCCTTCTCCCTTTCTCTAAGGTAAGTATTCGGAAATCATCCTCAGAAAGAGGAGTCTCCACTTGCACCTCACCCATCACACTGAATCGTGCTTTATAGGATCGGTGCTCGGCGAGCCGTACTCCATCGAGGGTGGCCCCTAGGAAGGTAGCATCTGTGCAGGGTGAGCCTTCAAAATGAAAGGAAACTGGGAGCACAGTCGAACCCCCTCCTTCATCAAAGAGGTATAACCTTTAACATATGCCTAGGCATAAAACCAGATTGTCATATTTCTCCTCCCATCTTATTCTAGGAGGAGCACACGGCGAACCATGTCCAAAATCCCTGTTAGCCGATCATCGGCTAATCCGGCGCCGGGCACATCACCCAGGATAAGAGCCAATACGGATGCAGCGCCAACTCATCCGCCTCATGAAGATTCGGATGACGTATCCGTCACAAATTCTGAAGTAGAGAGCGTGATGAATCATCGATGACTGAAAGAGACCATGCACACTCCAGTTTTTACGGAGCAAGAATTTAATGCCCTCAGCACCGTGGATTCATATATCCGAGCCGCCCGGGACGGACTTGCTGGAGTTGCCCACCTGTTTTCAAAAGATATGCAGTTAATGGTTTGTGTAAATTTAATAGATATACGCTAGTAGCCCCCAAGACTTGAAGCGGTTTAGGCCAACCGATTTAAGGATCGTTATGACCGCAGGTCCTCAAAGAGAAGAACAACGCACTGTCCCAGGAGCTTGAAATGAGCCGGACAAAGCTAAACGCCGTCAACACAGAGCTAGAAGAACTGAAGAAGGTCACGATGACCGTTGATCAAAAGAACAAACTGGAGGAGGAAAATGATAAGCAAGCCGAAGAGATAAAGAGCTTAAAGGCTCAATTATCGGACGCTCAAAAAGATAATAAAAAGTTAAAAGGCGGCATATTCAGTATGACCTTTGAACCATACAAGTTACTCATATTATCCCGTAATTCATAGTGTTATAATGCTACTCTTGCAGGTCTGTTAACCGGACGTCATGAAGAAGAAGTATCCGGATTCCGAGGTGACGTTTTAAAAGAGCTGTCCATAGTGCATGAGTGGGCCCGGAAAGCCATGAGAAGTATGGCCAAGGCCTTATGGCCATTCGATGCCCCTCCAGAAGGTATGGAGGGGTTGGTAAACCTGTTCAAAGGTGCCTGGCGCCGTTTTGAGCTATGGAAGACATCAGCATGCCGGGAAGGTGCATGAGAGGCATGGGCAATGGTGAATACGCACTACACCGGGCTTGATCTGAATCGTATGGCCCGAGTTGGACCGTAGGGACCGGACGGAAAAGAGATTCCCGTGAACTTGGTATATGACCAAGTGATGATAGCTGCGAAATATTCGCAAGAAGACTGTAGCTTAAGCAGTCTTATAGATGACATAGATAAAGAGTAGGCGTTCGATTCAATGTATCAATGTACTTTATCATCGAACTTATCTCCAACGAACTTGTCAAAATTTGTCATCGCAGGCCTTCGACATCAACCTCCAAACCAAGAAGTTGGAGTGTTTCCGGATACCATGTTAGAATGTAATAAACATTCATTATGTCCGGAAACCAGGCAATCCGGTCATGTTGCTCGAACAGACAAAATTTGTTCTGGGAGTTATGTTATATTACTTTTTAATGTAAGAAACATCTTCCAGGGAAAATAGTTCCGTTAAGGGTTCCTTTCCTTGGGTCGGCACGCTTAAGTATGCATGCCTAGGCTTTGATCCGAGTTACGGGCAGCCTATCACGTATTTGTTAGAAGAATTACACAAATGTAAATAATCTGTCGTTGCTTGCGGAACAATTATTCCCTTCAGAACGCTAGCTTTTGGCTTCACCCGTCTGAGGTACAGATCCGGAGTACCCGGTTGTAACAATCGCAGAGGTGCTCCCTTTATACCCTAGCCGAACAATCGGGAACGTAGGGTATAAACACAGGAGCGAGGCAACCCGGCTTGGCAAAAACGTAAGTCATAGTGGTGCATATAATGGCAAAAGATGTATAGAACAAATGACGTAAACAATGTAAGCAACAAGCTTTCAGTAATAAGCTTCGTCAAAGAAGCCCCCAGTTATAGTGGGGTGTATACATTTAAAGATGTGTGCCCCTAACAGTTTGGTAGATCCGAACATACCCTGGGAGAAAAGAAGGAAAAAATAAAAAAGAAGAGGAGAAAAAAGGAACCTAATCAAAAAAGAAAAAAGGATGCGACCGAACTATCTGTAGAATCGTCGGAGCCGAGTAGCGTTCCATGGATTTGGCTCAAGGTGATTATCCGATGCGTTACGAAGGCGATAGGCTCCTCCTGTGAGAACTTCATCTATGATGAAGGGGCCCTCCCATCTCGGTTTGAGCTTATCCTTCTTCTTCTCTGGGAGACGCAAGACGAGTTCGCCAACGTTATAAGTCTTGGCCCGTACTTCTCTGCTTTGGTATCGCCTGGCCTGTTTGTTGATAAAGTGCGGAACGGGCTTGTGCAATATCACGCTCCTCTTCGAGACCGTCTAGGTCGTCCTGCCGATCGAGCTCGGCTTCTCGCTCTTCGTACATGCGCACTCGAGGTGAGTCATGAATAATGTCACAGGGCAGGAAAGCTTCCGTGCCGTACACCATGAAGAAAGGTGTATATCCGGTTGTCCGGTTAGGTGTAGTCCGCAGCCCCCAGAGCACGGAATCGAGTTCCTCAACCCAGTGTTTATCTGACTCCCGTAGGGAGCACACCAGTCGGGGTTTGATGCCGCTCATTATCAGGCCATTGGCCTGTTCAACCTGACCGTTTGTTTGAGGGTGGTAGACGGATGCATAGTCGAGTTTAATGCCCAATTTAGCACACCAGTTTTTCACCTCATCAGCTGTGAAATTGGAGCCATTGTCAGTGATGATACTGTGCGGGACACCATAGCGGTGTACCATGCTGGATATAAAGTCAATCACTGGTCCTGCTTCAGCCGTTTTTACTAGTTTGGCCTCTATCCACTTAGTGAATTTATCCACCATAACCAGTAAATATTTCTTTTTATGGCTTCCCCCTTTAAGGGGTACGACCATATCGAGCCCCCAGACCGCGAAGGGCCAAGTAATGGGGATTGTTCTTAAGGCGGTGGGAGGCATATGACTTTGATTGGCGAAAAGCTGACATCCCACATAACGCTGGACAAGGGCTTGTGCTTCTGCTCGGGCCATTGGCCAGAAAAAACCTGTCCGGAAAGCTTTGCTTACGAGGGACCGAGCTGCGGCGTGATGGCCGCCCAGACCAGCATGTATTTCAGCCAAGAGTTGCTATCCCTCCTCTTCGGAGATACACCTTTGGAGAACTCCGGTAGTGCTTTTCTTGTACAGTTCGCCTTCGTGAACTTTGTAGGCTTTAGAATGCCGAACTATGCGACGGGCGTCATTTTGATCATTAGGTAGCTCCTGCCTATTAAGGTAGGCTATGAAGGGTTCAGTCCATGGAGCAATAACGGCCATGATCTCATGAGCAAAGGGTGTTATTTCGGTATCTGAACCCCCGATGATACCTGTATCATGTTCGGCTGATGGGGGTGTGATCAGGTTCGTACTTGCGTCTCTGCTCTCGTCCTGCCATACTACGGATGGCTTGAAGAGCCTTTCCACAAAGGTATTAGGCGGGACGGGGTCGCGCTTGGCGCCCATGCAAGCGAGTATATCCGCTGCCTTGTTACTGTCTCTAGCGACGTGATGAAATTCGAGCCCCTCGAACCAAGCTGATATTTTTAATACGGCATTTCGATATGCCGCCATTTTTGGATCTTTTGCATCAAACTCTCCATTTACCTGAGATATTGCGAGGTTCGAATCCCCGCGCACCTCTAGGTGTTGTATGCCCATGGAGACAGCCATGCAGAGACCATGTAGAAGTGCCTCGTATTCGGCTGCGTTATTGGAGTCCGTATACATGATTTGCAACACGTAGCGGACTGTGTCCCCCGTGGGGGATGTCAAGATGACGCCAGCCCCCAGTCCGGCTAGCATTTTAGAGCCGTCGAAGTACATGATCCAGTTGGAGTAGGAACTGTACTCTTTGGGGAGCTCGGCTTCCGTCCACTCTGCGATGAAGTCGGCCAGCACCTGAGATTTAATAGCTCGGTGTGGCTTGTATGTTATTTCAAACGGTAAGAGCTCAATGGCCCATTTAGCTATGCGGCCAGTGGCGTCCCTGTTATTTATAATGTCGTTAAGTGGTACTTCGGATGCCACCGTGATCGAACACTCTTGAAAATAGTGTCGGAGTTTTCGGGATGCCATAAAGACCGCGTAAGCTATCTTTTGGTAGTGAGGGTATCGGGATTTGCAGGGTGTAAGGACCTCCGTTATGTAATACACTAGCTTTTGGATGGGGAATTTATGTCCCTCATCCCCTCGCTTGACGACGAGTACGGCGCTCACTACCTGGTGAGTTGCGGAGATATAAAGCAGCATAGGCTCGCCAACACTTGGGGCGGCTAGGATTGGATTGCCTGCTAATATGATTTTTATTTCTTCCAATCCGGCTGTGGCCACTTCTGTCCATTCAAAGTTGTCGGTGCGTCTGAGCAGTCTATAAAGTGGTAATGCTTTTTCTCCTAATCTGGAGATAAAGCGGCTCAAGGCCGCTACGTACCCTGCTAGCTTTTTAACCTGTTTTAGGTCTGTTGGCGTAGCCAATTGCGACAAGGCTCGGATTTTAGCTGGGTTTGCTTCAATTCCTCTATGGGAGACAATGAACCCTAATAACTTTCTGGCTGGAACGCCGGAGACGCATTTTTCCGGATTGAGTCGTATGTCGTATGTTCGTAGGTTGTCAAATGTGAGGCGGAGATCGTCCACCAATGACTCGACGTGTTTGGTCTTGATGACCACGTCGTCCACATATGCTTCTACTATCTTGCCGATTTGTTTTTCCAAGCATGTTTGAATCATGCGTTGGTAAGTGGCGCCAGCGTTTTTAAGCCCGAAAGGCATAGTGTTGAAACAGAAAGGCCCATACGGGGTGATGAATGCCGTTGTGGCCTGGTCAGACTCCTTCATTTTAATCTGATGGTATCCGGAGTAAGCGTCGAGGAAACACAATGAGTCGTGTCCCGCGGTCGCATCAATAATCTGGTCAATGAGGGGCAATGGGAAAGGGTCTTTAGGGCAAGCCTTATTGAGGTCATTGAAATCGACACAAAGGCACCAAGATTTGTCCTTCTTCGGCACCATGACCAAGTTGGCTAGCCAATCCGGGTGTTTGATTTCTCTGATGAACCCGGCCTCGAGTAGTTTGGTTAGTTCCTTCCCCATAGCTTGTCGTTTGGGTTCGGAAAATCGCCGTAGTGTTTGCTTGACTGGTTTGAACCCCTTAATTATGTTGAGGCTGTGTTCGGCCAGTCTACGTGAGATACCGGGCATGTCCGAAGGGTGCTAGAAGAAGATATCCCAATTTTCACGTAGGAACGCGCGTAAGGCGGCATCTACCGTCGAATCCAGCTGTGCTCCGATAGACGCTGTTTTGTTAGGATCCGTCGGGTGCACTTGAATTTAACTATTTCATCTGCTGACTTGAAAGAGGTGGATTTAGGTCTCTTATCGAGAATCACATCATCCCTGTCCACCATGGATCGTAGGGTGGTTAATTCTTCGGCCGCAAGGGCTTCGGGGAGTGCCTCAAGGGCCAAGGATGCGGTTTTGTTTTCGGTGCGGAGTGTTGTATCCGGATCACTTGTAACTGTGATTATTCCATTGGGCCCCGGCATTTTAAGCTTCATGTACCCATAATGGGGTACAATTTGGAAGCGTAAAAAAGCGCCCCGCCCTAGAAGGGTGTGGTAGCCTCTATTGAAGGGAGCGATGTGAAAGAGCAGCTCCTCCGACCTGTAATTTTCAGGCGTGCTGAATACTACATCAAGTTTAATTCTCCCCGAGCATCATGCTCCTCGACTGGGGATGATAACTCGAAAGGTGATACTGCTTTGCTCGATGCATGTTCTATCGATCTGCATTTTGTCGAGCGTGTCCTCGTAGATGAGGTTAAGCCCGCTGCCGCCGTCCATGAGCACTTTGGTAAGTCAAAAGCCGTCCACAATTGGGTTTAGGACTAAAGCGGCGGGTGCTCGGACTGATCGGGCCCTTGGTTCGTCGTCAGCGGTGAAGGTTATTGCCGCGTCGTTCCATGGGCTTACTGCGGTTACTTGGTGGAATTCGGGGAGGTCGCGGAGTGCCCTCTTACGCTGATTATTTGAGGAGAAAGTCTCGAAGACCGTAAGAATGTTAAAATCGTCATCCTCCGGAGAATGCTTCTCTGGAGTGGTGGTGGTGAGGATGGCCTCGCCACTTTTAGCTACCTGCCGGAGTACCCAACATGCTCAAAGGCTGTGGGTTGAGTCAGTGCTCGGCGTTGTATGTACCGGACAGGGCTTGTCGAGGAGTTCGTCAAGAACGGACCTGTATCTCGTAGAGGGTTTTTTCTTGCCGACGGGCTTATGGTCGGATGCCTCGTAAGGGTGTATCCATTTTGCCCGGGCAGTGCACTGCTTAAAGGCAGCAGGTTCCAATTGGGTTTTCTGTGCCTTCCAAGTGCTTTCCATCGCGCAATACTTCCGTACTACGTGCGATAGCTCCGTGAAACTCTGTATGCGACGGCGGTTGAGGGCATTCCGAACTCCCTCGCCGGTACAATTGCAATGAAAGACTGAGACTGCGTCGTCGTCGCAACAATCTTTAATCTTGTTTTTGACAAGTAGGAATTTGGCCCAGAAGTGATGGACCATTTCCCGAGGTTGCTGCCGTACATACATTAGGTCACATATGTCTAGAGGGCCTGAATTACTTGGAGAGTATTGATTGTGGTGGGTGGGTGGGCAAAAACTCGAATCCCGACCCAAGATTGCATCCGGAGCCTCTAAAATTTCCGAAGTCACTAGTTCGGGTCCAGGGAGATCCAAGTGCTCCTCGGACCCAATGTCCGACCCTGAGTTCGGGGGACGCGGAGTCTCATCCAAAGGGAGGGTGTCCGACCCAAGAGGTTCGGAGACACAAACATAGCTGGTCTTTAGTATAGGGGAAGAAGTGTTTTCGGCTCGTTCCTCGACGACCGCTACCAGGTGGGTGATCGGCGGGGAATTAATTTCCCTCTGGTCGGGTTTGAGCCCGATCCGATCATAATCCGTTGAAAGCCCCAGGGTGGCGATGCGATCTAGCAGCTCGTTTAAAGATGAGACGTCCGCCGGATCCATCTTTTCGGAGTGTTCGAGACCGATGCGGGGGTGATGTTTGGCGATCACGGGGGGCGCTGTTGGCTTGATGGCCATGCCAGTACCCACGGTGAAACTACCAAGCTGGAGGACCTGTCCTGAAGTTAGGATCCTTCCAGAGGTGATATCATCGTTGATGACAAGGCGAGCCATAGATCGCTTGTCGCGACTACACAGCGGAGCTCTCAATGAAAGCACCAATGTCGGTGTCAAAACCGGCAGATCTCGGGTAGGGGGGCCCAAGCTGTGTGTCTAAGGATCAATGGTAACAATGGACAATGGGGACACGATGTTTACCCTGGTTTGGGCCCTCTTAATGGAGGTAAAGCCCTACGTCCTGCTTGATTGTATTCGATGAGTATAGGGGTTACAAGAGTTGATCTACCTCGAGATCGTAATGGCTAAACCCTAGCTGTCTAGCCTATGATTATTCTGATGGCCTCTACAGACTAAACCCTCCGGTTTATATACACACCGGAGGGGCCTAGGGTTGTACAAAGTCGGTTTACAAAGGAAGAAAAGAGTACATCCGGACACCAAACTTGCCATCCACGCATACAGGAGTCCCACCCAGACACGGGGGACAGTCTTCTGCTTTATCTTCACGGCCCATCAGTCCGGCCCATATCGAATAGACCGGACACCCGAGAACCCCCTAATCCAGGACTCCCTCACCCTCCTCATCATGGTGGCCATAGGGATGATGAAGATGGCCTTCGGTGATGATCTCCCCCTCTGGCAGGGTGCCGAAACAGGGTCTAGATTGGTTTTTCGTGGCTACAGAGGCCTGCGATGGCGGAACTTCTGATCTAGGGTTATTTCTGATTGTTTCTCTATTTATAGGATTTTTCAGCGTTGGAATCACACGAAGATGGGCCTCGAGGTGGGTACAACCCACCTGGGCGCGCCTGGGCCTCCTGGCGCGCCCAGGTGTCTTGTGCTCACCTTCTTCACCTTCTGGTCCTCCCACGAAGCTTCTAGTGCCTCTTTTGTTCCAAAAAAATTGCCAAAAAGTTTCGTTGCATTTGGAGAACTTTTATTTCTGCACAAAAAGCAACACCACGGTAGTTCTGCTGAAAACAGCGTCAGTCCTGGTTAGTTCCATGCAAATCATACCAAAACCATATAAAATTGTTGTTAACATGGCATGAATACTTCATAAATTATAGATACGTTGGAGACGTATCAGCAAGTCTCTTTACTCTTTCTGTAATACAAGATCCCGTGGCTAACTCCTTAGTCACATTGCTTGCAAGCTCATTGTGATGTTGTATTACCGAGTGGGCCCCGAGATACATCTCCGTCATACGGAGTGACAAAACCCAGTCTCAATCCATGCCAACTCAACATATACCCTCGGAGATACCTATAGAGCATCTTTATAGTCACCCAGTTATGTTGCAACGTTTGATACACACAAGGTACTCCTCCGGTGTCAGTGAGGTTCATGATCTCATGGTTATAGGAACGGATACTTGACATGCAGAAAACGATAGCAATAAACTTGATACGATCATATGCTACGTTTATAGTTTGAGTCTTGTCCATCACATCATTCTCCTAATGATGTGATCCCATTATCAAATGACAACTCATGTCTATGGCTAGGAAACCATAGCCATCTTTGATCAACGAGCTAGTCCGGTAGAGGCTCACTAGGGACATGTTGTTGTCTATGTACCCACACATGTATTTGAGTTTCCGGTCAATACAATTATAGCATGGATAATAAACGATTATCATGAACAAGGAAATATAATAATAACCACTTTATTATTGCCTCTAGGGCATATTTCCAACAAAAACAAGAGACAAATGGCAAATGAAAGTAAATGCAAGGAGATGAAAGTTTATGCGATGGTACTTGATAGGTATTGATGATGTCTCCCCAGCAACGGCGCCGAAAATTCTTCCTGCTACTTGTGAGTTGCGTTAGGATTTCCCCGAAGAGGAGAGGATGATGCAGTATAGTAGAGTTAAGTATTTCTCTCAGTTAAGAACCAAGGTTATCAATCCAGTAGGAGAACCACGCAATACCTCGTGAACAACACCTACACACAAAAGAACAAATATTGCACCCAACGCAAACAAGGGATTGTCAATCCCTTGGCGGTTAATTGCAAGGATCAAGTCTGATAATGGTAGATAGATAAACAAAAACACAAAATAAAATAATGGTAAATAAAATGCAGCAAAGTATTTTTGTATTTTAATATATGATAAAGATAGACCCAGGGTCCATAGTTTTCACTAGAGGCTTCTCTCTTGAACATAGCATACGGTGGGTAAATAAATTACTGTTGAGCAATTGATAGAAAAGCGCATAGTTATGACGATATCTAAGGCAATGATCATGTATATAGGCATCACGTCCGAGACAAGTATACCGACTCCTTCTTGCATCTACTACTATTACTCCACACATCGACTGCTATCCATCATGCATCTAGAGTATTAAGTTCATAAAGAATGGAGTAACACCTTAAGCAACATGACATGACGTAGCCAAAGTAAACCCAATCAATATGAATAAACCCCATCATTTTATCCTTAATGTCAAGAATACAAATACGTGCCTTGTCCCTTTCTGTCATTGGGATATAGAGCATCGCAAGATTGAACCCATTACAAAGCACCTCTCCCATTGCAAGATAAATCAATCTAGTTGGCCAAACAAAATCAATAGATCGGAGATAAATATGAAGCTATAATAATTGTGAATAAAAGAGTTCAGAGAAGACTCAAATAATATTCATAGATAATCCGATCATAAACCCACAATTCATCAGATCCCAACAAACACACTGCAAAAGAAGATTACATTGAATAGTTCTCCAAGAACATCGAGGTGAACATTGTATTGAAGATCAAAGAGAGAGAAGAAGCCATCTAGCTACTAGCTATGGACCCGTAGGTCTGTGGTAAACTACTCACGCATCATCAGAAGGGCAGCAAGGTTGATGTAGAAGCCATCCGTGGTTGATTACCCCTCCGACAGACTACCGGAAAAGGCCTCCAGATGGGATCTCGCGAGAACAGAAGCTTGCGGCGGCGGAAAAAGTATTTCGGGCTCCCTGTTGATTTCCCGATTTTAGAGAATTTATAGAGCTGGAATTAGGTCAAATGGAGGAACGAGGGGCCCACAAGGAACATGGGTGCGCCCATGTGGCTTGTGGCCTACTCCTTCGTCTTTTGGCCCCTCCCGAAGCTTCTAGGGTCCCTTATGTTCAGAAAAAATCATCAAAAAGTTTCGTGGCATTTGGACTTCGTTTGGTACTGATTTCCTGGAAAACCAAAAACAGGCAAAAGACAACAACTGGCATTTGGCACTAAATTAATATGTTAGTCCCAAAAATGATATAATATTGCATATAAAACATCCAAGATTGATACTATAATAGCATGGAACAATGAAAAATTATAGATAAATCGGAGAAGTATCACCCGTCAGCCATCACCGGTCTAGACCGGTATCACCATGGTCCATCTTCACCCGTCCAGGCTGGCCTACGCCGCCGCCAACCAAATCCACCGCGAGTGGTGGCGGCGCGCGTCCGGCAGGCGAAGAAAGAAGCCATGTTTGCGCAGGTTGACGAGGCGGTAGAGGGATTTGACTGGGGCACCAACAATGATGTCGCCAACTCCGCATCGACCACGCCCCACGAGGACGACGACGATGAAGCCGGTACGTTCGGGGCCGCCGCCAATGGCGAGGAAAAGTAAACCATGGGAGGTCACCGCTTGGGTCCAAGGAAGGCAACCGCCACCGTCTCGATGGGTTACACGGTGGTGACTTGCCCGCTTCATGGGGGCATAAACAACGACGACCGTCTTTCTCCGCCCAAAACCCAACCGCGGATCCAGTCTTCACTGAGGCAGAGGTTATTCTTCCCATACCATTGAAGAATTTAGCTCCGAGGCTCACGACGGTCAGGTGAGCTTGCTACCAGACACGGGGAAGACATGTCATGGGAAACAGGATCCGTCGCGGCTGGCAATAGATTAGGTTAGAATAGCCTAGCTTAGTCCGGTATAGTTTAGTTAAATATGTCTGAAATGTAAATGTTTTCATGTAAATGTTTTCATCTGGTTTATATGAAAAATCATCCGATTTGCATGGAAAAGCATCCGGTTTGCATGGAAATCGCCCGGTTTGCTGAAATCTGCTTTGAAATGTATGCAGCTACGGTTGGATGGCCGGCTCCCACATCTATGTCCGCGGTCTGGTCCCATCGGTTGGTGGATGGATACGATGTCCAATTTGAGGTCACCGTTGGATATGCCCATATGCAGCTGCCCACATAAATTATGTGGGATTATGCAGGCTGCAGGATTCCCACATACCTCACAGAGACGAAAACAACAATAGCTAGCTAGTTGTAGTATAGAATGTGTCCAATTTAAGTGTAGAGTGTGTCCGCATATACTCCGCAAAGAACATACTCCATGATCAATTACATCAATTGCAGTACACGACTAAGATAGAAATATATGGTTCAGATGTTCATGCACTCCTGCCTGGAGTTGGCGTCGGTCGCGACCCCAGTGAGCATCGCGAGCGCCACGCCGGTGAGGTCCGGCTTGACATGTTCGGTGGCCAAGTATTGCTGGAGGAGGACCCAAGCGAAGCACACGTTCTGCATCATTCGGTTGTCGTTGAGTGTTGCCCACATCCGAGCTTGAGCAGCTCTTCAACCTCGTTGAGCACGACGGTCTCATCCCTAGGGTCGAAGATGGCCTGGAGGAGCGAGACATAGAGGAGCACATTGAGAGGGTACGTGTCGGCCCAGTGGCAGGCCTCGCCGGCGGGGGCAAAGCGCCATGCCAGGGTGAGTGCGGCGTCCGAGGCCTTGTCGGTATCCATGTCACGGGCATCAGCAGATTGCACGACTTCGCAGAAGCGGAGCATGGAGGCCTTGTCGTGGTGGTCAGGCGAGCAGGACGAAGGTGTGGAGGATGAGGCCCGCCTTGAGGAGCTTTACTTGGAGGCGCTGCCACTGGTGGTGCTCGGCGTTGTTGGTGAAGTCTGGCAGCTTGAGCTACCGCAGCAGCTCCACTGACAGGATGATCGTCTATCCTCTTCTGCCCACATGCATTGCCATCAAGTCCACCCATTAAGAACAAATCATCAGATCGAACAAACACAATGTGTTTTCGTGTCAATGGTGTGCATAAATCCATAAACATACATACTTGTCTGACGAGGGTGCACATGAGTGTCTTGCATTGGCGGGCGTCGCCGTGCTCCGTGACGCGCATATGTTGGCCCATGATCTCGGCGGACGTCATGGGCCGCCATGGCGCTTTCACCTACCTAGTGAGGCCAGGGACAAGGTGGACGGTGGCGCAAGGCTAGCCATGTCAAAGCTATGCGTTGGCGTGGCACTAGGTAGATACGCGGGTTCGATGTGGACACTGCAGGATAAATCCACATAATCCACATATCTCGTCGTTCCACCCACGGGTGTCCACGAGTGCGAGTGAAGTCTGTTTTAAACCCGGAGGTTATAGAGTGCGACATAAACGAACCTTCACGTCTAAATCCCTGAAGTTGGTACCTCGACCTCGTTGATCCCGGTTAATTTAGACCTTAGATCCGTTTGCTGCACCGGGAAAAAAATGATCCAGGCCGGTATCAGTCGTTACTCTCACCGAGAACGTTGGCACTGTCATATTCATCCTTTTACCTCAATCATCTCTCCTACATTGGCCCTCTCTCTTCGCCAGCGTATCTAGAGCAGCTGTCACCTCCACCTTGGGCGCGAGGCAGTGCAAAACTGAGGGAGCTTGGCGCCCGGGAGGAGCCACCGCAGGCGGGGCGAGTTGGTGCTCGAGGGAAGGGCCAGGATGATGAGCCTCGAGGCGGAGGCGGCGCGCCGGCGCGCCCAGGAGGGTCACTCTACGCACTGCGATTGCGGCCGCCCTACGGTGCGAGGTGGCGACTCTCGGCGTCCACGTGCTCCGGCGGCTTTGAGGTGTGCGCGCGCGATGGAAGGAAGATGCCGGACCCTCCCGTGGACGCCGAGGGGTGAGTGCCCATGAGACAATGCCAGTGCATGACCGCGGCCACCGGGAGGATTCGCTGACTAGCCGTGCTCGGTTCCTCCGTGCCTCCCCCACCACCGCGTTGTCTTGCCTCGCGCATGGCACAAAGCCATCACCTACAACAATCGGCATTCTAAGGCACGCCCACACCAAAGCCACGGACCGATGGACGGGGTTGCAGCTCAGGTGGCTAGCAGTTGGGGCGCGGGTTGGTGTGCCCGGCACGCGCGTACAGCACGAAGAGAGCGGCTCAACTGCAAGGGTCAATGCACTTAGTGGAAGCGTTCGTGTTCCGAGCGAAATTGGAATAGAGGTGGTGTGCGTGCACTGCGTGGCCATCGCGTGCTCAGCGCGGCATGCACTCTGACGTACTGCTCCTAGAGAAATCAATCAACATGCTTGTTTGCTTCCGAGCTAGTTTTGAACATATGTCTATCTACTAGTACCATTGAATCGATCTAGCATCCTAAGTTCCTAACAGCAACAACGCCTTGGCGATGGAGGCCGTCCATGAAGCCGATCGAAACGTGCGGCATTCACCTTGGCCTCCACCGACGGCATGTGCAAGGAAGGGAGCGTCGCAGAGGGCCACGTCCCCGTCGCTTCTGTGGTCGCACGCAGACGAGCGCTTGGCACGAGCTCGTTTCGGGAGCTGGCGATGGGATCGGTAACAGACAGAGGGGAAAGCGATCGAGGAAGAATGATATGGCAGGTAGGCCCGTGTGGTCAGTCACACAAACAAGGGATCCCGGTCAGGACTGTCCTTCCAAACAGGTCTAGGGTCGGTTTAGGGTTATAATTGACCGGGATCGATGAGGTAAGGGTACCAACTTCAGGGATTTAGACGTGAGGGTTTGTTTCCATTATACTCTACAATCTCAGGGTTTAAAACATACTTCACTCCCACGAGTGCCAATTACATGGGCTTTTAAGTGGGTACCATGGGTGCCACATGTCCACGTGCGGCCTAACATGGCTCCCCCCTATCCTATACTTGTGTATATATGTGCTTGTTTTAGGCTTGTAATCTCTCATATTTAAGATGAAAACATGTATTAGAATGATCTAGCCTTTGTTACATAGTATTTGTTAACTCATTTGGCCCCTTTCATCTTTGACTTCTGGCTACACTGGTGATGGAACGTACAGTTAGAGGCGCACGCCCTAAACTAAAACATGTCATGTCCGCACGTAAGTTGGCCTCTACCAAGATGGCTCCAGAGCATGTGTACGCGCCGTTGAAACTCCCATGATGACGTTCAATTCTCGGTGTAGTATGACATTTTGTGTTCATGGCCATGGCTTCGGTTGCATGCTGATGTTGACGTAATGGTTATGCACGCGAGCACCTCTCCGACCATGCACGCATGGAATGATTTGGATTTCAGTTTCTCATGATAATGGCGTACGGTTGTGCCCCTCCATTACCTCATAATCTTCTCCAGCAAGTGGCGGCGGCAACACACGAGAACTTTCGGCTTGGTGGTGCTCTCTGAGCAGAGGACCTCGAGCTCTGGTGTGAAAACCCAGGATCTGACCTTCATTAGTTGCACCTAACAATTGTGGTGTTCACGCTTCGCGTCCTCGTTGAAGCCATTGTATTGGAGATTTATTTGACATGCTCTCCGAAGTGGAGACCCATGATCTGGCATATGATAGGTGGATCCAACGACGACGGTGCTTGGAAGTCGTTTCCTTCCTCAAGGCATTGCTTCCGGAGAACCTTGCACGTGGTTCATGTGTTGTCAATTGTTTTGCTCTGTATCTGTTGCATGGCTCTCTTCAATTTTACTTTTTATTCTTTGTATATTTTGGATGTGTGCAGGTTCAATGTCTCAACTAGTTTTTGATATTTTGCCAGAGGCTGAACGTAACTGGTATCATCTTGATAATAATTTATTATCTTTTATAAATAGGAAAACTGTACAGTAGACAATAGACATTTTTTAAGGCAATGATAGGCACCTTAGTCAAGGTCTCGGTATGTTTGAGATTCTGATCTAACGATAATAACCGAGCAATGGTTGGATCGAACAAGGATAATTGGGCCGAACCAAATCCTCATCGACAATGTCTACAAAGCCGATCGGACAACAACAAGGTGATTTTGAAGACTGAATGCCAAGCAACAAAAATCCCACAAAGGCCACGAATGGGCGGCCGAGTAGGAAGCGCCCACTGGGTGGGTTTTTTAGAGTATTTTCTTGTGTCAATTTATTTCGTGTGGCTTTTGGTGGTTATCCCGGTTTGGCTTGGTTTTTTGTTTTATACATTTCCAGCTTATTTTTTCCTAGGTTTTCTCTTCTTTCTTTTTTGTTAATTAATTAATTTTCTTTCTGTTTTTACTTTCTTTAATTCATTTTTTTGTTTTGCCATTCTGAGTTTTCTTTATTCTTCTCTTTAATACATTTATTTAAATAACATTTAAAGTCTCTGGGACCTTCTGTACGACGAGCATTGCGTCAAACAGTAGGTGCTTCGCACATGTGCGCTCTTGATTGGGTCAACCGATTGTAGCGAGCCAGCGCATGGTAACAAGCCGATGTATTATAGTGAGATGACTAACGGTAGCAAACCGATTATTATAGCAAACATTATTTTAAAACACGCAAAAAATTACATTCCAAACATTTTTTAAAAATGGAAACCATTTTTAAAATTTCCAAACATTTTATAGAAAAACATGGCTTGCATTTTTAGAAAACCAATCATTTTCCCAAAAAGTAGGACATTTTATGAAAATATAAACATTTTTTTGGAAAATACGAATATTACTTAAAAAGTCATAGTATACTTAAGAAACACGAACATTTTTTAGTTACAAAATTTTCTTATTTTTCCATTTTTCAAATTTCCAGACATTTAAAAAAAGTAAAAGGAAAAACAGAAACCGGACCGAAATCTTCCCAAAACCATTGAAAACCAAACACAAACCTTGAGCAAAGCTCGTAAAACCGAAATTCTTGTAGAACAGGTCGCTGCTAAATGGTCGGTTAGGCGAAGCCGATACATAATGGGTCAAATAGGGAGGGGAGCTCCTATTCGGCAGATCCTATTTGGCGATTCACGCGCTGTGCATTTCTCAAACGGGCGCCTGAAGCCTTCCAAGTTGGGCCAGCCCGTTTAGCTACTTTTTTTCTTTTTTCATTTTTTACTTAATTTCGTGATTTTTTCCCCTAAAAGGATAAACTTTTTCATTTTTATGAAATTTTTACAGAATTGATGAACTTTTTTGAATATCAGTCAACTATTTTTGAAATTGATGATTTTTACAGAAAGTTCTGCAAAATCGATGAACTTTTTTTCCAATTTGATGAACTTCCTTTCAAACCGAAAATTGTGAACTTTTTTCCAATTGGTCAATTTTTAAAAAAATCAATAATTTTTTTAACATTGTTGAACATTTTTCAAAAGTTGCTGAACTTTTTTCAAATTAAATTATTTAAAAAAATGATTAACCTTTTAAAATTTGAAGAACTTATTTTCAAATAGTTGAACTTTTTTCAAGTTCATGAAACTTTTTTTAAAATCCGTGAGATTTTTCTAAATCACATTTTTTTTCCTATTTTTACATTTTTTTCCTGTTTCTTTTTTCACAAATGTGAACGTGTACATGGGCCAGCCTACCAGTGCGGGCACGTTGGCACGAGGGAGCTTTTCTGGTACGGCGCCTTATGCGCCAGTTTTTCGAAGAGGCGCTCACTGGCAGGTCGTTTAGCCTGGCCCGGTAAATACGACACAACTCGAACAGGCAGCTCGCTCGATCGATCTTGCTTTGATTTTATTGATTAAGGGAGTACAAGTTAAAGGATGATCTACCACGAGATCTGTAACATCCCCACATCTTAGTCATGTCACTAACCTAATTAATGTGACATGTCATCATGATCACCATAATTAGATTAGAGTCAAGAATGAAGCAAACTCTCAAATTCAATTCAAAATAAAAATAGAAAAATGTCTACACTATTCCTTAAAATCCCTAAACATTTTTCACAAGTGTAACCTACCTAAACTCAATACCTAAATTGTTGCACCAAAATTTTTATTGGACTGGCAACATTTAAATTTGTTGTTTTAAAATAAACAAATATTTATACATCTCCAAATATTCAAAGAACTTGTGTGTGGCATTGTTGTAGTGTACTTCAATTATGTGCAAAGTTTCATCATGAACTAAAATAATTTTCTACCTAAATAAAATAAAAACAACAACAATGAAAATAAACTGCAGAAAAGAAATAGACAAAACTGCACTGTGCACTTGTAGCCCACGGCTACAGTGCACAACCCAACCCACCAACTAGCCATCAGAGGAGGCAAAGGCATGGCGTGGCAACAATCCACGGCGCCATGGCCGTCGAATGCACGATGTCTAGCACAACAGGGATGCTTGGAGGAGGATAAGACCATCCCCGACCCCGTAGACAAATCCTAGCATCATTCCCCTCGCTCCCTCGCTCACCATCATAGATTTGGACGCGCCAGAGCTCGTGGTCGTCGTGGCCGTCCTCGTAGCCCCGGCCACCGTCCACCCCGCCACGTGAGAAGACGTCCAGGAGAACCGCCACCGTCGACTTCGTCCGTCCCGAGCACCGAACCGAGCCGGGGTTGCCCGTACATTCGCCATCGCTGCCGTCTTCGTCGCATACATCATCGTCGTCCGTCGTCGATTGCCGCTACTCCGGTCCACCTCTGGCCTCACCGAGCTCGCCATCCGCACCGCAGTGAGCTTCTCCCCCGAATCCCCCCTTTCCCGATCTCGATCTGCATCGTATGCCGCTGCCCCGCTGCCTTGGCCAGAGCTCGCCATGGCCGTGTCTACGCGCAATCAGCCACGCCTGTCGCTGCTCCTGGCCGTCCTGGGCGCCACCACATGCGCAGCGCCCAGGGCCGTTGCCTCCTTGGTGCGGGCGTACACAGCCGCGGCCACCGCTGGCTGTGCCCCTCGCTAGTGGGGTTGGCCCTGTTAGATTAGGACTAGGATTAGCTTTGGTTAGATTAATTCTTTAGTTAGTCTATAAATATGCAAATGACATGTGGGCCCTGTTTTGGAATTAAAAAATAAATCAAATTAAAATTGTCTAAGCCTATGACATGCGGGACCCATTTGCATTGCTCATTTGTTGACTAGTCAAATGTTGACTAGGTCAACTCTGCCGCTGGACCCAACCTGTAAGCCACTATAGCTAGGCTGCTGCTGTGTGCACTAAGGAACTTCATTTTAAATTCGAATTGAAACAATTCCAAAAAATTCAGAAATTGTTAAAACTTTGGAAATCCATATGAAATAAACCATAGCTCAGATTGAAATAATTTATATATGAAAAATGATCAAAAAATTATAATGAATCCGAATATGTCATTTGCATGCATGACAAACATCATTATCATAATTAACCTTGAACTTTTGCATCAGAATCAATATAGCAAATAATACGTGGAGTTGGGAAAATATTCCAAATATTTCCCCTCTTCAATTAAAGTGCGTAGTAATGCATTAAAGCACATTACCGACACATGCTATAACTCCAGGCAAGAGGCAATAGTATTGCATTATTATATTTTCATGTTTATAATTAAAGTGTTTATATTTTATGCTAGAACTGCTATGATTCTGGAATGTGCGATTCAGTGGAAACTCATATGCACGTGTGGAATGATAAACGGTAAAATATGATTCCTAGTCTCATCTTTAAGACTAGCTAAAGTGTTGTCGGTGATCATGTTAGCCGGATCTTACTATATTATTAAGAGCAACGATAGTCCTAAAACCACTTTGATAATATGACGTTGGAAGAAATATCATATTGAATCCACCCAAACTTGTTTGTTATACTTTGAGATACTATCGTCACAATTCAATTGTTATAACACGGATAGTTAACATGTGATTTAGTTTCTTAAACCATGAGAGTATCTTAGTCACTTCTTAATGTACGATGGGCTTTGGGGTTGCTCAAACATCATTTGTAACACGGTAATCATAACGACAACTTACAGGTTCATTAAAAAGTTTGACAAGGGATTAGATAACTCAAGAGTGGGTTTTGCTCCTCCAACGATGGAGAGATATTCTTAGGGCCCTCTCGATGTGACGACATCCATTATCGTCTGGCTAGACATAGGTGACTAGGTCATGGGGATGTCGGAACATGTCGACGAGAAAGAAGAAAACCGATAACGAGGAGACCGGTATACTGAGCATGTGTATGACTCAAGAGGATAGCGATATATCTCAACCCAAGTTCTGTAAAGTATCGTGAAACAAAGGGAATGGCACATGATAACCAAAAAGGTTCACTCGAATGTCATTCATGTGCTAACAGGGATCGATATGGATGTCCGTAGATCCGCTATCGATCATTGAACGAAAGGGGTTTTGTTCATGTCTTTGTTTTCCCGAACCTACAGGGTCACAAGCTTAAGGTAATCACGATCTGTGAGTGTTAGTAAGAGAGGGGTAATGAGGAAATATTTATGAAATAGTTTCAATAATATTCAAAATAATTTCAAGAGGAACCGGAAGCGTTTTGGAGTCACTGGAAGGGTTTTAGGGTTACCAGGTAATACCGATAAATAATATATAGGTGGAAAATGTTTCTGGAGATGTTAAATCAATAATAAAAGCCTCTAATAATAGTTAGGAGGCTTTTATATTTAATTAAATATCAACGAGCATTAAAAGTCCAAGTGGTGTATGATACGTCTCCAACGTATCTATAATTTTTTATTGTTCCATGCTATTATAGTGTCAATCTTAGATGTTTTATATACATTTACAAGAAACTTTATATCATTTTTTGGGACTAACCTACTAACTTAGTGCCCAGTGCTAGTTGTTGTTTTTTGCTTGTTTTTTACTTTGGAGAATATCAATACCAAACGAAGTCCAAATGCCACGAATCTTTTTTGGAGATTTTTTTCTGGCGATAAGAGACCCTGAAAGCTTCGGGAGGGGACGAGGAGACGAAGCAGTAGCCCACAAGGCACCAGGCCATGCCCAGGGGGTAGGGCGCACCCTGGTACCTAGTGGGGCCCACAAGCCTCCTTTGACCTAACTCCGCCTCTATAAATTCCCAAAAATCAGGAAACCAACAGGGGACTCCATGAAATACTTTTTCCGCCGCCGCAAGCCTCTGTTCTAGAGAGATCGCATCTGGGGACCATTTCTGGCACTCTGCCGGAGGGGGAATCAATCATGGAGGGGCTCTACATCAACCTTGCCTCTCCTCCAATGATGCGTGAGTAGTTTACCACAGAGCTACATGTTCATAGTTAGTAGCTAGATGACTTCTTCTCTCTCGATGTTCTTCAATACAATGTTCTCGTTGATGTTCTTGGAGTTCTGTCCGATGTAATTCTTTTTTGCGGTGTGTTTGTTGGGATCCGATGAATTGTGAGTTTATGATCAGATATATCCATGAATATTATTTGAGTTTTCTCTGAACTCTTTTATGCATTATTGTTATAGCTTCGTATTTCTTCTCCGATCTATTGATTTGGTTTGGCCAACTAGATTGATTTATCTTGCCATGGGAAGAGGTGCTTTGTGATGGGTTCGATCTTGCGGCGCTCAATCCCAGTGACAGAAAGGGACATGACACGTATGCATGCCTGCTATTAAGGGTAAAAAGATGGAGTTTATTCATACGTGAGTTTATCTTGTCTACATCATGTCATCTTGCTTAAAGCGTTACTCCGTTTCTTACAAACTTAATACTCTAGATGCATCCTGGATAGTGGTCGATGGGTGGAGCAATAGTAGTAGATTCAGAATCGTTTCGGTCTACTTGTCTCGGACGTGATGCCTATATACATGATCACTACCTTGGACATCGTCATAATTATTTGCTTTTCTATCAATTTCCCAACAATAATTTGTTTACCCACCGTATGCTATTTTCTCGAGAGAAGCCTCTAGTGAAAACTATGGCCCCCTGGTCTATCTTTTATCATATAAAAATCCTAAAAATACTTGCTGCAATTTTTACTTGATTTATTTATTTTATATTTTTTGTGATCTATTTATCTATCACCATACAATTTAATCTTGCAATTAACCGTCAAGGGATTGACAACCCCTTGTTCGTGTTGGGTGCAAGGATTTGTTATCTTGTTTGCAGGTACTGCTTACATAGTGTTGCTTGGTTCTCCTACTTGATTGATAACATTGGTTCTTAACTGAGGGAAATACTTATATCTATTGTACTGCATCATCCCCTCCTCTTCGGGGAAATCCCAACGCAGCTCACAATTAGCAGGAAGAATTTCTGGCGCCGTTGCCGGGGAGACATCATTAACATCTATCAAGTACCTACGCATAAACTTTCATCTCCTTGCATTTATTTTATTTGCTTTTGCCTCTCGTTTTCATCCCCCCCACTTCTAAAACTTTTTCACAGAAACACAAAAATATTTTATGTTTGCCTTTTTGTTTGTTTGCTTTCTTTTTGTCTTCATGTCAACACTCAAAAGAACAGAAAAGAAATAGGAAAAATAAGATGGATCCTCATCCTCTTGCTAATCTTTTTAAAATATTCAATTGTGATGAATCAATTGCTAGTGAGTTGAGTGCACTAGATTATCTTTATGTAGTTTTGCTTGAAATTCATGAATCTAAAAATTGTGATGAAGTGTTAAAAGAAGAAATTTATAAAGTGATTCACGATAGCTCCTTGAATGAAAAGCATGATTGCAATGATGTTATTTTGTATTCTATTAATGTCAATTGTGTTAATGATATGCAAAACCCCAAGCTTGGGGATGATAACTTTGTCATGTCCAATACTCATTGTAATGATCATGATTGGGGTGATGCTTCTTATGATCTTGAAAATTTATTTAAGCCTCATGACGAATATGAAATCGATAATAATGTTTGCAATAATATTGAAAGTGGGTTTGGAAGAGTGTCAACTTAAGGAAAAAAAGGGACCCAGATATTTGGAGAATGTTCAATCTTATGAAATTATTGATAAAAGTGGGTTTGGAGAGGTCATGACTCTAGTTAATGTTAAACCCACTATCTCGGAAGATTACAAAAAATTTATGCATGTGGATCATGAAGAGAAAATTTTATATGATAGCTATATTGTTGAATTTGATTATGATCCAACATGTAATTATTATAATAGAGGAAAATATGGTTGTAGAAATATTCATGTTACTAAAGTACCTCTCATTATGTTGAGATCGTCATTGTTTTATTCTTCTCCCTTGCATATGCTAGAAATTGCTTGTCTTGATAATTTGTTTTCCTATAAAATGCCTATGCATAGGAAGCATGTTAGACTTAAATGTGTTGGTCACATGTTTTATGATGCTCTTTTTGTGCTTCAATTCTTATCTTTTATGTGAGCATCATTAATATCCCAAGCCTATCTTAATGGCTTTAAAGAAATAGCTTGTTGGGAGACAACCCAATAGTTCTTTTCTTTTTTTTGTGTATGCACACAATTATGCTATTGTTATGGTTGTGTTTTTGAGTTTTAGTTAGTGTTTGTGCCAAGTAAAGCCTTTGGGATGATGTGGATTATAGTTGATTTGATTATGTGAAAAAAAACATAACCTTTTGCACCCAGTAGCAGAATTGTTTAAATTCACAGGAACGTGATTTTGATCTGAATTGTTTTCACATGATTGATATACAAATTTCCCATGCTGTCCTAATTTTTTAGAATTTTTGGAGTTATATAAGTATGAGCTTAATTCAAGTTTCTACATACTGTTCTGTTTTTGACAGATTCTGTTTTTATGCATTGTTTTGCTTGTTTTGATGGAACTATGGATTGTATCGGGGGGGGGGGGGGGTCTAAGCCATGGAGAAGTTAGAATACAGTAGGTATAATGCAAAAATAAAATATGAATGGGTTTGCAACAACACTTAAAGTAGTGATTTGTTTTCTTATATATTAACGGATCTCACGAAGATTTTGTTAAGTTTTGTGTGATTGAAGTTTTCAAGCTTTGGGTGAGATCACGATGGATGAAAGAATAAGGAGTGGAAAGAGCCTAAGCTTGGGGATGCCCGAGGCACCCCAAGGTAATATTCAAGGACTCCCAAGCAAACAAGCTTGGGGATGCCCTGGAAGGCATCCCTTCTTTCTTCTAACGACCATTAGTAATTTTACTTGGAGCTATATTTTTATTTGTCACATATCATGAGTTTTGCTTGGAGCGTCGTGTATGATATGAGTCTTTGCTTTGTTTGCTTTTTAGTTTGTCACAATCATCCTTGCTGAACACACCTATTTGAGAGAGCCATACGGTATCATGATTTGTTAGAATTGCTCTATGACTTCACTTAAAAAAATTGAGCTAGGGAATTACTCTATGTGCTTCACTTAAATCTTTTAGAGCACGATGGTCATTAAATTTTCAAGAAATAATTGAACTCTCATGCTCCACTTAAATCTTTTTGAGAGTTGATATGATTATATTTAAAAAAAATGCACTCTCATGCTTCACTTATATTATTTTGAGAGTTGGTATGATAAATTTTGAAGAAATATTTGTGCTCTCGTGCTTCACTTAAATCTTTTTGAGAGTTGATAATAGCAATGGTAATTTGCACGAGATATGAATTTGGTCCCAAGGTGTTGAATATCCAATAGGGATATAATAAAAACTTTCATGAAAGATCATTGGATATGATAAGTTTGATTCCTTGCAATAGTTTTGCAATATGGAGATAATAATATGTGAGTCATGTTAGTGAGTAATTGTGCATTAGTAAGAATATTGGTGTTAAGGTTTGTGATTCCCTATGCAAGCACGAAAGTCAATAGTTATGCAACGAATTTACATCCTACTTGTGGTGCATTATTCAGTGTTAGTTATGCTCAATGCATTCTTATGACTGTTTTCGTTTTTTGGTTGGTCACTTCTCAGTATATTTGCTAGCCTTCATTTATACTAAGCGGGAATGTTGCTTGTGCATCCAATTCCTTGAACAAAAGTTGTGGCAAATGAGTCCACCATACCTACCTATATGCGGTGTTTCCTTGCCGCTCCAGGTAAATTCGCATGTGCCAACTCTAATATTCAAAATAAATTTCTGTTTTGTGTGCCCATACTGCTCATGAAGCGGCAGGGGGTGGCCAATATTTTTCCATACTTCTCAATACTTGGAGTTTGATGTCGACGAGTAGTTCAGAGGTCCCAGGCAGGAGGCCTGCGCCTTTTCGATCTAGTGTCGCTGTTATCCTCAGCCTTCTTAAGGAAAACTTGTTTAACTGGTCTATACCCAGACTTAACTTGCTATTTGCACTGATGTATTATGGGTCCTTGGGACCCTGGTTTGTAATATAAAGATTTATGTTTAAATTTGTGTCGTGGAGTTGTGTTGTGTTGTGATATTAACGTGGAGTCATCATTCGTGATCATGCATGATGCGTGTATAACTAGTGCACAGTTAAGAATGGTGGCGTCACAAGTTGGTATAAGAGCGGACTCCTGTAGGAACCCTCGAAAACTCCTTGGTCGATGTTGAGTCTAGTCTTGAAAAGTATTTTTGAACTACTAGGTGTGTTGGGTGGCTTACCGGCCCACGTCACATGTGGATGGGATTAGGATCTTTTATTCCGCATCCTTACTCTGGTTTCTAAACTTACCTTCTCTTCGGGTTATACATTTTGCTAACTCTGGGTTCTTGTAACAACTTCATTCCAGAGAGCCACTTATTCAAGATCATCACTTGATATCTCAAGACATTCTGAAACATCCTCCGATGTTTTCCCGAGACCCTTGTGCCTGCCGCTTTTGCAATTCCCTACCACCGATTAATCCCTATGGATAACTAAATACACTTACCATTCATATATACACTACCAGTTGCTCTTGTTTTTACCAGATTTCCCAAAATACTCTCCGACTTTCTGAGAATCCTATATGTCCTGTTGTTGTTGAAATTCCTTGTCTCCTACTTACACTTGTGATAAAATCCAAGCGTTCGACAATCTTCATTAAAATCCTCTATGATTGCCATTTTAATCCTATTGATTCGACATGTGTGCGAATACTGGCAATCATCAATTGATCCCTAGAAATTATCCTTCTGGCTCAGACGCCATTCCGGATATAAGCTGGTTCTTGACCAATGAAATTTTGACCGATTGTGCGTCTAAGTCTATTCAACTTACTCATCCTTGATCAGAACATCTGCTTTTGCTCCCCCGAGTCAGAAATCATAATCCCTTTGTAGTTTATATTTAGAGTTAATTAGATGCTTCCATAACCTGATGTGTTTGCGTTTTCCTTCTTCTGGTTGAGTACCGATACTCTCATCATATCTGGCGGTGTCCTGGACTAGGGGGTGCCGACCTAGTCGGCCCATAGTCGTCGGGCTGGGCCTGGAGGCTCTCATTCTCAATCAGGTGGACTCCGTAAGCTACATGCCTAGACGTGATCATGACTGCACCTACCAAAGACTTGGCATATACTCCAAGACATCTCCTGCCGCCTCCAGGCACATCCCTCGATACCGACCATGTAACCCTACATGCCCCACTTGGCGTGTATATAAGCCAGAGGGTTTAGCCTGTAGAGGGCATCCAATCACAATTACATTTACCTAGCCCTAGAGTTGGATCTCTCCTTACGATCTCGAGGTAGATCAAGCTTGTATTCGATACATCATCATCAATATAATCAAAGCAGGATGTAGGGTATTACCTCTTCGAGAGGGCCCGAACCTGGGTAAACACCCTGTCACCATCGTTCATGTTACCACCGATCCAAGATCCACAGCTCGAGGCCCCTACCCCGAGATCTGTTGGTTTTATCACTGGCACTGGGCACCCTCTAGGCACGCAGAACACTTCTAGTGCGCCATTTGGGGGCCGGCCTCTTGCAGCCCGGCAAGGAGCCCGAAGAAGCTGGTCGGCAATGCCTCCATGGGCCAAAGGTTGATGCAGAGGTCCTGAAACGCCGGCTTCGCCACGCGGAGGAGCTCCATCTGCTGCTTCATCTGATGATTTAGCAGCTCTGGATGCTCCGGCGCCTGGAATTGTTGCTAGAACGCTTTCTTCGTGTTGTAGCCCTCCCGCACGCCAAAGTGGCGGCTGACGTCCAATGCGCTCCTCAGAAGATCCGCGAAGGCCTCTGCGGATCGCCACAGCTAGGTGAGCTTGACGAACCTCTTGCGGCCGAAAACAGACTGAAGTAAAAATGGCTTACTAACAGCGATCTGCCTCACTTGTTGGAGTACTTCGCGGTCCGCCCGGGCCTGGGTTTGGACCTCGACATGCACCAGGCACAGCTTCTCGAGCTCTGCCCTCATCCCCTTCTCCTTGTTCTGAAGGACGTTGCACTCCTAGTACACGCTCTTCAGGGTCTCCTCTACCTCTAGGACCCGCGCACGGTCCTTCCCCTAGCCACCTTTTCAGCGGACATATCCTTCTCGGCCTTGGCGGCCGCAACCTTATGCTGCTCAGCCTCTTGCCGAGCTTTCTTCAGCTCGGCCATGAGTGTCTCAAGCTTTGTCATAGTAGCTGTCCTGAAAAATAGCTCAGCATCAACATTAAAAATTTCAATGCATTTTCAAAGTAAATTTGATAACCTTGCAAAGCTCACCTTGGGATAGATCGATCTGCTTTTGCATCAAATTGAGGTCTTCTTCCGACCTCTTGAGCTTCTTGTTCATCTCTGCTATCTCCGTAGAGGCGGAGATCGGAGCCGAGGTAGATACCTGCAATCATACACTTACGCCTTAGTCCCCGTCTTCGATTTCAATCCCCTGACCTGTCCTTTTTGAAGGTCAGCCAAAGTCTTGGGGGCTACTTAATCAACGCCTTGTGGTAATATACTTCGACCCCAAAGCCAATTTCTTATAACTAGCTTTGGGCTCGGGGGCTACCGACCGGCTATGCTCTTAAAAGTGCTACGCTATGATATAACGCAAAAAGTTTTCGGACAAAAGCTCGTTTCACAAGCAATTCTAAGCATGAAGGTTATTCGTAATACAAATGTAAAGAAACATACCTCGAAGCTCTTTACGAGGCCTTTGATGACCTCCTGCATTCCGGCCTCTGCAGACCAGAAGCCATGCAGCGCCATGTCGATCAGGGCATGGTGCTCTTCTGCGATGGAGGAGCCTGCTAAGGAAGACTCCATCTCCTCGGCCCATCCCACGACGGCCCGCCCTTGGGCAGGATGCAGGGGAGGTACAACCCCTGAACCTACCATCAAAGTGTTGGGAATGAGGGTCTCCAATTGTGGCGCTGGTGTCGTATGTGGTGTAGGCTGGGGCGCTCGCTGGCCCAACCCTTCCTTGGGGACAACGGAGACTGCATTCCCCTGGCCCAGTTTGATCGACGTGTCGACCTTGGCCATGATGACCGGTACCTCGGCCCCCGTTGTGTTGACTGGGTGGCGGACCGGAGGATGCTTCCCCAAGCCCCTTGAGTGCTGGAGGGGTTATGGCGGGCTCAGGCATCCCACTGTCCGTTGGGGGTAGCCCACTCGAGGTGTCGCCACTGTGGCGTACCTTCGGCGGGCTGGAAAAATGCCTTTATAAGTCTCATTTGATGATAGACTTTTGAAATTCAGATTTGGTTACAATAACATACCTCTGGGTGTTGGCTTTTCCCTCCCCAGTTTGAGGGGGTCCTCGTCTGACTCGTCGGAGAAATTAGCCTTCTCCGGCAGTGCGGGCTTGCCGGTAGGATCAACGGAGGCCTTGTGTGGCCTTTTCAGGCCTTTCGACCGCGCTTCCTCCTCGGCGCCCTCAGACGCCACCCTCTTCCCCTTGAGGGAAAGGTTTCCTCCCCCCGTGTCCTAATACGTCTCCAACGTATCTATAATTTTTTTATTGTTCCATGTTGTTATATTATCAATCTTGGATGTTTATATACATTTACTAGCAACTTTATATCTTTTTTTTGAACTAACCTATTAACTTAGTCCCAGTGCTAGTTGCTATTTTTTGCTTGTTTTTTACTTTGCAGAATTAGAATACCAAACGAAGTCCAAATGCCATGAAACTTTTTTGGAGATTTTTTCTAGCAAGAAGAGACCCTGGAAGCTTCTGGAGGCCACAGGAAGAGGCTTGTGGGGCCCACTAGGCACCAGGGCACGCCAGGGGCCTCTAGCGTGCCCTGGTGGGTAGTGGGGCCCATGGGCACCGCCTTGACCTACCTCTGCCTCTATAAATATTCTAAAATCCCAAAAACCCTAGGGGAGTTGAAAAAATACTTTTTCCGCCGCCGCAAGTTCCAGAACCACGAGATCCAATCTAGAGGCCTTTTTCGGCACTCTGCCGGAGGGGGCAACGATCACGGAGGGGTTCTTCATCATCCTTACTACCCCTCCGATGATGCGTGAGTAGTTTAGCACAGACCTACGGGTCCGTAATTAGTGGCTAGATGGCTTCTTCTCTCCTTTTGATCTTCAATACAATGTTCTCCTCGATGTTCTTGGAGATCTATTTGATGTAACTTTTTTTTTGCGGTGTGTTTGTTGGGATCCGTTGAATTGTGAGTTTATGATCAGATCTATCCATGAATATTATTTGAGTTTTCTCTGAACTCTTTTATGCATGATTGTTATAGCCTCGTATTTCTTCTCCGATTTATTGGTTTGGTTTGGCCAACTAGATTGATTTATCTTGCCATGGGAAGATGTGCTTTGTGATGGGTTCGATCTTGCGGTGCTCAATCTCAGTGACAGAAAGAGACATGACACGCATATATCATTGCTATTATGGGTATAAAAAGATGGGATTTATTTCGAGTTTATCTTGTCTACATCATGTCATCTTTCTTAATGCATTAATTCGTTTTTCGATGAACTTAATACACTAGATGCATGCTGGATAGCGGTCGATGTGTGGAGTAATAGTAGTAGATGCAGAATCATTTCAGTCTACTAATCTTGGACGTGATGCCTATATACATGATCATTGCCTTGGATATCGTCATAATTATTTGCTTTTCCACTAATTGCCTGACAGTAATTTGTTTACCCATCGTATGCTATTTTCTCGAGAGAAGCCTCTAGTGAAAACTATGGCCCCCGGGTCTATTTTCTATCATATATTAAAACCAAAAATACCTTGCTGCATATTTCTTTTATTTATTTTATTTCTTGTTTTAGTTAGATCTATTTATCAAAACCTATACAATTTAATCTATCTCAATACCGTTGAGGGATTGACAACCCCTCTACGCGTTGGGTTGCAAGTATTGGTTGTTTGTGTGCAGGTGTTATTTACATAGTGTTGCTTAGTTCTCCTACTGGATTAATAACCTTGGTTTCATAACTGAGGGAAATACTTATCTCTACTATACTGCATCATCCCCTCCTCTTCTGGGAAATCCCAATGCAACCCACGAGTAGCATGTCCTCCCCCACATCGTCCTCGTGGGTGGAGGAGGCATGGGTCTCCTCGGATCGGGTGACCGAGGTCTCCCATGCTCGGAGGCCCGCTCTGCCCCTTGAAGTCGTCGACTCCTTGGGGAACACCACGTGTGGCTCATCGGTTAAGAGGGCCGTGAGTAGGGGAGTCCTCTCCCGCTCAGGTAGCGGCGTCGGGCACAACATTTGCTGCGCCTTGGAGATTGATACGTCTCCAATGTATCTATAATTTATGAAGTATTCATGCCACATTTACAACAATTTTATATGGTTTTGGTATGATTTGTATGGAACAAACCCGGACTGACGCTATTTTCAGCAGAACTACTGTGGTGTTATTTTTTGTGCAGAAATAAAAGTTCTCCAAATGCAACGAAACTTTTTGACTATTTTTTTTGGAACAAAAGAGGCACTAGAAGCTTCGTGGGAGGTCCAGAAGAGCCACGAGGAGGGCACAACCCACCACGGCGTGCCAGAGGGGCCTGGCTTGCCCCGGTGGGTTGTGCTCTCCTCGAGGCCCGTCTTCGCGTGATTCCAACGCTGAAAAATCCTATAAATAGAGAAACCATCAGAAATAACCGTAGATCAGAAGTTCCGCCGCCGTAAGCCTCTGTAACCACGAAAAACCAATCTAGACCATGTTCCGGCACCCTACCGGAGGGGGAAATCATCACCGATGGCCATCTTCATCATCCCGATGGCCACCATGATGAGGAGGGAGTAGTCCACCCTCGGGGCTAAGGGTTTGTACCAGTATCTATGTGTTTAATCTCTCTCTCTCTCTCGTGTTCTTGAGTTAGCACGATCTTGATGTATCGCGAGTTTTTGTTAATATAGTTGGATCATATGGTGTTTTCCCCTCTCTATCTTGTTGTGATGAGTTGAGTTTTCCCTTTGAGATTTCGTTTTATCGGATTTAATACTTTTATGGATTTGAGAGCACTTGATCTATGTCTTGGCACTCAACTCGCGGATTCCCGAGGTGACATTGGGGTAATCTATGCATAGGGGTTGATGCACGTTTTCGTCCTTGTTTCTCTGGGAGAAATCTTGGGGCACTCTTTGTGGTTCTTTGTGTTGGATTGAGTATTACGAATCTGAAATTGTTTGATGCATATCGCATCATTAACTCACGGATACTCGTGGTGACATTGGAGTATCTAGGTGACATTAGAGTTGGTTGATATGTATCATATGGTGTTATTTTAGTACAAACTCTTGGTTAGATCGATCGGAAAGAATAGCTTGGTGTTATTTTAGTACGAACTCTAGGATAGATTGATCGAAAAGAATAGCTTTGACGTGGTTTCGTACCCTACAAACAATTTCTTCTTATGTTCTCCGCTAGATAGGAACTTTGGAGTGATTCTTCATCGCACGTTGAGGGATGGTTATATGATCCAATTATATTAGCATTGTTGAGAGATTGCACTAGCGAAAGTACGGTCCCTAGGCCTCATTTTCAAGCATTGCAATACCGTTTGTGCTCCATTTTATCAATTGCTACCTTGCTGTTTTTTATTGTTCCTATTACAAAAATCAATATCTACTATCATTACTACGCGTGTATCACCATCTCTTCACCGAACTAGTGCACCTATACAAATTACCATTGTATTTGGTGTGTTGGGGACACAAGAGACTTTTTGTTATTTGGTTGCAGGGTTGTTTGAGAGAGACCATCTTCATCCTACGCCTCCCACGGATTGATAAACCTTAGGTCATCCACTTGAGGGAAAATTGCTACTGTCCTACAATACTCTGCGCTTGGAGGCCCAGCACGAGTCTACAAGAATAAGTTGTGTAGTAGAAATCAAGCTCTTTTCTAGCGCCGTTGCCGGGGAGGTCAGTGCTTGAAGGTATATCTTTAGATCTAGCAATTGAATCTTTTAGTTTCTTGTTTTATCACTAGTTTGGTTTATAACTACAAAAAAATGGAGTTTAGGTTGCATCATGTTATTTGTCTTTATCATGTCTTTCTTGAAAATGATGGAAAGGAAAATTGTGCTCAATTGATAGAAGAAGAATTCAATAAAATGTTTGGCATGAATGATGAGCATGATTGCAATGTTGTTTGTGTGAATTCTATGAATATCCATGATGTTAATGATATGCAAAGCTACAAGCTTGGGGATGCTATGTTTGATGAAGATGATATTTTTAGTCCCCCAAGTTTTGATGAGAATATTTACTATGATGAAAGCATGCCTCCTATTTATGATAATTATATTGATGAAAGTGGGTTTGGAAGAGTGTCAACTCTAGGTAATTGTGACACCCTGGATTTTGGCCCTTTCTTTTTCTTTTGATTTTCTATGGATTTTGCTTGGATTTCTTTTTCTGTGGCTCTGTGGCCTTGAAACTTGGGAAGATCATCTCTTCTCAAGTCTCACAAGTGGCTTGTCATCATCCAATCCATCCCTAGATCATGTCATTTCCCTCTTGGACCAATCCCAATATTCTTTTTCTTGGGAATATTCCTTTTTCTATTAAAGGAATAATCCTTTTTGCCCTAGGTTGTGAAATATATTTCTGTCACTCCCAAAATTCCCAAATAATTCTCATAAATTGTTTGGGTCATATCTTCCACAGATATGTCAAAACCCCTTCTTGGCATCATCAAAGATAATTCACAAATATTCCTTTTCTCATTCTGCCCTAAGTGGCTTTTTGAGAAGGAAATGCTGTTTATCTTTGCTTGTTTGCCCCCATACTTTTTGGGAACTCTTTCCTATCCATATCATGGCCACATGACAAAATTCAACTCAATTTGCCTAGTGAACCTTCCTCAGCAAATTTCCAAAGTTCCTGTCTAAGGGAAGCCTTTGTGAAGGAAGTACTAGCTAGGTAATCCAAATGAGTTGAAATTTTGCAAGGTCCTTCATACGATCCAACCATCACTATCATCAAGATTTGAGCTCATGTCATCACTCTATGTGAGCTCAGCATCAAATCTTGGTTTCTGGTCAGATTTTCAGGTTGTGAAGCAACTATATTTTATATTGCTTCATTATTGCTGAAAATTTACCAGCACATGCTCCTACCCATGTAAACTCTCTCCACCAAATTTGGGCTCATTTAATCTAGCCATTTGCCCTCTGCAATTTTTCTAAGTTTCTGTCCAGATTGAAGCTCTCTGAAGCAAGTACCATTTTTGTATTTTCAAATGGTATGAAACTTTTACAGAAGCTTCATATGCCCAAATAACTCATCTACACCAATGTACTGACCTGGCGTGTCATGCCAGTTTGCAGGTCATACCTTGTCTGCTTGCTTGTTTGTCGTGGATCCCTTGTTGGCGAGCTAGGATAAGCGTTCCAGCCAGAGTCCCTGCGGAGTGGAGTCCATCATCGTCACCGCTGTTCCGCTGCCAGTAGTTATTCCGTTGCTTCGTGTTGTTCTACTGCTTGCATAGAGCAACCGTGGCAGGCATAGCATCGTCGTGCCGATGTAATTCCCTATTATATCAGAACCCTTGTACCCGTATCATTGTAATAAAGAGCTGATTTGTTCTATGCCAAGCAGTGCCGTATTCCAGAAGACTTCTCCTCGATCTCTGGCCTGGAATACGGGGCGTTCCAATCTCCCTGAGCCGGGGTGCCACAAGCGTTGGTATCAGAGCAGGTCTGGCTGTAGGATGCCCTAGTCCGCGCAAATGTTAGAAAGCGGTAGTATAGAATCCAGTTGGTTTGCTGCATTTGGTTGTTGCATTTGTTTGTCGCATAGCATGCATATAGACTTATTATCTTGTCACTAACGGTTAATCTTGTGAGTGTAGGTGGCATCGGTTTCGATCCACTACCTGCACCCTCCTTCTTTGCATACCTGCTCTTCGGTGTTCGGCGTCATCTCTGTCCCAGCGGAGTGATGCAGAGGTACCAAGTGTTCCAGACACCATTTGCGGGTATCGTATCCTTATCTGTCTGTCAGCCCCCCTATCATTTTGATGATAGACATGTTTCTATCCCGGATCGTGCCATTCATCTCGCTGTGTTGGCAACCCTTATTGATCTCTGCTGTCAGAAAAGGGCAATGCCAACAGGCCTTGTTTTTCACCACTGTCCTACTCTATCACCCCATTCTTTGGACGTGTACGGTTCCCTTCCATCCACTTGATGATGATTGGGTCATGACCTTCGTGTTCTGCCACATGATCACCAAGTCCGTCCTCACCTCCGTATCCGTCTAGATGCAACTAGTGTTAAGCCAGCGCTTGGTGTAACCTTGTTTACACCAACTCTTTCCACACTTGAATTCACTTTCGTGCACACCGCCACAGCATATTAGATCGTAGAACCGGAGTTTTCGCGAGATCTGTGTGCTTAAGTATGCATGCATATTATTGTTGTGAATAGCAGTACTTTGTGATGTTGCTTGAATATAATATCATTTGTATGCCTTGTGTGCTTTTGTTTCCTTCATTTCTTTTGTTTATTTCTTTGGGTCCTCAGTGTTACCTTATTTTTTCCCTTATTAAAGTTGATCATCAACCGACACCGGACCCGAAGAATCAAAAAGGAGTTCATATATTTGGAGGCTCAGTTAAATATTAAGGAATTCTCAGTCAACTGCATTGTATTGGGAATATCTGGTCTGACTGCAAATGATATCATGGCTTGAATATCAGCATCAAGTCTACATCAGTGTGCAATCTTCACAGCAGTAATGATGGAATCAGACGGAAGACATCTTTGGGTGCATGACTAACAGTATATTATCAGTCAATGGTATGCTTCACATGCAGGGTTTGATTCTGCAATGAGTACGATTTTGAAACATGCTATAACCCAGAAGCCAGCCAAAATATGCCATGTACCCAACACTCAGCAAGAAGGATAATCGAACACCCTTTTTCATACAAGTAACCGGCAGCAAAAATATTAAAGGGTATATATATATGGCATTGAGTCAACATATTTCAGATAGAAGCTTCTGGTGTAAGCAACCCAGTCTTCCCTCGCAAGCTACCAGAGAAGCTTACAATGCAAGTCTCCTCAGTCTTCCTCGGTATGATATGTCAATGACTTCCAGCACAAGATAGTCCGTCTTCCTCGGTAAGCCACCACAAAAGCTTCCAGCATAAGAAATCGAGTCTTCCCTAGCAAGCCACTAAGGGGGGAAGCTTCTGAAGTATGGTACCTAACCTTCTTTAGCAAGCTGTCTGACGAAAGCTTCGAGCACAAGTTATTCAGTCTTCCTCAGCGCGATGGCTTTCAGCACAAGCTTCCTTCGTATGGCACTGGTACAAGGTATTACACAGCGAGTTGACAGCATATGGCAGTGCATCTTAAAAATTAGATCCACAATAGTTTGGTCAGGAACACGAGCCAGTCTGGACACAAGTGTCTCCCTCAGGAACCAAATGCTCAGCTACACATGCTTTCATTGTGAGCATACAACCACGGTCTTGCAAGTCACTCGAACGATGATGTAAATAGAATCTGACAACCACATGAGTATTGTTAAAAGAAGGAAGCCAGATATACACCTCATTGTGACAAAGGACTATGAAGATTGATGACAACAGTGAGCTCTGTACAAGTACCTGTGAACCTGGTATATGATCTTGATGAGCCCTTGTCTACTTTTCTCCGGTGACGGCACCACGCCTGTGTTCTGAGCCGTTTTGGCTGTCCGGGGTGGATGCCGACTTTATTGCTCTCTGTTCAACGACTGTCATGAGTTCTAAGTTGCTTTCCGGCCGTCTTGTGCAGCTGTTGAGTTTCTTTTTGTCATAGTGGCCCTATGCTCTGAGCTGCTTTTCAGCCGTCTTAGGGAACTACCACTTTCTTCTTATCAACTTGGTCTCATGCTCTGAGCTGCTTTTCGGCCGACTTGAGCCATGGTTGAGTTATTTCAGTACTGTCCTAGATCTGAGTTGTAAAGACCATTCTGGTGGCTACTGATTTATTTGCCGATTTCTTGCAAGGGTTCGGATGATCATTTCACTACGGTTAAAACTTGAGAGACGATGAACCTGCCATTTAAACAATGTTACCATGTTAGGAGATGAGGATAAAAGTACGCATGTCGAAATATTTCTCTGCAGTACCTATGGTCTCACAAAGAATATATATATGGCTAAGCTCCTTCCAGCAAAGGATCCAGACAAAGAAACCAATAATGAAGGAGCAAGACCGGCAATATAAGTAAGATAATTGTTGCATAATTCACATGGATATACCGACAGGATGAGTAATGTTGAACAATATTCTCGAAGCATGTGCCCTCGCATATGGGAATCAGTTAAAGGATAGCCTGCCGGAACCACCGTCCGTCAAGTCTTGAGATGCTCTAGTTATAAGGTCGTACACCTTTATGCTGGTCACGACAGGCGACAGTCAAATCTTTGGTACGGATCTAATAATGAAGATGGTGGAGCTAGCCAAAATGATTCAGGGATACCTACAAGAAGTCAGATTCCGCCAGGAGAACAGTATGATTCACAACACTGTGTTGAACCCCGGAGGGACATGCAGCTATTTGAGCAACCCAGTGCAAGGAGTAAGATATTTGGTGTCCACCAAGAAAGTTGGTCACAACTCCATGTAATGTGGTCAGTGTGACACATCCATCAGAAACAACTCTCGGACTTGTGAGACGGGCATATATTGCAGTCAGGATAATCTACAACACCCCATTAAGCCTACAGATATAAAAGAAATGGGAGTCAAAGTAACATGTAAGGTAAGACCTGTCAGAATATGGATACATAAAGCAGACCACCCCAGAGCGAGATAGTCAAGTCATATGAAAATCAATGGGAACATCGTATAAGGGAAAAGGATACCCGAGTTGGAAACGATTTCCTTAAGACAGAATATTTATACTTGTTCCCTGAGCAACCAAATCTCAAGGATGAGATTTCTTTAAGGGGGGAAGGTTTGTGACACCCTGGATTTTGGCCCTTTCTTTTTCTTTTGATTTTCTATGGATTTTGCTTGGATTTATTTTTCTGTGGCTCTGTGGCCTTGAAACTAGGGAAGATCATCTCTTCTCAAGTCTCATGATAACCCACAAGAATAGGGGATCGCAATAGTTTTCGAGGGTAGAGTATTCAACCCAAATTTATTGATTCGACACAAGGGGAGCCAATGTATATTTGCAAGTATTAGCAGCTGAGTTATCAATTCAACCACACCTGGAGATTAATTATCTGCAGCAAAGTGATCAGTAGCAAATTAGTATGATAGTTTTGATAGTAGTAGCAACAGCGATAGTAACGGTAACAGGGATAGCAATGATTTTGTAGCAAGTGCAATAGTGACAATAGCTGTAGTAACTTAGCAAGAACAATATGAGAGAAATTCGTAGGCATTGGATCGGTGAATTCGTTGGATGATATTCATCATATAACAGTCATAACCTAGGGCGATACGGCACTAGCTCCAGTTCATAAATATAATGTAGGGACGTATTCCGTAAATAGTCATACGTGCTTATGTAAAGAACTTGCATGACATCTTTTGTCCTACCCTCCCGTGGCAACAGGGTCCTATTGGAAACTAAGGGATATTAAGGCCTCCTTTTAATAGAGAACTGGAACAAAGCATTAACACATAGTGAATACATGAACTCCTCAAACTACGGTCATCACCGGGAAGTGTCCTGACTTCTGTCACTCCGGGGTTGCCGGATCATAACATGTAGTAGGTGACTATAAACGGTTCAGATCTGAAACCATGGCACCCAGGCCCAAAGTGACAAGCATTAAGCATGGCAAAGTCATAGCAACATCAATCTCAGAACATAATGGATACTAGGGATCAAGCCATAACAAAACTAACTCGATTACATGATGAATCTCATCCAACTCCTCACCGACCAGCGAGCCTACGAAGGAATAACTCACTCCTGGTGAGGAGCATCATGGAATTGGTGATAAAGAAGGGTTGGTGATGACGAAGATCGAAGATCCCCCTCTCCGGAGCCCCAAACGGACTCCAGATTTAGCCTCCCGATGAAGAACAGGAGGTGGCGGCGGCTCCGTCTCGTGGAACGCGATAATTCTTTCTCCCTCATTTTTCTCTCCGAAAATGTGATTTTATAGTATCAGGGTTGAGGTCTGCGGGGCCACCAGGTGGGGACAACCCACCTGGGCATGCCTCGAGGGGGGGGCTCCCTGGTGGCTTGTGCCCACCCAGGTGCCCCCCTTCGGTGGTTCTTGGCTCCAGAAATTATGTTTTATTGTATAAAAATTCCTCGCAAAGTTTCGTTCCAATCCGAGAACTTTTATTTCTGCACAAAAACAACACCATGGTAGTTCTGCTAAAAACAGTGTCAGTCCGGGTTAGTTTCATTCAAATCATGCAAATTAGAGTCCAAAACAAGAGGAAAAGCGTTAGGAAAAGTAGATATGACAGAGACGTGTCAACTCCCCCAAGCTTAAACCTTTGCTTGTCCTCAAGCAATTCAGTTGATAAACTGAAAGTGAAAAAGAAAAACTTTTACGAACTCTTTTGCTCTTGTTTACATAAATAAGCTTAAGTAGCACCCAGGTTTTCAGCAAAGATTATTGATGAAGACATGTACCTAGGGTAGGGTAATAGGCCCGACCTAGACACCCTTACCGAGGACACTGCCCTAAAGCAAATGACATTCAAAGGATGGCACCATCTACCGACTGAAATCGCCACAGGGTGCAACCCACTCGACCAACAGTTCACTCGGACAACCCAATTCCATTCGACCGGGGTGTACTCACTCGACCCTACCGGAAACCACTCGGAAGACAGAAGATCTAAGGTCACTCAGGATGACAAGGGTCAGGCGTTCACTCCGTAGTCTTAATGATCATTTATTTGCCTTTATTGCTGGCGTTATCAGTAACGTCCTGTCTTTACAGACATTGAAACCCTTGTAACGTGGGACGGTTGGGGTTCTGGCGCACTCTATATAAGCCACCCCCTCCTCAGGCACAAGGGTTCGCACCCCCTGTAACTTCACGCATAAGTCAATCGACCGAGCCTCCGGGCACCGAGACGTAGGGCTGTTACTTCCTCCGAGAAGGGCCTGAACTCGTAAATCTTGCGTGCACAACCTCACCGTAGCTAGGATCTTGCCTCCTCATACCTACCCCCATTCTAGTGTCAGACTTAGAACCACGACAGTTGGCACCCACCGTGGGGCAGGTGTCTTAGCAACTTTCCGGTGAGGTTGTGATTTTTTCCGATTCCCATCATCATGGTTTCGGGTGGAGGTTTGGCTGAGGGCCACGAGATTCGTCTCGGTGCGCTCGTCTTCATCGCCGACGACTCCGCCTGGCTCCAGGAGGCCCCCCTCGACGTCGAGACGTTCCCCATCCGCGGGGCGACACACTTTCGCGCATGTGTCCCCGGCGTCCTTCTGCGGCAGCCGTCGACCCAATATCGGTCATTTCCTACGGCATCTTCGTTCCCCACTGTTCGCCGTCGCAAGCGATCTGGTCGATCGCGGCTTCAGCGGTGGGTGAAGCATGTAGTGGCACGTCAATCGGCCACTCCTCAAGTCACGGCAATCGAGCCCGATGAATCTCTCTATGGCCTGTTCGATCTGTCGACTGGCTCCGTCGAGACTCTGTCCGAGTGTGACAGCAGCGATCCTGCGGCGGAGGTCCTGATGGTCGACACGCCGCGTAGCCCGCCTGGCATGCGTCGCAACGGAGGCGGCGACGGCGGTGGCGATCCGTCGCATGTTCACGAGGAATACCACCCCGAAACCCTCTCTTCACAGCGGATGGAGGAACTTCACCGCCGCAACGAGGAAGCACTCCACACGCCCATCGTCGGAGAGACCTCTGAGGCTCGGGCCTTGGAGGCCGTGCACTTGGCCATTTTGCCTGAACGCACTCGACTAGAAAATCTTCAGCATGCACTCGACGAACGTGCTCGGCAGCGGATTCCTGAGTCCAGTCGACGGAGGCAATTATTCCCTCCTGAACCTCAGGTATACCGCACTCCGATTCAGAACCTTGCAGCCGCAGCTCATATAGTAGAATCCATCCAGCCATCCCAGTCAGAAGCTGGGCGAGGTTTGATGCAGATCCGGGCTCTGCTCCGGGCAGCAGGAGACCAAAACACTGCAGTATCACGGTCGCGTGACAGAATCCATAGCAGATCTGTGGTGGCTGAAACAGTTCAGTCGGCTCACAGCCCAAGATCGCCTCCGCGGCGTGAAGGGCGGGTTCATCGCCAGGATCAGCATTTGGGTCGGATCCACGAGCAGTACGACCATCGACTCGGCCGTGATGACCGCCGTCGAGCGCCTACACCCCCTCCGAGAAGCGGATCATATGTACCCCGGCACTATGATGACAGGCGCCCGTACAGCGGAGGGCGGCGGACGCCGGTCGACCCAAGGGAGCCAGGGTTTGATGCGAGGTCAATTTTGGTGCAAGGTTTGGTCGACAGGAACTGAGCACACAGAGAGGGGCAAGGCAGAGATCGCCCGAGTGGAAGCAGGATTCATGTTTCAGGTCCCGAGTGTTTTAGCAGATCTATCAGAGCCGCTGAGATCCCCCCCAACTTCAGGTTGGCGACTGGGATCAGTAAGTTCACCGGTGAGTCGAAGCCTGATACTTGGCTGGAAGATTACCGAGTGGCTGTCTAGATCGGTGGTGGAAATGATGAAGTAGCTATGAAACACCTTCCTCTCATGCTGGAAGGGTCGGCCAGAGCATGGCTGAATCAATTGGCTCCAGGCAGTATATTCAGCTGGGAGGAGTTAGCCCAACTGTTTGTCAGGACATTTGAGGGCACATGCAAACGACCTGCGGGGTTGACAGAATTGCAGCATTGTGTTCAGAAGCCGAATGAAACTCTGAGGGATTACATCCAAAGATGGACCACACTACACCACACGGTAGAGAATGTATCCCAACACCAAGCAGTTTGTGCCTTCAAGGAAGGCGTTCGGTATCGGGAGCTTAACTTGAAATTTGGTCAGACAGGAGATATGTCTCTGACCCGAATGATGGAAATAGCCACCCGGTATGCTAATGGTGAAGAAGAGGACCGACTCCACAGTGGGAAGGGCAAGCCAGTCGCCCAAGACACCGGAGTGGGTCGGAAGCAGAAACGCAAAGCCGAGCCAGCAGGTCCAGGTGAAGCTGCAGTTCTAACTCAAGGAAAATTCAAAGGAAAGCCCAAGGGACCCTGGATCCCCAAGAAGGTGAAAGATCAGGCTGGGAACGATGTGTTGGACTTGCCATGTCACATTCACACCAAGAAGGATGAAGAGGGAAATCTGATTTATCCCAAACACACCACTCGACAGTGTCGGCTCCTGATCCAGCAGTTCCGAGAGAAACAGCCCAATGAAAAGGAAAAAGAGTCTGACAAGGATGGTGATCAGGAAGAAGAGGATGACGGTTTCCCTAACGTCAATTCCACTTTGATGATTTTTGCTGACATTGAGAGTAAAAGTCGACTGAAAGTCATCAACAGAGAGGTAAACATGGTTGCTCCGGCAACGACGACATACTTGAAATGGTCAAAGACTCCCATCACATTCGACCAATCTGACCACCCACCGCACGTCGCCACCCCCGGGAGGCAAGTGCTGGTGGTCGACCCGGTCGTTGGGGGCACCCGACTGACCAAAGTCTTGATGGATGGTGGCAGCGGCTTGAACATTTTGTATGCAGAAACTCTTCGTGGGATGGGCATTCCGATGTCCAGGCTCAGTGAGAGCAACATGCGGTTCCATGGTGTCATTCCAGGGAAGAAAGCTGATTCACTCGGACAGATCACTCTTGACGTGGTTTTCGGCGACTCAAAGAATTACCACAAGGAGAAGCTGACATTTGAAGTTGTGGATTTTCACAGTGCCTATCATGCTATTCTGGGCAGAACTGCATATGCCCGTTTCATGGATCGACCGTGTTGCGTGTACCTCAAGCTGAAGATGCCTGGCCCCAAGGGCGTGATCACGGTCACTGGCAATAGGCAATGAGCAGAAGAGTGCCTCCAGAAGGGCTCTAAGATTGCCGATGAACAGATGGCAGCGATTGAAATGGAAGAGTATAAGAAGACTGTAGATCCGAGTGATTTGTTGCGCACTAAGAAGCCTGCTTCCGAGTCTACATTTCAGTCGTCCGGTGAAACAAAGCCTGTTCACATTCACCCGACTGATCCCAGTGCTGCACCAACTCGTATCTCAACAACACTTGACAACAAATAGGAAGAAGCGCTCATCCAGTTCCTCTGTGAGAACTGGGACATCTTCGCATGGAAGCCATCTGACATGCCGGGTGTACCCAGGGGGCTGGCTGAGCACCGTTTGCGAGTCGATCCAAAGGCAAAACCCGTGAAAAAGCACCTCCATCGGTCCACTGCAGAGAAGAAAAAGGCAATCGGCGAGGAGGTGGCTCGGCTTTTGGCAGCTGAGTTCATCCGCGAGATTTACCACTCCGAGTGGCTCGCCAATGTTGTCATGGTTCCCAAGAAGGACGATTCACTCCGTATGTGCATTGATTTCAAGCATATCAATCGGGCCTGCCCGAAAGATCATTTTCCTCTCCCCCGCATCGATCAGATAGTCGACTCGACTGCGGGATGTGAGCGATTGTCCTTCCTGGATGCATATTCCGGGTACCATCAGATCTGACTGTATGGACCTGATGAAATTAAAACAGCTTTTATCACCCCATTCGGGTGCTTTTGCTATGTCACCATGCCCTTTGGTCTCAAGAATGCTGGTGCCACATTCATGTGCATGATACAGAAGTGCCTGCTAACTCAAATCAGTCAGAATGTGGAAGCATACATGGATGACATCATGGTTAAGTCGCGCAAAGGTTCCGACCTGCTGACTGACCTTGCTAAAACCTTTGCCAATTTCAGAAGATATGATATCAAGCTTAATCCGTCGAAGTGTACATTTGGAGTTCTAGGTGGAAAGTTACTCGGTTTCCTTGTTTCCGAACGTGGGATCGATGCAAACCCAGAAAAAGTTGGTGCAATCCTCCGAATGAAACACCCTGTGCGTGTACACGACGTTCAGAAGCTTACTGGTTGTTTGGCAGCTTTGAGTCGATTCATCTCTCGCCTCGGTGAAAAGGCAATGCATTGCCTTTTTACCGACTGATGAAGAAATCTGATAAGTTCGAGTGGACTCCTGAAGCTGACACAGCGTTTGCAGAGCTCAAAGCCCTGCTTTCCACCCAGCCGGTGCTTGCTGCTCCAATCAGCAAAGAACCTTTACTGCTTTATATAGCAGCCACTGGACAGGTTGTCAGTACAGTACTCACGGTCGAGCGGGAAGAAGAAGGCAAAACTTACAAGGTTCAACGCCCAGTATACTATATTTCTGAAGTCTTAACTCCATCCAAGCAGAGATATCCACATTATCAGAAGCTTGTCTATGGAATCTACTTGACCACGAAGAAGGTTGCACATTACTTCTCAGATCATTCGATTACAGTCATCAGTGACGCTCCGTTGTCAGAAATTCTAAACAACAGAGATGCAACTGGCCGAGTGGCAAAGTGGGCGATTGAACTCCTTCCGCTGGATATCAAGTTCAAGGCAAAGAAAGCGATCAAGTCTCAAGCGATAGCAGATTTCCTCGTCGAGTGGATTGAACAGCAGTTACCGACCCAGATACAGTCGGAACATTGGACTATGTGCTTCGACGGGTCCAAGATGTTGAATGGTTCAGGCGCTGGAGTGGTCCTGGTATCTCCACGGGGCGACAACCTCAGATATGTTCTCCAGATTCACTTTGATTCCTCCAACAATGAAGCTGAATATGAGGCATTCTTGTATGGATTGCGTATGTCCATTTCACTCGGCGTCCGCCGCCTAATGGTTTACGGTGACTCAGATTTAGTGGTTAATCAAGTGATGAAGGAGTGGGACGTCAGGAGCCAAGCTATGACTGGTTATTGCAATGCGGTGAGGAAGTTAGAAAAGAAGTTTGAAGGGCTAGAGCTCCACCATATACCCCGACTGAAGAATCAAGCAGCTGATGACTTGGCAAAGATAGGATCCAAGCAGGAGCCTATTCCCGGCAATGTGTTTTTGGAGCATATTCACGCACCATCAGTTCAAGAAGATCCCTTCACAGAAGAGCCCCCACGGCCTAAAAGTTCCACTGATCCGACTGAAGTTGAAATCCCAGCTGTGGTCGACTTGACCATGGAAGTTTTGATTGTTATTCCAGATTGGACAGTGCCGTACATTGCATATATTCTCAGGAAAGAGCTTCCAGAGGATGAAGAAGAGGCTCGCCAGATTATCCGTCGATCCAAAGCCTTCACAGTAATGGGGGAGCAACTCTATAGAGAAAGTGTCACGGGGGTCGTTCAGAAATGCATCACTCCGGAAGAAGGCCGAATGATCCTCGATGATATTCACTCGGGAACCTGTGGTCACCATGCGTCTTCTCGGGCCATCATGGCCAAAGCATATCGAGCAGGGTTTTATTGGCCGCGGGCAAATGAGATGGCAAAGGAGATAATTGACAAATGTGAGGGCTGCTAGTTCTACTCCAACATGTCCCACAAACCCGCTTCAGCCCTGAAGACCATTCCACTTGTCTGGCCTTTCGCTGTTTGGGGTTTGGATATGGTGGGACCTCTGAAGACTGGCAGGAGTGGCTTCACCCATGTGCTTGTAGCAGTCAACAAGTTCACCAAGTGGATCGAAGCTAAACCTGTCAAAAACCTGGATGCAAGTACTGCGGTCAGCTTCATCAGAGGGTTAACATTTAGATATGGCCCACACAGCATCATCACGGATAATGGGTCGAACTTTGATTCTGATGAGTTCCGAGCTTTCTGTGCGTCCCAAGGTACTCGGGTCGACTATGCTTCAGTCGCCCACCCTCAGTCGAATGGACAGGCAGAAAGAGCGAATGGTTTGATTCTCAAAGGGCTGAAACCTTGATTGATGCGCGACCTCAAGCATGCGGTCGGCGCTTGGGTAGATGAGCTACCGTCAGTCCTTTGGGGATTAAGAACAACACCAAATCGGTCGACTGGTCGAACCCCCTTCTTCATGGTCTATGGGGCTAAAGCTGTGCTGCCGAGTGACTTGCTTCACAATGCACCCCGAGTAGAACTCTTCTCAGAAGCCGAAGCAGAACGAGCTCGAGAAGATGCTGTTGATCTTCTAGAAGAAGAAAGAGAGATGGCCTTGATCCGATCGACCATTTATCAGCAAGACCTTCGTCGATTATATGCCAGAAATGTGAAGGGTCGAGCATTTCAGGAAGGGGACCTTGTGCTCCGAGTGGACCAGCAACGGCCTCAAAAACTTGCCCCCGCTTGGGAAGGTCCCTTCATCGTCACCAAGGTGCTCCACAACAGAGCGTATCACCTCTACAATGTGGAGCATAATAAAGACGAGCCACGCGCTTGGAATGCGGAGCTACTCTGCCGTTTTTATACTTAATTGTTCAGACTAATGAGATGTAATAAAGAATACCTTTCAGTTCGTTTATCAAAGACATGGTTTTACAGTCTCCTAAATGATTGTTGTTACTAACACATGTGTCCAAAATCCCCCAGTGGGTGGCTTAGCCGCGAATCCGATTCGCCTAAGTTTAAAAAAATCCTACCGAGTGATGAGCAACCCTCTCACTCGGAGGCTTAGCTGCAGTCCTGTACTCGCCTAAGTTTAAAGAAAATCCTACCGAGTGATGAGCAACCCTCTCACTCGGGGGCTTAGCTGTAGTCCTATACTCGCCTAAGTTTAAAAAAATCCTACCGAGTGATGAGGAACCCCCTCACTCGGGGGCTTAGCTGCAGTCCTGTACTCGCCTAAGTTTGTAAAATCCTACCGAGTGATGAGCAACCCTCTCACTTGGGGGCTTAGCTGCAGTCTGTACTCGCCTAAGTTGTAAAATCCTAACGAGTGATGAGCAACCCTCTCACTCGGGGGGGGTTAGCTAGTCCTGTACTCGCCTAAGTTTTGTAAAATCTACCGAGTGATGAGCAACCTCTCACTCGGGGGCTTAGCTGCAGTCCTGTACTCGCCTAAGTTTAAAAAAATCCTACCGAGTGATGAGGAACCCTCTCAACGTGGGGTTAGCTGCAGTCCTGTACTCGCCTAATTTTAAGAAAATCCTACCGAGTGATGAGCAACCCTCTCACTCGGGGGCTTAGCTGCAGTCCTGTACTCGCCTAAGTTTAAGAAAATCCTACCGAGTGATGAGCAATCCTCTCACTCGGGGGCTTAGCTGCAGTCCTGTACTCGCCTAAGTTTGTAAAATCCTACCGAGTGATGAGCAACCCTCTCACTCGAGGGCTTAGCTGCAGTCCTGTACTCTCCTAAGTTTGTAAAATCCTACCGAGTGATGAGCAACCCTCTCACTCGGAGGCTTAGCTGCAGTCCTGTACTCACAAGACTATCTTCATAGTTTACATGAGGCCACACTGTTAAGTGCTTTCTCAGATTATTTCAACTGCTTAGATGCCTTGGCAACTTAAATATAGCGGTGGTACACTGCCTTTCATCTAGGGATGTCAACTGGGTCCCATTTAATCCCGATTAAAGTCCACTAATGGTATGATAGTTCAAAAGAGTTTTTGTTTTTTGAGGAAAATGAACTAGTGAGCTATCAAAAACTAACTAGATGGGACTGGCGGATGCCATTTATTTGCCACTTACATCCCTAGTTTCATCTTACCATTTTAATTTGTTTTCGGCTGATGCTGCTTCGAACCATTTAAATATAGCTTGCCATGCTCGGCAATAATTCGTATGTCGTTTACCATGTAAGATTACTGCCTGGATCATGCGATAACTATCTCTTACTTATGTCCAGCAGAAACCTTTCAGGATGCCGTTCACACTAGGACACAATGTACAACCCCAGAATCTATTTGTGGAAGCAATGTGGCATCCATGTTACCAAATGGTAGCAGTTCAGAGGCAACACCGCTGGAGAGCAGTCTGAGCACATATATTATAGTTCTTGAGGCTCTACTAGAGGCAGAAAGAGATGGTGTGGCTGCCATGAATGAGGTAATCTTGATCTTAACGCTGGAAATTATGCAATTAGCTGCACGCATTATGCAAGCAACCCAAGAATTGGAGGAAGTAAGAATGTTGCATTTGAAGACAGAGGAGGTCCTGCTGCTTCTGCTATCTGAAGCCCAGGGTAATCCCAGTTCTTCTTTAGATACTAGTTGAAATTGTCATTAGATTAGTATACTTGCATGTTGTGTCATGTCTCTGAATGGATTATGTTGTAAGACCCCCTATGTTGTCCATGTGTTGTAATGATCTAAATTTTTTAGGCGAGGTAATCCTCAGTACTTGTATGATTGACATAAGGTGAACTATTTTTCGTGTGAGCATATTGTATTGGATGAAATGACTGTTTGACTCAAAGTGTATCCAACCTACTGAATTCGAAGATCACGGCATTTCTAAATCATATTCATATATAAAGGTGGAATAAATCTTTGTCGTGGTTTTGACGAAATAAATAACAAAAAGTAGAATGATGTATGGATATTCGTAATCGAATACAAATTGGATTTGAATTTAGTTGCCAGGGCCCAGGGTAAACGTGAATGCTAATTCTCCCAAATTTTGAATGAAGTGGCAAAACACCCACTATCATTTGTCGGCTGCCCGAAGCAAGTGTTTGCGAGATGGAAATTACTGTCTACCCCTAACACTTCTCATCCTAATCGACCCGATTTCCACTGCTGTCGATAGGGGTAGACTAGTAACTTCAATCAGACATGACACATGACCGCCTCTGAGCCCATTCAGACATGGTGGGTGATGAATACATGTACCTAGGTTAGGGTAATAGGCCTGACCTAGACACCCTTACCGAGGACACTGCCCTAAAGCAAACGACATTCCAAGGATGGCACCATCTACCGACTGAAATCGCCACAGGGTGCAACCCACTCGACCAACAGTTCACTCGGACAACCCAATTCCATTCGACCGGGGTGTACTCACTCGACTCCACCGGAAACCACTCGGAAGACAGAAGATCTAAGGTCACTCAGGACGGCAAGGGTCAGGCGTTCACTCCGTAGTCTTAATGATCATTTATTTGCCTTTATTGCTGGCTTTATCAGTAACGTCCTGTCTTTACGGACATTGAAACGCTTGTAACATGGGACGGTTGGGGTTCTGGCACACTCTATATAAGCCACCCCCCTCCTCAGGCACAAGGGTTCGCACCCCCGGTAACTTCATGCATAAGTCAATCGACCGAGCCTCCGGGCACCGAGACGTAGGGCTGTTACTTCCTCCGAGAAGGGCCTGAACTCGTAAATCTTGCGTGCACAACCTCACCGTAGCTGAGATCTTGCCTCCTCATACCTACCCCTCATTCTACTGTCAGGCTTAGAACCACGACAGTTGGCGCCCACCGTGGGGCAGGTGTCTTAGCAACTTTCCGGTGAGGTTGCAATTTTTTCCGATTCCCATCATCATGGTTTCGGGTGGAGGTTTGGCTGAGGGCCACGGGATCCGTCTCGGCGCGCTCGTCTTCATCGCCGACGACTCCGCCTGGCTCCAGGAGGCCCCCCTCGACGTCGAGACGTTCCCCGTCCGCGGGGCGACGCACTTTCGCGCATGTGTCCCCGGCGTCCTTCTGCGGTAGCCGTCGACCCAATATCGGTCGTTTCCTACGGCGTCTTCGTCCCCCGCTGTTCGCCGACGCAAGCGATCTGGTCGATCGGGCTTCAGCGGTGGGTGAAGCATGTAGTGGCACGTCAATCGGCCACTCCTCAAGTCACGGCAATCGAGCCCGATGAATCTCTCTATGGCCTGTTCAATCTGTCGACTGGCTCCGTCGAGACTCTGTCCGAGTGCGACAGCAGCGATCCTGCGGCGGAGGTCCTGATGGTCGACAAGCCGCGTAGCCCGCCTGGCATGCGTCGCAACGGAGGCGGCGACGGCGGTGGCGATCCTTCGCATGCTCACGAGGAATACCACCCCGAAACCCTCTCTTCACAGCGGAGGGAGGAACTTCATCGCCGCAATGAGGAAGCACTCCACACGCCCATCGTCGGAGAGACCTCTGAGCCTCGGGCCTTGGAGGCCACGCGCTTGGCCACTTTGGCTGAACGCACTCGACTGGAAAATCTTCAGCATGCACTCGACGAACATGCTCGGCAGCGGATTCCTGAGTCCATTCGACGGAGGCAATTATTCCCTCCTGAACCTCAGGTATACCGCACTCCGATTCAGAACCTTGCAGCCGCAGCTCGTATAGCAGAATCCATCCAGCCATCCCAGTCAGAAGCTGGGCGAGGTTTGATGCAGATCCGGGCTCTGCTCCGGGCGGCAGGAGACCAAAACACTGCAGTATCACAGTCACGTGACAGAATCCATAGAAGATCTGTGGCGGCTGACACAGTTCAGTCGGCTCATAGCCCAAGATCGCCTCCGCGGCGTGAAGGGCGGGTGCATCGCTAGGATCAGCATTTGGGTCGGATTCACGAGCAGTACGATCATCGACTCGGCCGTGATGACCGCCGTCGAGCGCCTACACCCCCTTCGAGAAGCGGATCATATGTGCCCCGGCACTGTGATGACAGGTGCCCGTACAGCGGAGGGCGGCAGACGCCGGTCGACCCAAGGGAGCCAGGGTTTGATGCGAGGTCAATTTTGGTGCAAGGTTTGGTCGACAGGAACCGAGCACACAGAGAGGGGCAAGGCAGAGATCGCCCGAGTGGAAGCAGGATTCACGTTTCGGGTCCCGAGTGTTTTAGCAGATCTATCAGAGCCGCTGAGATCCCCCCAACTTCAGGTTGGCGACTGGGGTCAGTAAGTTCACCGGTGAGTTGAAGCCTGATACTTGGCAGGAAGATTACCGAGTGGCTGTCCAGATCAGCAGTGGAAATGATGAAGAAGCTATGAAACACCTTCCTCTCATGCTGGAAGGGTCGGCCAGAGCATGGCTGAATCAGTTGGCTCCAGGCAGTATATTCAGCTGGGAGGAGTTAGCCCGAGTGTTTGTCAGGACATTTGAGGGCACATGCAAACGACCTGCGGGGTTGACAGAATTGCAGCATTGTGTTCAGAAGCCGAATGAAACTCTGAGGGATTATATCCAAAGATGGACCACACTACACCACACGGTAGAGAATGTATCCCAACACCAAGCAGTTTGTGCCTTCAAGGAAGGCGTTCGGTATCGGGAGCTTAACTTGAAATTCGGTCGGACAGGAGATATGTCTCTGACCCGAATGATGGAAATAGCCACCCGGTATGCTAATGGTGAAGAAGAGGACCGACTCCGCAGTGGGAAGGGCAAGCCAGTCGCCCAAGACACCGGAGTGGGTCGGAAGCAGAAACGCAAAGCCGAGCCAGCAGGTCCAGGTGAAGCTGCAGTTGTAACTCAAGGAAAATTCAAAGGAAAGCCCAAGGGACCCTGGATCCCCAAGAAGGTGAAAGATTAGGCTGGGAACGATGTGTTGGACTTGCCATGTCACATTCACACCAAGAAGGATGAAGAGGGAAATCTGATTTATCCCAAACACACCACTCGACAGTGTCGGCTCCTGATCCAGCAGTTCCGAGAGAAACAACCCAATGAAAAGGAAAAAGAGTGACAAGGATGGTGATCAGGAAGAAGATGATGACGGTTTCCCTAATGTCAATTCCACTTTGATGATTTTTGCTGACATTGAGAGTAAAAGTCGACTGAAAGTCATCAACAGAGAGGTAAACATGGTTGCTCCGGCAACGACGACATACTTGAAATGGTCAAAGACTCCCATCACATTCGACCAATCTGACCACCCACCGCACGTCGCCACCCCCGGGAGGCAAGCGTTGGTGGTCGACCCGGTCGTTGGGGGCACCCGACTGACCAAAGTCTTGATGGATGGTGGCAGCGGCTTGAACATTTTGTATGCAGAAACTCTTCGTGGGATGGGCATTCCGATGTCCAGGCTCAGTGAGAGCAACATGCGGTTCCATGGTGTCATTCCAGGGAAGAAAGCTGATTCGTTCGGAAAGATCACTCTTGACGTGGTTTTCGGCGACTCAAAGAATTACCGCAAGGAGAAGCTGACATTTGAAGTTGTGGATTTTCACAGTGCCTATCATGCTATTCTGGGCAGAACTGCATATGCCCGTTTCATGGCTCGACCGTGTTACGTGTACCTCAAGCTGAAGATGCCTAGCCCCAAGGGCTTGATCATGGTCACTGGCAATAGGCAACGAGCAGAAGAGTGCCTCCAGAAGGGCTCTAAGATTGCCGATGAACACATGGCAGCGATTGAAATGGAAGAGTATAAGAAGACTGCAGATCCGAGAGATTTTTTGCGCACTATGAAGCCTGCTTCCGAGTCTGCATTTCAGTCGTCCGGTGAAACAAAGCCTATTCACATTCACCCGACCGATCCCAGTGCTGCACCGACTCGTATCTCAACAACACTCGACAGCAAATAGGAAGAAGCGCTCATCCAGTTCCTCCGTGAGAACTGGGACATCTTCGCATGGAAGCCATCTGACATGCCGGGTGTACCCAGGGGGCTGGCTGAGCACCGTTTGCGAGTCGATCGAAAGGAAAAACCCGTGAAAGAGCACCTCCGTCGGTCCGCTGCGGAGAAGAGAAAGGCAATCGGCGAGGAGGTGGCTCGGCTTTTGGCAGCTGAGTTCATCTGCGAGATTTACCACTCCGAGTGGCTCGCCAATGTTGTCATGGTTCCCAAGAAGGACGATTCACTCCGTATGTGCATTGATTTCAAGCATATCAATCGGGCCTGCCCGAAAGATCATTTTCCTCCACCCCGCATCGATCAGATAGTCGACTCGACTGCGGGATGTGAGCGATTGTCCTTCCTGGATGCATATTCCGGGTACCATCAGATCCGACTGTATGGACCTGATGAAATTAAAACAGCTTTTATCACCCCATTCGGGTGCTTTTGCTATGTCACCATGCCCTTTGGTCTCAAGAATGCTGGTGCCACATTCATGCGCATGATACAGAAGTGCCTGCTAACTCAAATCAGTCGGAATGTGGAAGCATACATGGATGACATCGTGGTTAAGTCGCGCAAAGGTTCCGACCTGCTGACTGACCTTGCTGAAACCTTTGCCAATTTGAGAAGATATGATATCAAGCTTAATCCGTCGAAGTGTACATTTGGAGTTCCAGGTGGAAAGTTACTCGGTTTCCTCGTTTCCGAACGTGGGATCGATTACAGTCATTAGTGACGCTCCGTTGTCAGAAATTCTAAACAACAGAGATGCAACTGGCCGAGTGGCAAAGTGGGCGATTGAACTCCTTCCGCTGGATATCAAGTTCGAGGCAAAGAAAGCGATCAAGTCTCAAGCGATAGCAGATTTCCTCGTCGAGTGGATTGAACAGCAGTTACCGACCCAGATATAGTCGGAACATTGGACTATGTTCTTCGACGGGTCCAAGATGTTGAATGGTTCAGGCGCTGGAGTGGTCCTAGTATCTCCACAGGGCGACAACCTCAGATATGTTCTCCAGATTCACTTTGATTCCTCCAACAATGAAGCTGAATATGAGGCACTCTTGTATGGATTGCGTATGGCCATTTCACTCGGCGTCCGCCGCCTAATGGTTTACGGTGACTCAGATTTAGTGGTTAATCAAGTGATGAAGGAGTGGGATGTCAGGAGCCAAGCTATGACTGGTTATTGCAATGCGGTGAGGAAGTTAGAAAAGAAGTTTGAAGGGCTAGAGCTCCACCATATACCCCGACTGAAGAATCAAGCAGCTGATGACTTGGCAAAGATAGGATCCAAGCAGGAGCCTATTCCCGGCAATGTGTTTTTGGAGCATATTCACGCACCATCAGTTCAAGAAGATCCCTTCACAGAAGAGCCCCCACGGCCTAAAAGTTCCACTGATCCGACTGAAGTTGAAATCCCAGCTGTGGTCGACTTGATCATGGAAGTTTTGATTGTTATTCCAGATTGGACAGTGCCGTACATTGCATATATTCTCAGGAAAGAGCTTCCAGAGGATGAAGAAGAGGCTCGCCAGATTATCCGTCGATCCAAAGCCTTCACAGTAATGGGGGAGCAACTCTATAGAGAAAGTGTCACGGGGGTCGTTCAGAAATGCATCACTCCGGAAGAAGGCCGAATGATCCTCGATGATATTCACTCGGGAACCTGTGGTCACCATGCGTCTTCTCGGGCCATCGTGGCCAAAGCATATCGAGCAGGGTTTTATTGGCCGCGGGCAAATGAGATGGCAAAGGAGATAATTGACAAATGTGAGGGCTGCCAGTTCTACTCCAACATGTCCCACAAACCCGCTTCAGCCCTGAAGACCATTCCACTTGTCTGGCCTTTCGCTGTTTGGGGTTTGGATATGGTGGGACCTCTGAAGACTGGCAGGAGTGGCTTCACCCATGTGCTTGTAGCAGTCAACAAGTTCACCAAGTGGATCGAAGCTAAACCTGTCAAAAACCTGGATGCAAGTACTGCGGTCAGCTTCATCAGAGGGTTAACATTTAGATATGGAGTCCCACACAGCATCATCACGGATAATGGGTCGAACTTTGATTCTGATGAGTTCTGAGCTTTCTGTGCGTCCCAAGGTACTCGGGTTGACTATGCTTCAGTCGCCCACCCTCAGTCGAATGGACCGGCAGAAAGAGCGAATGGTTTGATTCTCAAAGGGCTGAAACCTCGATTGATGCGCGACCTCAAGCATGCGGCCGACGCTTGGGTAGATGAGCTACCGTCAGTCCTTTGGGGATTAAGAACAACACCAAATCGGTCGACTGGTCGAACCCCCTTCTTCATGGTCTATGGGGCTGAAGCTGTGCTGCCGAGTGACTTGCTTCACAATGCACCCTCTCACTCGGGGGCTTAGCTGCAGTCCTGTGCTCGCCTAAGTTTAAAAAATCCTACCGAGTGATGAGCAACCCTCTCACTCGGAGGCTTAGCTGCAGTCCTGTACTCGCCTAAGTATAAAACATGCTCCATCCTGATCTGCAAGGATGATGAGGTGCAGGTCGTCCGCGACCCTATCCTCAGAACTGCGTCTGTTCTGAGTGAACATACAAGTTCCACTCGGAAATAAAAACAAGCATATTTAAGGGCAAACAAAGTCCGGACGAAGGAGCTTAAAAGTACTCGGGCATCAGGCCCGAGGAAGTTTTACGGTTACAAAATCACTCGGCATACCGAGGCAAATTGAACCGGATCATAAAAGTTCGGACGAAGGAGCTCAAAGTACTCGGGCATCAGGCCCGAAGGGAGTTTTACGGTTACAGAATCACTCGGCATACCGAGGCAAATTGAATCAGATCATAAAAGTTTCATTCACTCCGCAGAGGGGCTGGCAGGCTCGACAAACTCGTCTAGGTCAATTCCGTCTGCGATTCGAGTAGCAGCAGCAATGAAGGTCTCCATGAAAGACTGGAAGTTGAGTTTCTTGGTGTTGGCGACCTTGATTGCCGCTAGCTTCTCTTCTCTGGCTTCCCTGCAGTGGACGCGAACCAGGGATAAAGCTACGTCAGCACTGCATTGAGCGGCGGACTTCTTCCACTCCTGCACTCGACCAGGAATCTCGTTAAGTCGAGTCATCAGAGACTCAAGGTTGTTTCGGAGCGTGTCCCCTGGCCAGAGCGCCGTGTCGATCCGCGAAACTGCGACCTTGAGTCGAGCAAGATATTCCAAGGCACTGGCGAGGTGAGACTCCAGTCGGAGCACATTCATGGCTACTTCATCTTTGACAGGGGAGTTGATAGGGTCCAAGTTCGTCTCGACTCGCCCAGTTTCTTCCTCGAAGTCTTGACAGAATTCTGCTCTCGCAGAAAAATAATGAGTCGACAGCGGTATGATGAGTCGACGAAAGCAAACCAATCGCACAAAGAAAAGTACCTTCAAGCATGAGGAATAATTTTTTGGCGAGTCCTCCCAGGTAGTTCTCCAGCTCGTCCCTCCTGCGGGTGATGTCTTCTACTTTGTCGGTCAGGGTTCGCTTGTCCTTCTTCAGACGAGTCACTTCTTTGTTGGCTTCGTCAAGAGCAGCCTTCAGCTTGGCATTCTCTCCCTCCAGCTGTCCGACTGAAGCCATCTTTTGGTCAGCAAGCGCCAGTTTGTCTTCGGCAGTTTTCTTCGCAACCGCAAGGTCAAGGTCCTTCTTCTCCAAAGCTTGTCTCATTGTTTCTAGAAAGAACAACATTCGAATCAGAAAAAGGAGGAGAAAAGGTGGCAAGAGAACCGGTCGACAAACTTTCCTTACCAGCAGCGTCATCCTTAGCCTTCAGCAAGTTGTTTCGAGCCAACTCCAGGTCAAGATTGAGCTGAGTTTGCTTCTTCTCCAAGTCAGCAAACCGGGCTCCAAGATCACAAGATTTCTGCGTTCAGAAGATAGTCAGTCGGCAGACACAAATACTATTACCGAATCAAACATTCGCCAATAGTCTCGGGGACTACACCCAGTGGGTGCACTCAGCGTGCCCCCACTGGTCCGACTCTTTCATTCCACTTGGTCCGTCCAGTCAAAAAAAAAAACTCAGACCATAGCCGACTGCCCGCAGTCGACTACGGTCTCGGGGACTACACCCAGTGGGTGCACTCAGCGTGCCCCCTCTGGTAAAGGTTCCACTCGGCATGATCTGCCCAGCCCGAGTGGAAAAGGTCTCTTAAAAGACCCCCGCCGAATCAAACATTCGACGGCGGTCTCGGGGACTACACCCAGTGGGTGCACTCAGCGTGCCCCCACTAGTTCAGAGATTCGATCAGCACAACCTAGTTGACTCAAGTGGAAAAACTACTCAACAGAAATTAAAACACCAGTGGGTGTACAGACTGACAATGGGTGTGCAATTAAAGGTTCCAAAACACTCATCCACGGACGTCTTGCAGATAAAGCAGCAGTTCCTAAATATCATATCCCAACAGAACAAGCGTCAAGATGGAGTTCAGTCGGAAGTAAGCTAACCTGGACATTGGCTTGAAGTGCTGAGCTAGCATCATAGGCAGCTTGACTGGCCTCGCGCACCACCTTCATTTGCTCCATCATAACGCCACCCTGGCGTATAGCCTCCTAGGCAGCACTCACTTGGTCTTCTGGGACTTGATGGGCGGTGGGAGGTGCAGTCGGTGTATCAGTTGCAGTAGCATGAGAGCTTGAGGCATGAAGTTGGACAGACGGAGGAAGGGCCCGCACAGTCGACGACGAAGGACGAGCACTCGACAAGGGAATTGCAAAAGTAACGGAGGCATGGTTGAAGTCCCCGGATTGCTAGATAGCTGGTTCTGTCGCCGGCGTCGACTGGGACGTCTTGCTAGCTGGCACCTTCTTGACTGAGGCCCTGCTCCTCCTACCCACGAGTTCTTGTGGCTCATTTTCATCATCGTCTTGAAGTTCAATAACATCTGACGGAGCTGCAAAAGAATTGACCACAAGAGTTCAGTCGACTGTAGAATTGGCTAGCAAAGAAAAGATGAAGATAACAGGGGTCATACTCGCTTTGGAGGTGACCGCGTCCTCCATCTCCTCGTCACCATCATCTTGGTAAGCAGAAGTCCCGGAGGTAGCAGCACTGCAAATCTCAAGGTTCACTCGGTCAAGCAAGTGGATGGGTCGGCAACTGATATAAGATTCTTCATACAAAGGGTGAAAACAAAACGCTTACGCAGAGGCGACGGGAACATCAACCTTGATCTTGGGCAAAGCCTTCCGTGGCTTGGACGGCGCGGTCTTGAGCTGCTTCGGAGCCTTCTCAGTCGGCACCAGAGAAGATGTCCGAGTGCGCTTCGAAGTCTGTCTAGTCGGTGCTACCACCTTGCCCCGGATACTTGTTGGGTCATGCTTGTGCTTGGAACGCTTTTCCGTGCGAGGTGGAGAATCGACCTCCTCCTCACTGCTCGAGTTTTCCTGCTCTTCATCACTCTCCCCATCGGAGTTCCAGTCGCCGTTGTCGCCTCCGCTCTCTTCTCCTTCCTGGATCTGCTCCCCGTTGGGCATCGAGTACATCTCAGTATATATCTGCGAAGCAAAGAATCGAACAAGCATCAGTCGGTTCCAAAGACAGTTTACAAATTAGAGTAAAAGTCACTTGACAATCGAAGGTCTGACCTTGTCTGGTTCGTTATCAGCGCCGAGTGGCAGAATTCTCCTAGACCCCCTGGGGTTGTCTCTGTTTCCGGTAATGCTCTGCAGCCACCGCGCCACCGTCTCCTCGGCAACTTCCTCCGAGTGGATCCGAGCAGAATCATCGGCGCCCAAATACATCCACATAGGATGATCGCGGGCCTGGAGCGGCTGGATGCAGCGAGTGAGGAACACCTCTAGCAAATCCATGCCGGTCACGCCATCGCGGACAAGTTGGATTACTCGGTCGACCAACATGTTCACCTCCACCTTTTCTTCTGGAGTCACTTTCAAGGAAGAGGGCTTTTCAATTTGCCCCATGGTAAAGGGAGGAAGGCTAGTCGACTGACCAGGAGTTGGTTTGTCCTTACAATAAAACCAGGTCGACTGCCACCCTCTGACCGAATCGGGTAGAGTCATAGGTGGAAATGTGCTATTGCCTCTCATCTGGATCCCTAGACCTCCGCACATCTGAATCACGTGTGTCCTCTCATCACTCGGATTGGCCTTTTTCACAGACTGTGAGCGGCAGGTGAAGATGTGTTTGAAGAGACCCCAATGCGGTCGACAACCCAAGAAATTCTCACACATGGAGACAAACGCAGCTAGGTATGTGATGGTGTTCGGAGAAAAGTGATGAAGTTGGGCTCCGAAAAAGTTCAGAAAACCTCGGAAAAAAGGATGAGGGGGCAGAGAAAAACCACGGTTGACGTGAGTCACGAGGAGGACGCACTCACCCTCCTGCGGTTGCAGCTCGGTCTCGTCACCCGGCAGCCTCCAAGACCAATGGTCGATCAAGCCTCCCTTGACCAGATCCTCCATGTCTTCTTGCTGAATCGTGGAGCGAATCCAATCGCCCTGGATCCAGCCGGGCGGCAGGCCGGATCTCGACGACGAGCCTCCCCGACTCGTCTTCTTGCCCTTCGCTGCCGCCGTCGCTTTCTTCGCACGCTCCAAGGCCGCCGTCTTCTCCTTCCCCATCGCGGTAGGCTGCGCTCAGGCGGGGCGGCGGCGTCGGAGGTGGCGGCGAATGCGGTGGTGAAACGGGAAAGGAGGAAGGAGATGGAGAGCACAGTACCGGGCTCATCGACCCCGACGCCTTATATGCGTCTGCTCCCGAGTGGCTGACTAGTGGGCCCAGATAATCCAGTCAAATCCCGCAACAGTCGCACGCTGGATACGTGGCGAAAAAGGTGGCATGAGAATCGAGGCGTCCCTGCCTAATCCGCTCCGTCTACTACGGTCCTCTCCGTCCCGCGCGCTTCTCCAAATTTTGAATCCCGTGAGATCCGGAAAGCGGCAACGTGACCAATTGCGCCAAGGATCTTATACCATATCAACATTCGGAGCTCATCAGAAAAAAATCACTCGATGACCTCTGAATGGACCCAGGCGACTGAAAAATGAAGTTGAAGTTTTTACAAAGATCACCGGCCCGGTTAGGATGCCTCTGAAGCATATAAATCGGGTCGGAACCATCTTCAACCCCTTCTCCACTCGAACCCAGATCCATTCGGGGGCTAATGATGAAGACATGTACCTAGGGTAGGGTAATAGGCCCGACCTAGACACCCTTACCGAGGACACTGCCCTAAAGCAAATGACATTCAAAGGATGGCACCATCTACCGACTGAAACCGCCACAGGGTGCAACCCACTCGACCAACAGTTCACTCAGACAACCCAATTCCATTCGACCGGGGTGTACTCACTCAACCCTACCGAAAACCACTCGGAAGACAGAAGATCTAAGGTCACTCAGGATGACAAGGGTCAGGCGTTCACTCTGTAGTCTTAATGATCATTTATTTGCCTTTATTGCTGGCGTTATCAGTAACGTCCTGTCTTTACAGACATTGAAACCCTTGTAACATGGGACGGTTGGGGTTCTGGCGCACTCTATATAAGCCACCCCCCTCCTCAGGCACAAGGGTTCGCACCCCCTGTAACTTCACGCATAAGTCAGTCGACCGAGCCTCCGGGTACCGAGAGGTAGGGCTGTTACTTCCTCCGAGAAGGGCCTGAACTCGTAAATCTTGCATGCACAACCTCACTGTAGCTAGGATCTTGCCTCCTCATACCTACCCCCCATTCTACTATCAGACTTAGAACCATGACAATTATAACTAACCATGTCGACAATAGCTCTTAAAAATTATATTAACTCATATCAATGACATAATCAACTAGCAAGCAATAATAAGATATCTCAAACAACAACACTTTGTCAAAACAACTATGATATAATATGACAATAGTGGTATCTCGCTAGCCCTTTCTGAGACCGCAAAACATAAATGCAGAGCACCTCCAAAGTTCAAGCAGCGACTAAACATTGTAATTCATGGTAGAGAAGATGCAGTCATGATGCACCCAACATTAACTACAATGCATGAGGATGACAATAGTGCTCTCAGGATCTGGCGCTTATTTGAGAAGGTGATGACACAACATAAAAGTAAATAGATAGTCCCTTCGTAGAGGGAAGCAGTGATTTGCAGCGGTGCCAGAGCTCAAGTTTTTAAAACAGAGGTAAATGAAATTTTGAGAAATGCACAATTCTTGTTTACTTCACGACCATCAGTTATCGGTATCTTCCATGCTAAACACATTAGTGGCGGTTCCCAAGCGATAAAAGTAAAGGTTTACTCCCCCTCCACCAACAATCACACTCCACGGCTGGTCCGAAACAACGGGTACCGTCCATACCAACAACAGTCCTAGGAGAGTTTTGTTTAATTATTTGCAATTTGAGTTCGGGACTGGGAATCCCTATTACCGCCCCTCTCGTGCAAGGACGAGTGAATAAACACTCATCATGAGAATAACCCGCTTAGCATGAAAGATACTGACTACCTCTTGTCGCTCTATGAACAATCCAGGCACACAAAAAGGATATTTATTTGAAGTTTTTAGAGGTGGCACATGCAAATTTACTTAGGACGGTAGGGTAATACCGCATATAGGTAGGTATGGTGGACTCATCTGGGATAACTTGGGTTTTAGGATTTTGATGCATGAGCAGTATTCCCGCTTAGTACAAGCGAAGGCTAGCAAATAGGTTGAGAAGTGGAAAGATAGAGAGCGAAAACGGTCATGAACATGCATTATGCATAAGTAACATTGGGTACTAGCATGAGTAGGATATGAACACCATGAACATAAATATCATAGAGGCTATGTTGGTTTTGATTCAACTACATGCATAAACATGTGCCAAGTCAAGCCACTCGAACATTTAGAGGAGGATACCATATCATCATACTACATCACAATCATTTTAACGCAATGTTGACATCCAAGATAAATCATTATCCACTCCTAGCTACTTAAGCATGGCATGAGAAACTATAATCTCTAATTGTCATTGCAAACATGTTTGATCATAATAGGCTGAATCATGGATACTAGGTTAGACATATTTACAAAAATAGAACAAGTTGAGTTCATACCCGTTTCTCTCTGCCACAGCCAGTTCATCAAATATCGTCATTATTGCCTTTCACTTGCACGACCGAACGATATGAAAATAATAATAGTGGAAGAGTGCCATGGACTAAGCTGGAATCTACAAACATTTGATTCAAAAGGAGAAGACAAGGTAACATGGGCTCTCTGTTAGATCAACAATAATGCGTGTGAGAGCCACTCAACATTTTCATCGTGGTCTTCTCCTCGGTACGACTCAATAAAAAGGAAAAGAATTTCAGAGCATTACCTATCCGTGGGGATATAACTATTGAGTATAAACTGCCCAGGAGGGGCCGGGTTATGCTCATAGTGATTTACCTGTATTGAAGCCCATGAAGACATAGAAGATGGCGACTTACGTAGGAGACTTAATAAGAAGGCCCAAAGCCCAAAGGCGAGTTAGGGCCCATAGATGTAAACCGCCATAAGTATATGACTTGTATTGTAAGATAGGAAAGAGTGGATACTGAGCCGGACACATTTATGAGCCGGCCGGGATTCTGTGAACCGCTGGGCGTCAACCTGTGTATATAAAGGGACAACCCAGCGACGGTTTAGGACAAGAGAGAAGAGATCGAGAGCCAGGTTAAGCGTATTCGCTCCCTGGTCATCGAAACCCTAGCAATACCACCTCAAACTGGATTAGGTTTTCACCTTCACCGCAAGGGGCCAAACCAGTATAAACTCCCCGTGTCCTTTGTCCTGATTAACCCCTTTAAGCTAACCTCATTGCGATGGCTCCACGACTAAGTCCTCACACTAGGACATCTGCCATGACTATTCCACGACAGTTGGCGCCCACCGTGGTGCCAGCGCATGGTGGTTTCGAGTTCTTGAAGGGCAACTTCGAAGGGATCAAGGGATACGCTGTGGGCCGAATGACCAAGAGTCATCGCGGCAAGCTCTACATCGACGACGAAGGCTGGGGCCCCGAGGCCGGCTCAATTGAGTACGGGTACCGGGTCCCCTTCGGCAGAATTCACGTTTTCATTGGCAAGATCGGCGAACCGGGCCCTGAGCCGGACACCTGCACCGACATCATCGAGACGGTTCAGCGTGCAAAACCCACCCGAGTTCAGCCGCCATGAGTCGTGCCTTCGTGGGATTCATCAATGGTGCGGAATCTGGGGATAAATCGGTATCTGACAGTGAGACAGTTGTCTATTCTGATGGCGAGTCATCCACCGGTGAAACCGAGTCATTGTACCAACTGCAAGACGGTCGGCTTGGGGGCTGTTCTGATGGCGATAGTATTCCGGACCCCTACGAGCTGCCGAACCGGGTTGCAATCTTCATGGCCGGTACGCAGCCAGTGCAGCACTCTTCAACTGCAGCGGCATTGATTTTCGGGTCAGTAGCGGCGACGGCAGCCGGGGCAGGAGGCCCTGCGCGCCCGTCGGCTCAAGTCTTGTCCGGTTTACTAGACGCCTTGGCAACACTGCTGACGATGGAGGTTAACCCGGATAAACAAGATCAGCATAACACGGAAGTCGTGAAATTGCGAGATCAGATAGCTCAAGTTAAGGAAGACCTGGTAGCTGAAGATGCCAGGATGGCTGCGGAGCGGGTTACGTTGGATGCTTAGGCGCAGCAAATTCAGTCGGAGTCTTACCGGCTCATGCTAGATCAGAACGCTTCAAACGAAGTCATGAGGAGGAGGCATCAATCTCGCCTGCCACCGGTTTACGAGGCGAGGAACCTCTTTAACACGCCAGGAGCAGGAACCAGTAACCCGCCAGTGGCGGACCAGGTTGACAATGTATATATTAAACCGGCACCCCTGCTAAAGAAGGGCCTCTGTCGTCTTTTCTTAATGAGTTTTTGGTTACTTGGGGGCTTACGGCTTATGAGCGAAGTTATGATTACCCTTTGAACCGGCTTATAAGCCAACTAAAAAAAAAACTTGGGGGCTTGCTACCCAGGTTAAAGGTACCAAAGAGAGTCTGTTGCAAAATCACAGCTCAAACATAGGTGCCCCTTGAGCACAGCTCAAAAATATTACTCGGGGGCTCCTTGATTCTAAAGAACAAAGAGTTTGTATAACCCTTGTAATAGGCTTAAAAGCCAGGCTTGGAAGCCAGGTGTATTCACCTAAAACCCCGGGTTATCCTGCCTTTTTAAGTAAGCCACTCCGCCCAGGTATTCCTGGAATGACCCGCCGAACGTTTGACAAGTCAATCTTATACAGACCCTGAACTTGTCAAAGTTAAAACGACGATTGGTTATGTGAGGTCCATCTTATAAGGTTTGTATATAGGTTTAACTCAGTGGCTGTGCGGCCCGTGAAAGCACTCGATTTTCGGCCTGGCAGCCCATGAAAAGCCTCATTTTTTTGTTTGTTTTATTCCACAGTTTTTGAGGTTTATTTGGTGAGGCTTATAATGCTTTATGATCATAATTCATCCGGTGTTTATTAACCCGGCCTGGCTTTTGACTATAAGTCGCCAGTATGAGATAAGATAATATCCGGTGTTTATTAACCCGGCCTGGTTTTGTTCATAAGCCAAGCAATCTATGGTAATTACCAGTGCTCAAAGTTTGGGTTCTCCCCCTTACTACACCGGTTTGGTAAACCAACAGTGTGATCAAATATCACAGGTATGATATATTTCAAATTTGGTTATTCTGAAAGTCCAGCCTTGGGTATAAGCTATGTTAGTTTCCATGGTTTTATATTGGGCGTTATGACCCGTCCAGCGGTAAACCGCTAGGACACTTTTAATCCGTTGCATGCAGGAGCGGATTCCACATTGTTAATATTATAAGCATAAGTGGCATATCTTAACATGGTGGATTAGCAGTGTCATGAAAAGTAAATATGCACGATGGCATAGCAGAACAAGAGTTTAAGCTAGCCTATTACAAGGCGTTTGGTGCCCAAAAGAATAATTGTTTTAACAAGTCTTGAAGAAAGCAGCTGCTAAACCGGCCTCCGGTTTATGAGTCCTGGCCTGACTGACTTGAAGGTTGCGGATCGTCCAGCGCCGGTTCATCTTCCTCCTCTCTACCCAGTGGCTGGAAGTCAATGGTGGTCCAATCGATCCTAGTTAAGGCCTTGAATATAGCTTCATCACTTATAAGTATGGAGGGGTCAACATCAGGGGCATAGGTATGCTTACGGATTGGAGGAATAAGATTTGGAGCATCATAAGTTGGCGCGTTAACTCTCTTGTTGTTGGCATCATAAATCGACTGATAATGTGAAAGATCGGTTTCTTCGGCCAATTTGCTAGCCAATGGGTGCATTTCCCTTGTCAAGGCTCTGAGGTCATCATTATTAAACTCTGACCCGTCCTCCTTTATGCTCGGGTAGCCGTTTCCCACATAGGGCCGGATCAAGATCAGATATCCACGCTTTGGCCCAAGTCAGTGCAGTAAGAGCACCCGCCCTGGCAGCTGACTTCTTTAGCTCTTCAAACCGTGCAGGCATCATCGCCAGCCTTTCCAACGTCTCCTTGATCAAGGTTGGGGGCGGTTTATTATGGGAAGCTGTGCAGATAACCCGTTGCACGCCGGTATATAATTGCTCTATAAGTGTATAGGCGGCTTTCAGTTTTTGCCGCATATCTGAGCCAAGATGAGCAATGCGAGTTCCTGCATCATCAAAAACATCGGTAAACCGGCAGTCTCTTACATAATACATGTTCAAAGCTTATGAAGAAGTTATTTACCAAATACGGCAGCGTTCATGGCATTTATTTGTTGTTTCAAGCCAGTCAGCTCCTCAGCTACCGGATTAAGGGCAGCCTCAGCATCCTCAGCCCTTTTCAGCAGAGTTGACTTTTCTGTATCCCAACCTGCCCGCTCGTTTTTAAAGCTCTCCTTCAGTTTTTCCATTGCTGTTAAGGCACTGGTCAGTTCTTCCTTGGCTTTGGAGGTCTCGGCTTGTTGCGACTTGATATTTTCTTGAAGGTCGGCGATTTGAGATTCCTTCTTGTTAAGATCAGCCTGCAAGAGACATGTAATTAATTAGATAGCAGTGCATATTCAAAGTCCCAAGCACATAACAAGTAATATCAATGGCACTTGGGGGCTAATGTCTATTGCTTCTTATCAAAAAGATTTTACAAGTCCCAAGCACATAACAACTATCAGCTTGATGGTCAACCAGATTATAAAGGTCCTAGGTAAGAATTTTGAGCCTTACAGCATAATTAGTCTCAACTTAACATATTTGTTAAGTCGACCCTTGGGGGCTACACAGGCGAAATTGAAGAGTTATTATTCTAAAGTCCCAGTTCATATTGACATTATAAACCGGCCCTTGCGGGCTAGTGGAGTTGATCTATATGGTTCTTGAAAGTTTGCAGAACATTCTATTCTTTTATGTCCAGTAAACTTGGCGGCTAAGGGAAGAATATTTATGCAGAGTTAACAGCAGTTACCTCATATCGCTCCTTCATCATGTACAGTAAACCGGCTTCATAATCACGGCTTGTGTGCAATTGGTTTAAAAACCCAGAATGAATATCTTGGGCGCTGAGGTGGGCATAGCTTTCCAAGTCCACCTTCCACTTGCCCTTGTCAACAGCAGAAAATTCTTCTTTGGCACTATGTTTTGACAGAGCAGTGGGGTTGCCTGGGGCTGTACACCCGACACCGGTAACTACAACATCGTTGGCTTTATCATCAGCAACCTTAGTTGGGCTTGGCGGTTTATTAGCATGACCCATCGGATCAATTTCCATCTGTTCAACAAAGGTTTCACGATCTTGCGGTGGCGGATCATCAAGCATAGCTTCAGTATTTGGTTCAAACTGTTCCGGGTTCTTTTCCGGATCAGTTAGCGTGCTGTCATCAGCCGGTTTGTTCAATTTGGCCTTTTTACTAGGTCTGGCCTTGGCTCTGACAGAGACGCAAATAACAGGTTAGTATAATGATCAAGCATAAGGTATAAGGGGTTAGTTAAAAATGCTCACCCAGGAACAGTTTTGAGGGTTGGAATTTGTGTCCCTGTGGACTCGCCAGAGGATGAATGGGAAGTTCCCTGATAGTTTGAATCAGACGGATTAAGAGGTTGTCGGAAATAACCCGCCTTGGGATAAGATGTGTCAGAAATAGAAGAGACCTCCGGGCAGTGTTTACGAACTGGCGAGTTCGGTAAACCGGAAGAAGTGACCACATGGCCGCTATGCCGGGTTGTGCGGCGAGCTTCGTGTTGCTGTTTCTTCAAAAGAAAGTTTGGATCCAAGTAAGCTAGGGGGTGAGAAAATCTTACTTTCTGGCTTGCTTGTCGAGTTTTCTGTGTGGGCAGAGGTTCTGAACCGGATGAGAGAATAGTTACCTCTACGTCGTTTGCGCGGCTAGCTTCTGCGTCGTCCTGATAAAAATCATCGTCAATGAGATGTATGAAAAAAGAGCCAAGTGAATCAAGTTCTACCTCTGACTCCGGATTATCATCGTCAATGTTTAACTCGGTAGGCTCGGTGTTTTTCTTCTTAGCGGGCTTCTTGTTGACCTTGGTCTTGACACGAGGTATTTTGGCCGGTTTATCCTGCGGTTTCTTCTTCCAGAACAGATCATCACCCTGTTTAAAGATTGAAAAGAGCATAAGGGAGTATTAAGAATATGGATTAAAGCAGGAGTGGGGCAATTCTTACAGCTGGTGGTTTATTTGAAGCGTAAAAAGGACTAAGTCCTGTTTTGCTACAGTCGGTCACCGATTCATCCAACATCTTCTTGACAGATTCAGTAATTTCAGCATCAGTCAGTTGAATATCAGTGTGGCGTCGAGGGTCTTTCACATCCCCTGTGTACTCACACATTAAACCGGAGCGACGGCTTAAAGGCAAAATGCTTCAGGATACCCAGCAATGGACAAAATCAATGCCTGTCAAACCGTTGGCCACAAAGGCTCTGAGCTTTGAAAGCGGTGGTGCATATTTGGACCGTTCCTTTGCATTGAGTCTTTGGGGGAATGGATGTGCATCGGTAAGCCGGTGAGCACGGTAACCCGGCAGAGGATTCTCGCCAGCTGGAGATGTATCTTGGCAATAGAACCAAGTTTGATTCCAATCTTTGGGATGGCTATGATGCTTAGCGTGAGGGAAGCTGACATCTTTTCTCTTCTGAATTGAAACCCCGCCAAGTTCAGTATTGGGCCCATCCGTAAATTCAGTATGGCGGTTTAAATAGAAGAAATCTCTAAACAGGTCGACTGTGAGCTCTTATTGCAGGTAGGCTTCACAAAACACTTGAAAATTGCAAATATTGGACACGGAGTTAGGCCCAAGATCTTGAGGGTGAAGTTGGAAGAAGTGAAGCACGTCACGGAATTTTTTTGATCCGGGAGGGCTGAACCCTCGACTCAGATGATCAACAAAAACAATCACTTCCCCATCCTTGGGCTCAGGAGGATTTTCTGGACTGGGGGCTCTCCAGTGGATGTCTTCCTTTTTCGCTAAAGCGCCGGTTGCAACATACCCGTTCAGTTCTTCTTCTGTAACCCGGGATTGAACCCAGTTATAGGAATAAAAGGATTTGGCCATTTATACGATAACCAGGAAAAGATTTGTGCCGGTTTAAGGTTCATGGTTAACAGGCAGAAAGTGTTGAAGCATGCATAATTGTAAAACCGGACAGTGACGTTATCAAATTACAAAGACGAGCACTTGGCGGTTTAAGAGGGGACTAATGGTACCTAGCAGGTTATTATTTTCTGAAGTTAAACCGCCTATACGGATATTGAAAGTATAGATCTGAAGTTGGAAAATGGCTAAGTGATGAAAAACAAGTTTCACAGATTAGTATTGCAATTTTGGATCTACCGCGTGTCAAAAAATGAAAATATATTCAGACCTAAAATACTGGTACTTGAGAAGTTTATGAAGGTCCAGATCGGATATTTCTACCTAAAAGAGATGCTCTAATGAGGAAAAAGGGACTAGGGTTATTGCCGCACAGGATAAATATCAAGCTTGAATCAAACCTCATGCTACAGTGAAGAACAGGTGAAGAAACAGTGCCGAACCTCCATGAACTTGTTCGAACCCTAATGAGATCTACGGAGGGGGAAGGAGGAAGAACTTACCAAGGCTGTTGAACGGCGGAGGCGCGTGAGAAAACTCTGGACCAAGTCAGGTTGGCGCAGCGGCCAAGGGTGATGCAGACGAGAGAGTCGATGGCGACGGCTGGACTCGAGAGCAGCATGTCGCGCGGAAGACGATGAAGACAAAGAGGCTGAGGGGGGAAAGTGAAAAGGACCCTTGGCCCTATTTATAAGGTGAATGGATACGTGGCATGCGCGGGAATCGAGGAGCTCCAAAGTGAATATGTGACAGGGCTGACGCCTCGATTTTCGGAGGTTCATTAAAAAGGAGATGCATATATGATTTTTGGATGTTTATAAAATTAATGACAGGTGACGTCATAGCGGGTTATCATGATCTCGGAAGATGACGTCACGGTGAGTTACAAATTTTTGCGAAGGTAATGAAGAAGGAATTTTCCTAAGTGTTGAAGATTGACATGAACAAGTTCAAATCAACCTGGGGCCTAATGTTGGGGATATAACTATTGAGTATAAACCGCCAAGGAGGGGCCGGGTTATGCTCATAGTGATTTACCTGTATTGAAGCCCATGAAGACATAGAAGATGGCGACTTACGAAGGAGACTTAATAAGAAGGCCCAAAGCCCAAAGGCGAGTTAGGGCCCATAGATGTAAACCGCCATAAGTATATGACTTGTATTGTAAGATAAGAAAGAGTGGATACCGAGCCGGACACGTTTATGAGCCGGCCGGGATTCTGTGAACCGCCGGGCGTCAACCTGTGTATATAAAGGGACGACCCGGCGGCGGTTTAGGACAAGAGAGAAGAGATCGAGAGCCAGGTTAAGCGTATTCGCTCCCTGGTCATCGAAACCCTAGCAATACCACCTCAAACTGGATTAGGTTTTCACCTTCACCGCAAGGGGCCGAACCAGTATAAACTCCCCGTGTCCTTTGTCCTGATTAACCCCTTTAAGCTAACCTCATTGCGATGGCTCCATGACTAAGTCCTCACACTAGGACATCTGCTGTGACTATTCCACAACACACACTAAATATTTTTGGAGTTTTTAGTTTTTCTTGAAGAAAACAAACTGAAGAAAGGATAAAAACAAAAAACAAGAAAAACTATTTACACGGGAAAGCTCCCAACAAGCAATAGAAGAACAAGGAAATCTTTTTGAGTTTTCTTTTTAAATACTACAACTAACTACACTAGAAAGAAAAATCGAAAAGAGGCAAGATATATTTTTGGGTTTTCTCAAAGGTTTTTCAAACACACAAGAAGAAAGCGAGAATAATAAATCTAGCATGGATGATACAATGAAAAAGTATGAGCATCGACAACTAGAATGAAATGTGTGAACATGAAGTAATGTCGATGGAAATACGTACTCCCCCAAGCTTAGGCTTTTGGCCTAGCTTGGTAATCACTGTCAATAGCCTGCATAGTGGTCGGAGAGATATCTCATGGAGGCTCGGGGTGCAGACGCCTCAGCCTGCCATGCAGCCACAACCGCTGCGTTATGAGCTCGGGCCTCGCTCTCAAGAACATAATATCTTCCCTTGCTGTGAACATCAAAAAGAGCAGGCGCAGGCAAAAAGGTGTCCACAACGGACTTTTTATTAAACAACAGGTTATATGTAAAATTATGGGCTTCACCACTAAGGATCTTATGACGTTTCATGGCATCAAAGTCCAAGTACTGCGTGGGTAGGATGGGTCATAAGGCCAAGGTGAAACATCCAACTCCCTTGCTAACCGTGTGGCATAAATTCCACCATAAAAACACCCACTACCAGCGTTGTGTTGCAGCCTGCGTGCAACAATCGCCCCAAGGTTATAACTTTTGTCACCGGTGAGAGCGGTACGTATGAGGCTCAAGTCAGGAGCACAAAGTGTACTACACTCTTGTTTACCTACAATGCATTTTCCATTAAATAGTGCAAAGTATTGAATTGAGGGAAAATGAATGCTCTTTATTCTACCTTGCGTCACTCCTCTAGTCTCACCATAGCAAAGGCTAGTCAAGAATGTCTCATACTCAGATCTTGGTGGTTCGTCCAATGAACCCCAAAATGGAATTTTGCAGTAGTTAGAAAATGTCTCTATGGGTAGAGTGAAAGGATAGTTGTACAGTTTAAACGACACTCTAGATTCATGAGGATGGAATTTAAATTCTTTAGTAAATGATTCAGTGAGGCTGAGGTGTTGGTTGCACTTATCTGCAATGTAGGGACCGAGCTCGGCATTGTGAACATATTGCTCAAATTCTTCTTTAATGCCCACACGCACCATATAATCCTTGCATGGCCATCAACATGATTTGGTGGCGGCATCTCGTATGGAATTTTCACTTGGTTCAACATAAGACCGACGAACGGAGCTGCTACTAGAAGATGCCTCCGAGGACCTTCTCCTCGAAGAACTCCTCCCAAAGAGGTTCATCATATTTGCGTATAATTTTTTTCAAGTAGCAACCCCCCCCCAACAGTTTTGGAAACGGAGCTTCGAGCAAAGAGATCGAAATCCGCAGGTTTGAGAGCAAGAACACGAGAGAGCAATGGTCATTTTTTTCTGGCGGTAGGTGGTGACATGGGCTAAAGAGATAAGTGAGGGGGCCCACGTGGGGACCACAACCCACCAGGGCGCGCCTGGGGGTGCTGGCGCGCCCAGGTGGGTTGTGCCCACTTGGTGCACCCCCCTCTGGTGTTATTTGTATCAAAAATTCAGAAAAAAATCGTATTAAATTTTCAGATCATTCTGAGAATTTTTATTTTTGGGACATTTTTTAGTTGCACGGGAAAATCAGAAAATAGATAAAACAATGGCATTTTATTTTATTTAACTAATAAAAACAAAAAGTAGAGATAGAAGGTAGTGCTTACTAAATTCATCAACTTCATACCTCTCAAAAATGATCCATTAATAAGGTTGATCAAGTCTTATTAACAACCACTTTTGATTAGCATGAAACCGAAGAACTTTCTTAAAACACTAAGTTACCTCAACGGGGATATGAATGTCCCCAACAATAAGCATTTCATATTTCTTTTTTGCAGTTGGTAGAGGTAGTTTAAAACTTCCAATAGTGATTGTCGAAGATTTTTCAATAACATTAATACCATTCACTTGGAATTGTTTCTTCAGAAAGTGCACCGTGTGCTCATTACCATTGATATGAAAAGTGACCTTGCTTTTATTACAATCAATAACAGCCCCTGCAGTATTCCAAAAGGGTCTACCAAGGATAATCGACATGTTGTCGTCCTCGGGCATCTCAAGTATAACAAAGTCAGTTAAGATAGTAACGTTTGCAACAACAACGGGCACATCCTCACAAATGCCAATAGGTATGGCAGTTGATTTTTCAGCCATTTGCAAAGATATTTTAGTAGGTGTGAGTTTATTCAAATCAAAGTCTTTTATATAAAGAGAAAAGCATAACACTAACACCAGCTCCTAAATCACATAAAGCAGATTTGACATAATTTCTTTTGATGGAGCAAGGTATGGTTGGTATTCCCGGATCTCCAAGTTTTTTATGTACTCCGTCCTTAAAAGTATAATTAGCAAGCATGGTGGAGATTTCAGCTTCCGGTATTTCTCTTATTGGTGATGATGTCTTTCATGTATTTTGCATAAGGAGGCATTTTTAAGATATCAGTCAAGCGGGTACCTAAAAAGACTGGCCTAATCATTTCAGCAAAGCGTTCAAATTCTTCATCATCTTTCTTCTTAGTTGACTTAGGTGGAAAGGGCATAGGTTTTTGAACCCACGGTTCTCTTTCCTTACCATGTTTTCTAGCAACAAAGTCTCTTTTATCATATCTTTTATTCTTGGGTTGTGGGTTATCAAGATCAACAGCTGGTTCCATTTCAAAATCATTGTCTGGTTCTTTACTATTTGTTTGAGTGTCTTCATGAACCTCATCATTATCTTTTTCATTGTCAGAAGGTGAGTGTTCATTACCAGATTGAGTTTCAGCATCAGAGATAGAAACATCATTATCATTATCAGGAGGTTTTTCTATTTCAGGCTCACTAGAGGCATGCAAAGTCCTATAATTTTTCTTCTTCTTTTTCTTTTTAGAAGGACTAGGTGCATCAGTGTTAATTCTTGTTCAATTCTCTTTGGGTGTCCCTCAGGATAAAGTGGTTCCTGAGTCATTCTACCTCCTCTAGTCATTACTCTAACAGCATGATCATTGATATTATTATTCATTTCATCAAGCAGTTCTCTTTGAGATTTAGCAACTTGTTCTAATTGAGTTTGAACCATAGAGGCATGCTTTCCTACACCTCTAACATCATTGGTAATTCTAAATAACAAGTCACTCAAGCAAGCAATCATATCAGAATTGTATTTCAACTGTTTCATAACATTTGCATTGAAGTGATCTTGCTTCCTAATGTAATTATCAAACTCATAAAAGCATTGACTAGGATGCATATTATAAGGATTATCATTGTCATTGAATTTCATTAAGGAATTTACCTCTACCACCTTAGGTAGTGGTGGTGTTTCAAGCCCATGTATTTCTTCAATAGGAGGTAAATTTTTGGCATCCTCAGCTTTAATACCTTTTTCCTTCATTGATTTCTTTGCTTCTTGCATATCCTCAGGACTGAGATATAAGATACCCCTCTTCTTCGGAGTAGGTTTAAGCGGTGGTTCAGGGAGAGTCCAATCATCATAATTTTTCAATATGCTATTCAATAATTCTTCAGCTTGTTCAACAGTGCGTTCCCTGAAAACACAACCAACACAACTATCTAGGAAATCCCTAGAAGCATCGGTTAGTCCATTATAGAAGATACCAAGTATTTCATTTTTCTTAAGAGGATGATCAGGCAAAGCATTAAGCAATTGGAGAAGCCTCCCCCAAGCTTGTGGGAGACTCTCTTCTTCAATTTGTGCAAAGTTAAATATTTCCTATAAGGCAGCTTGTTTCTTATGAGCAGGAAAATATTTTTCAGAGAAGTAATAAATCATATCCTGGGGACTACGCACACAACCAGGAGCAAGAGTATTATACCAAGTCTTAGCCTCACCCTTTAATGAGAACGGAAATAATTTGAGAATATAATAATAGCGAATCTTCTCATCATGAGCAAAAAGGGTGGCTATGTCATTCAACTTAGTAACATGTGCCACAACAATTTCAGTTTCATAACCATGGAAAGGATCAGATTCAACCAAAGTAATTAACTCTGGGTCGACAGAGAATTCATAATCCTTATCATCAACAAAGATAGGTGAAGTAGCAAACTTAGGATCATATTTCATCCTAGCATTCAGAGATTTTTCTTTCAGTTTGCATAATAATTTCTTAAGATCATCCCTATCATTGCAAGCAAGAAAGTCTCTAGTTGTCTCCTCATCCATAACATAACCTTTCGGTATCTTAGGCAATTCATATCTAGGAGAACTAGATCTAATAGGTGTTTCAAGATTTTCAGTTTCAAGCTCTTCATCAGTCTCAACAATTTCATCAGTTTCAGCATTCTCTAAAGCTTTAGTTCTAGCAAGTTGTTCATCAAGAAATTCACCTAGTGGCACATTATCATCAATCAAGGTACTAGCATCATCATGAGTATCATTCATAGCAGAAGTAGCATCATCAATAACTTGCGACATATCAGTATTAATAGCATGTGGTGGTATTGCAAGTCTACTTATAATAGAAGGTGAATCAAGTGCAGAGCTAGATGGCAGTTCCTTACCTTCCCTCATTTTAGAGGGAAAAATCTTAGTCTTAGCATCCTTCAGATTCTTCATAATGATAATTTGATAATAGTCCCAAGTGACTCAACAAATATAGCTATGCTCCCCGGTAACGGAACCAGAAAAAGGTCTTGATAACCCAGAAGTATAGAGGATCGCAATAGTTTTCGAGGGTAGAGTATTCAACCCAAATTTATTGATTCGACACAAGGGGAGCCAAAGAATATTTGCAAGTATTAGCAGCTGAGTTGTCAATTCAACCACACCTGGAGATTAATTATCTGCAGCAAAGTGATCAGTAGCAAAGTAGTATGATAGTTTTGATAGTAGTAGCAACCGCGATAGTAACGGTAACAGGGATAGCAATGATTTTGTAGCAAGTGCAACAGTGACAATAGCAGTAGTAACTTAGCAAGAACAATATGAGAGAAATTCGTAGGCATTGGATCAGTGAATTCGTTGGATGATATTCATCATATAACAGTCATAACCTAGGGCGATACGGCACTAGCTCCAGTTCATAAATATAATGTAGGCATGTATTCAGTAAATAGTCATATGTGGTTATGTAAAGAACCTGCATGGCATCTTTTGTCCTACCCTCCCGTGGCAGCGGGGTCCTATTGGAAACTAAGGGATATTAAGGCCTCCTTTTAATAGAGAACCGAAACAAAGAATTAACACATAGTGAATACATGAACTCCTCAAACTACGGTCATCACCGGGAAGTCTCCCGACTTCTGTCACTCTGGGGTTGCCGTATCATAACACGTTGTAGGTGACTATAACTTGCAAGATCGGATCTAGAACATAGATATAATGGTGATAACATAAACAGTTCAGATCTGAAATCATGGCACCCGGGCCCAAAGTGACAAGCATTAAGCATGGCAAAGTCATAGCAACATCAATCTCAGAACATAATGGATACTAGGGATCAAGCCCTAACAAAACTAACTCGATTACATGATGAATCTCATCCAACTCCTCACCGACCAGCAAGCCTACGAAGGAATTACTCACTCCCGGTGGGGAGCATCATGGAATTGGCGATGGAGAAGGGTTGGTGATGATGAAGATAGAAGATCCCCCTCTCCGGAGCCCCAAACGGACTCCAGATCTGGCCTCCCGATGAAGAACAAGAGGTGGCGGCGGCTCCGTCTTGTGGAACGTGATAATTCACTACTAGGAAAAGGCCTACTAGTGGCGCACCTGTTTTGGCCATTAATGGCGCACTACAGGTGCGCCACTATCATCACGCCATTAGTAACTAATACTAATGGCGCACCCCTGGTGCGCCATTAGTATACCAGACAGTAGTGGCGCACCAGGAAGTGCGCCATTAGTATGCCTCCCAGGGGCCATATTTACCTTGTGCTCTGGGTTAGTAATGGCGCACTTCTATGTGGTGCGCCATTACTAAGTCAGATAGTAATGGCGCATCACATAGAAGTGCGCCATTACTAACAAATTATTTTCAAAAAAAAATTCAAATTTTTTTCATTTTTTTCTTAATCTCGGGTCACTATGGCTTAATCTCGGGTCAATATGCTTAATCTCAAGTCAAATCGCACTAAGTGGTCAAACTTCCCAAAAGGTCACCCATCCTCACACTACTCCAGCCCGAGCACGCTTAACTTCGCAGTTCTATCCAACCCCAGCACCACCTCACTTAACAAGCACTTGTTGATATATCTATGATATCAATCCTATTAAACCTTGTTGATGTCTAGGACTTTGTTCATGTTCATTAGTGTGATGAAATTTTGAAAAAATATTTCAAACTTCCCGATCATATTACGTATCATATTTTGAAAAAAAATTCCAAAAAAAAAATTCGAAACCAAATTTTTTTTTCTGTTACTAGTGGCGCACCTAGCAAATGGTGCGCCACTAGTAAGTTTTTTTTTCCATTTTTTCCCCTCTAGATCTTAAAAGCTCCGTATCTTTCGTTCTGTTAGGTTTTTGGGGATTCTGAAAATGTTTAACGGGGTTCCCCCCGATTAAATTCGGATGTAACTTTTCGAGTAGATGATTTTTCATATAAAAATTTTTCATCGGAGTTCGTATGCAAAAGTTATGCCCATTTTACAAATTCTCGAGAGATTTTGCAAAAAAGTCAAAAATTCATGTTTGTAAATTTTGCTAACAACTAGACCACATATCACATGGGAATCTTATTTTCTTTTATTTTTTTGACATTTCTATCATTTTCTTTTATTTTTTTTGAAACTGAAAAGGCGGTCCACAGGGGGGGGGGTGCATTTGGTGAATAAATTGTAAGACTCAGAAACCTGGTTACTAATGGCGCACCTGTTACGTGGTGCGCCATTACTAGTTTTGCAAAAAAAAATGTTTAGTAGTGGCGCACCAGTGGATAGTGCGCCATTACTAGTTTGAACTAGTAATGGCGCACTATACCCTGGTGCGCCATTACTAGTTTTGAAAAAAAAAGTAAAAACAAAATTTGTTAGTAGTGGCGCACGGAGTGTGTGGTGCGCCATTACTAGTTAAAACTAGTAATGGCGCACTGTGCCCTGGTGCGCCATTAATAGTTTTGGAAAAAAAATATTTGCTAGTAATGGCGCACCGTGTGTCTGGTGCGCCATTAGTAGTGAGGACACTAATGGCGCACCTGTATCTGGTGCGCCACTGCTATATAGCAGTGGCGCACCACATACATGGTGCGCCATTAATGTCCATATCAGCTATAGCCCTTTTCCTAGTAGTGATTCTTTCTCCCTCATTTTTCTCTCCGAAAATGTGATTTTATAGTATTAGGGTTGAGGTCTGCGGGGCCACCAGGTGGGGACAACCCACCTGGGCGCGCCTGGAGGGGGAGGGGTGCCCTGGTGGGTTGTGCCCACCCAGGTGCCCCCCTCTAGTGGTTCTTGGCTCCAAAAAGTATCTTTTATTGTAAAAAAATTCCTCGCAAAGTTTCGTTCCAATCCGTGAACTTTTATTTCTGCACAAAAACAACACCATGGTAGTTCTGCTGAAAACATCGTCAGTCCGGGTTAGTTTCATTCAAATCATGCAAATTAGAGTCCAAAACAAAAGGAAAAGCGTTAGGAAAAGTAGATACGATGGAGACGTATCATCTCACAAGTGGCTTGTCATCATCCAATCCATCCCTAGATCATGTCATTTCCCTCTTGCTCCAATCCCAATATTTTTTTCTTGGGAATATTCCTTTTTCTATTAAAGGTATAATCCTTTTTTCCCTAGGTTGTGAAACAACCTATATTTCTGTCACTCCCAAAATTCCCAAATAAGTCTCATAATTTGTTTGGGTCATATCTTCCACAGATATGTCAAAACCCCTTCTTGGCATCATCAAAGATAATTCACAAATATTCCTTTTCTCATTCTGCCCTAAGTGGCTTTTTGAGAAGGAAGTGCTATTTATCTTTGCTTGCTTGCCCCCATACTTTTTGGGAACTCTTTCCTATCCATATCATGGCCACATGACAAAATTCAACTCAATTTGCCTGTGAACCTTCCTCAACAAATTTCCAAAGTTCCTGTCTGAGGGAAGCCTTTGTGAAGGAAGTACTAGCTAGGGTAATCCAAATAAGTTGAAATTTTGCAAGGTCCTTAATATGATCCAATTATCACTCTCCTCAAGATTTGAGCTCATGTGATCACTCTATGTGAGCTCAGCATCAAATCTTGGTTTCTGGTCAGATTTTCTGGTTGTGAAGCAACTATATTTTATATTGCTGAACATTTACCAGGACATGATCCTACCCATATAAACTCTCTCCACCAAATTTGGGATCATTTAATCTAGACATTTGCCCTCTGCAATTTTTCTAAGTTTCTGTCCGGATTGAAGCTCTATGAAGAAAGTACCATTTTGGTATTTTCAAATGGTATGAAACTTTTACAGAAGCTTCATATGCCCAAATAACTCATCTACAACAAATTTCAGCTCAATCCAATCAACTATGTGATTTCTACTTCGTAGTTTGTCTTTCTGACCAGTTGGGCACTTGCTACAGCAAGTGCCACTTATCTTCATCTAAATGAGCTGCAAATTTGCAGAGATGCTCATCTTAGTGAGTTATCAGACCATGCCATAGAACCGAGTCTATCCCCTCTTGTATCTTCCTCACCACAGCACAAACACTTTGTTGTTTCACTGCAAATCTGCTAGCTGTGGTCATCTCAAGCTCTACTATGCCCGTTGCTTTCCTCTTTGGCCTTCTCCATGGTATGGCCTATCTACTAGAGATGGTCGGCCGTCCAGGGTGCAACCGCGTGCGCCAGTTCACGCGGTGACTACGTGGCTGGCATGCACATCGACGCGCTCTGGCAAGTGGAGCCCCTGTCCCCGTCCGTTTCCTCCCCTTCTCGAGCGTTCGCCGTGTCCTGGTGCTTGAGGAAGAAGACAGCCTGCTGGCGGGCCTCGCACCTCTCCCCGACCCCACCCGTCAGCAGCACGGGCCTGGCCCCACCCCTGCCACGTCAGATAAGTGGAAGCGCATTCTGTTAAAATACGTTTTCAGTATTAGAAGGCGTACTTTCATTCAACTGCGGCTGAAAATGCGCTTTCCAGTATAGAAAGCATACTCTGCCCGAAGACGCCTTCTGCTTTGACCGCCAGGGGCCTGTCTGTGAATATTTTATTTACAAAATAGTCCCTGGTGTTCCAACCTTCGTATCTTCGCGATCCTAACTCCGATTCAGGTGAATCCAAGTCTCACTGTTTCGTCTCGTCAAGCCCGACATGTTGGTACCATTTTCATAATGTTTTCACACTATAAAAATGACCACTTTTCCCTTGCCTTCAAGTAGCCCCTCCGAGAGAGAAGTTGTCCGGTGATTCGTTCCGCGAGCTTATCGCACCTCTCCCCGGAGTATCCTTCACCCCCAGGCAAGCCACGACAGCCACTTGCATGATGGCCATGCAGTAGCCATGGTTTTCTACTTGAATAATAAAATATTTGGTGCATGCTAGTATTTTGTGAGTGCTTTATATATGCTTGTGAACCCATGCTTATGCTTATGTTATGATCATTTGCATCTTGTTGGATAATTGTTTACTTGCTAAAATATTGCCATGATCTTGTTTAGTAATTATTTCCAATGCTAGTAGTCATGCTAGGTTTATATGAAGTGTTATACTTGTGCTATTCATGATCATCGCTAGGCCCTGCTCATGTGCATCTAGTAGAGTAATGCTTTATTGTTGTTCATGTTAAATGGTTATGTTGCTCATCCATGTTCATATCCTGCTCATATGCATGTCAGTGCATCATGCTAATCTATTATATGACTCAGCTCATTACTTTTCAAGTTAAACCGGACTTTAATCGAACTTGAACAACTGTTGGCTGAGTCATAGTGCCATCGAATCGAGTTGACCGGTGCAGCCACACTTGCCTTATGGGGGGCCCTGATTGGGTTTATTGTCATGCCTCTCGCCGGTGCCTCCAACTAGGGAAGGTTATACGCATGCGCTACCCTGATCAGGTAGGCCGGTATAAGCCTTGTGTGACTGAGTTGTTTGCGCGCTTTTGTGCCTGTTTGGGACCGTTTATGTTTTGCCACGACGGTGGCCATTGGGTGTCACGAGGTGACATCGGGGCCACCCATTACTTAGCCCAAAGGGGAGTTTGTCGAAGTAGCCCGGAGAGTGTCATTCAATAGATCGGTTTTGTTGGAATGCCGTTGGTCCACCCGAATGGGAGTACGTGGCCTTGGGTTCCGTGGTGTGGGTACAGTGTACTAACCTCTGCAGAGTGTATAATCTATCGATAGCCGCGCCCACGGATATGGGCCCAGTTCGTAGTAGGTCACACTATGGGTCAATAGTAATAATAACCTGACTAATAAACAACCCTGGTTCGATGATGAAAGAAGTTGGTTGATCTTTATGTGATCGTGAGAGGATCACAGTGGTATCGTGGATACCGAAGTTAGTTGATGTTTATGGTGTCATGTGATGATCCCGGGTGAAGATCAAGCTCCTTGTGGTCTTGTGGTCACTACAGTATTGTTAATACCAAGCTTGGTTGAACCTGAGATTGTTGTGTGATATCCGCAATGGTAAGTTGGTGCAAGAGGTGCTTATGAGGTAACCCCGAACAGAGTAAGTGAATCATGATAGTTTAAACATGCTACATGCTAGTATCATCATGTTTATATGTTCATGCCATGCGCATCTGCATTGTTTCCTGAGTTGAGGCTCTGGCCTTGGACATTGGAGTCCTCTTTGCAAGAACCTTCTTGGAAAGGCCTAGCTTTGTGGTAGCAGCAGCAGCATACTCTTTCTTGAGCACCATCTTCTTGGAGGTCACTTCCTCCTCAATCACAAAATCTTCATCTTCACTTTCAGAAGTTCTTTTCTTCCTTTGCATAGTAGCTGCCTTAGGCAAGTTGCTGGGAGTGCTTCTGCTCCCCTCATCATAGCTGCTATTGGGACTAGTGACCTCACTGAGATTAAGCTGCTCTTCAGACTTATTCTGACTGTCACTACCTTCTGACATAGTTGCAACTGATCCTGTGAATAGTTGGGTGTGGATAGAGTAGATGAGCATCACAGAGTACAGCTTGTTTTTTGCAAAAATTGAGACAAAAACTTAACTTTAGTTTTCTGCAGAAAGTATTTCGGAGCTACCGATTTGACAAATTCGGTGACACCAAAGCACTAACAGAGTCTAAACATGCAGTTTTGGTCAGACCGATATGCAGTTCGGTGACTCCGAGATGCTAGGGTTTGACAGAGAAAGTGATTTCGGTCTCACCGATTAGAACACTTCGGTCAGACCGAGTTGTACTTGTGCAATGGCCAGGGCCAATCGGTGTGACCGAAATCCTCAGATCGGTCGGTCCGAGATGGGTTCGGCGAAAACCTAACCCTAAGTTTTTGCATCAAAGCTATTCTAAGGAATTTATTTGCTGGATAGATTGATCCCATATGTGGGAAGAACAAAGGCATTATACTTTGTGCAAGAATCGGAGTAATGGATAGCACAAAGGGTTGAATCCGTACCCTAACTCGGTGATGGATCGCTACGGCGGCAACGGCGGTGAAGAAACCCATTGACAGCGGCGGAGACCAGTGGTGGAGGGTCACTAGCGAAGACGGCGATGATCCGGAGACCAAGGGGGCGGCAGTGCTGGGGTGCGAGCTCGTTCGGTTTGAAGTAATTTTCAACTGTACGGGTACGCGAGATATATATACCTAGGCGCTGTAGGTGGCACCGAGTGGAATGTCTCGGTGGCACCGAGAGGCAAAACTGCTAGCAGTTGCTGCAACTCGGTGAGACCGAATCATTCTAATCGGTGGCACCGAGATGAAAACCTAGATCAACTTACTGATTTTGGTGAGACCGGGTTGGAAATTGGTCTGACCGAAAATCATTAAGAGGTTTTCGAAGTTAAGCCCTTGACGGATCGGTGGCTCCGAGTGCTCCTCACCCTGAGGGTCCGAAAGTGACTTGTTCAAACTTTGTGATGTAGCATGAATAGAGTTTGAGATGAGAAAAGGCATAGATAGCTAGAGGAAGTACTTAGGCATTCTTCTCCATCCATTTGGCAAAAGAAAAAAACCAAACAATCAAAACAACAAATGGATGTCCTTGAATGGAGAAAATTATGCAACCAACATGCTCACACAATAAGATAGCAAATAAAACATGTGGCAAAGCATGCACATACACTCTAGCATCTATCAAGCAATTGGGGATGACTAGGTCATCTATACATGAGTATATTGACTTAGGAGTCAAATGAGAACATTTGATCATAGGTCATACTCATTGTTTAAGCACAAGTGGGGTTACCACTTTTACATAAAGCATTGTTGTGTTCACATCATTAGAGTTGCTGTAGCTCAATTTTTAGAGCAAAGCTCCCCCTAGATGTCATATCCCCCCTAAGAGGGGTGAACTAACCTTGGGTTTTGTCGATGATGACTTCATGTAGATGTTGAAGATGTGGATGCTCAATGTTGATGTAGATCTTTTGGAGCAATCCATTGGAGTGTTGCACTTTCAATACCTACATGGGTTAGTCCCACAAGGAACATACAAGGATATCCATAGACATAGAGTGAAACACACATATGATGATGTCCATGAAAGCATTAGGTTACCTTGTCCCTTGTCTTACCAACAAGAGGGTTTGTGACTCCATGAACTAGTGCAAGATATGAAAGTTGATTGCACCTGTCCTTGCCAAAATGAATGTGAGTGAAGTATGTTGGCGGAGTCACCCTCAAGAATTCTCTAGTTCTTCTTTGGGATCCACATCAACTTGATGGGAATCCTTGGAGTTGTAGTTGTACTTGATGAAGTAGAACTTGATGTAGTCTTGGGAACCCACTTGACCATGGCCTTAGGAGCTTCTCCAAATGAATCAATCTCTTCTTGAAGCTTGTCCTTGCCTTTTAGCTTGTGGTCTAGTGGTGGAAGATCATCTTGAGCTTGTGTTCCCTTGAAAGAAATGGGGTCATACTTCTCTTGTTGAGGAACAAACTTCGTCTTGGCGTATTGATCTTCTTTCCCACTCAACTCCATTGGCATTGAACTTTCGTTCAAAACCAACACCTTGATTCTTCCGGTGCCTTCCTTGCTTGCATACAATTTCCTCAAATTGCTTACTTTCAGCAAGGCTCTTGTAAACACCTTTCTCTATAATTCCCTTCAATAAGCTATTTTCTTGCTCAAGTGTAACTTGGCTAAGAGAATCATTAGTGGAATCAAGAGAACTACTAGAAGCAACAATATTGGATTTAACATTGTTATTGTTACTACTAGAGGAAGAATCTTTCTTGTTCTTATTGCTAGATTTTACTTGTGGCATATAAGTAGATAAGAGTAAACGCTTGGCAATGTAAGAAGAACTCTTCTTTCGAAGATCATCATTGATTGCTTTTAGGAACCCATGATCTTGCTCTAAATTTAGCTTCTCGAAGCGTAGCTTCTCATGAGTCCTTAGGAGCTCTCTATGATCCTCTAGAGTTGTTTCATGAGCTAACTTAAGAGTGTTTAGTTCTTTATTTAGACGCTCAATCTCCTTCTTATCATTTTTATTCGTTTAATCTTGACTTGCATGATTAATAGAAATTTCATCATAGTTTTCATCACTAGTGTTGTCAACAAGTAAATCATCATCACCTAGCAAATCATCTTCACCACTATTGAAATCAACATACTCAGGGTGTGATACCTTAGGGCCTTTAGCCATGAAGCATCTTCCAATTCCTTCATTTGGTGAGTGAAATATGTCGTAGGAGTTGGATGACACAAGTGCAAGTCCGGCAACACCTTCATCTTGAGTATATTCGGAGTCGGAGTGATAGCTTCTCTCGGTGTAGTTGTCGGAGTCGGAACCGGATACCCATTCACCAACATGAGCTTGATGTCTTCGTCTTGTGTAGCTCTTTGATGACTTGTCCTTCCTTTCCGAATCCTTGCTTCTAAGAGAGGGTCTTCGTTCATAACGATCATCTCTACTCCTTCTCTCTCTTGGTGGTGATTCATCTCTTTTATTTCTTCTTTTTGGTGAATCTTCTCTTTTCTTGTAGGGAGTCGTACACTCATTGGAGTAGTGTCCGGGTCTTCCACAATTGTAGTAATTACGATCACGACTAGAAGATCTTTTGTCATTGTAGGATCTTGACTTGGAGCTTCTCTCTTTGCTTCTATTCTTGTAGAACTTGTTGAAGTTCTTCACCATTAAGCTTAATTCTTCATTGGAGACTTACTTCTCACTTGATGTTGTAGGAGCATCACATGAAGCTTTGTAAGCACCGCTTGACTTGTTGTGGAGCTCTTCCTTATCCTTGAGTGACATCTCATGAGTAACAATTCTACCAATGACTTCTATGGGCTTGAGATATTTGTAATTGGGCATCATTTGGATCAAGGTGCACATGGTATCATATTTTCCATCCAAGGCTCTTAGGATCTTCTTGATGATGAATTTGTTGGTCATCTCTTCCACTACAAAAAAATACACTTCCGTGATGATACGTGTTTGTCACAGTAGGTCACGTTTTCTATCATGCATGTACATCCAGGACGATTTTATGACAGAATCAAGATAGTCATACCTGTGCTGTCGTAGAAGTGTTCCATGACAATACCAAAATTATCATCACGGAAGTGTCCACTTCCATGACGATAAATAGCGCGTCATGGAAGTGTTTTCGTCAAGGGTAACCGACACGTGGCATCCACCGTAACGGGTCGCCGTTAAGCTATCGGGTTCTGGTTTGGATCCGATAACCCGTTAACAGCCCCGACCAATGGGGATTTTCCACGTGTAAAATTCGCATTCGCCGGATGATCCACGTGTCAGCTCATCGTTGGGACAGATGTCATCCCTACAATGGACGGAAGATGCCTATGATATGTCAACATGTGGCACAGCCCAACAGTGGCCATTTAAGGTAAAAAGGCCGGCCCAGCTAAAGGCCCACCATATTTTTTCAGACACTAGTGGGCTGGCCCATTAACAGCCTGCCATGTTTTGGGTCAAATTAAGGCCCATATCAGATCAGGCCCGTTCACAGCCTATCGTGTTTTGGGCTAAATTACAGCCCATATCAGATCAGGCCCGTTAACAGGCCACTGTTCTTTTGGGCCCATTCTAAGCCGGGTTTGTATTTCAGCCTGTTAAATGCCCGTTTACCAGTTCGGCCCGATAATAGTTTCGGCCTGTTAGCGGCCTGTGGTGCATCTGGGCCGTTGTCGGCCTGGTTTCACTTTAGGCCATTTAACGGCCCATGCAAAAACTGGGCTATTTCTTGTCCGAAGTAACTTTAGGCCTCTTAACGGCTCGTTGTCTTCGTGGATAAATTTCAGCCCAACTGGCCTATCGGCCTGTTAATGGCCCGTGTAACAGTTGGGCCTAATTACAGCCCATGTTGAATCCGGCCTGCTTACAGCCCATCTGTTAATGGCTCGTGACACTGTTGGGCCTACGACCCACGTTGATACTGGCCTGCTTAAAGCCCATAATTTTATTCGGCCAAACAGGGCCCGAGATATATTTTGGCCTGTTAACGGCTCGTTCTATTTGGGCCAAACATGGGCCTAAGGTAGTTTCGGCCTGTATTGGCCCATGAATTTTTTGGCTCAATGGTAGCCCAATCTAGTTTTTAGCCTATTAAAAGCCCATGGTATCCTCTGGCCCAGCTGGCCAGAACTTTACTCGGCATGTTAAAGGCGGAAAACTACTATACGTTTAGACCTGCTAATGGCCCAAGATGATTATAGGCCCACATTTTGGCCCATATATAGTGAGTGACGAGCCAACCTGAAGACCGACAACATTGAGATCCATTGAAGCTTCCGACCTAAATTACAACATACTGACCAAGAATAAACCTAGACTATACAATAAAGAAATTACGACACATTACATCCACTGCGCATCAAAGTTCACCACTGGTGATAATAAAGCGCAACATGACCGCGGATTACATACACTAGGCATCAAAGGACGCCACCAGTGCATATAAATGTGCCGACAAAAGAATATACAAAACTAAGAGCACTTCACAAGGCATTAGGCCTGCCCTGGAGGTGCACCAAAAGCAGCAGAACAAGCTGATGAGACATTAGTTGTGTCAATGATAGATGCTCTAATCGTAACTGCGTAGCAAGAAAGCACGCATGGGTGTGCTCTGCGGCCTTCTTTACATCATTGACATCAAGTGGGAGCTGAGCTGAAGCAAGCCTTTCCACTTTAAGTTGAGACTGAAGAAGTCAAACTGATTGAGGTAGCAACTGCACAGAGGTTGTCTCACAGCTGCTGGTGAGTAGCTTCAACTCACTGTCTTCATCAAGACATGACCTTGGGGTCATCTCGCCCTCTTCAAGGTGGTTTGGCTCACTATATTCCCTAAAGTCCTGCCTGGCATAAGAGATACGACTCTGAAAGAGAAACAAGGAGACACGTAACATGCTTCACAATTATAAGCAAATAAATGGATCTGTTCTGCATAAGGAACATGTTTTTACAACTACAATTTAAAATTGGTAGTTGTTGCAAACATCCAATCAGATGTAAACACCAAAGTAAACAGCAGTGGAGGAAATGATGCCTATCCAAATCTATACTAGAACAAAGTTTGAAGGCTTGAGAAGGATGAACTTACATTATATGTTAACACGGGCTGGACAAAGCCCTTCTCCATGTCGATGGAAGGATAATTCAATAAATTCCCCAAAGAAACTTCTTTATAAGCGTTGCCTTTATTCTACATTTTGTAAAGAGTAAATATAGATCAAAGAATATTGGAAGAAATAGAGGATAATGAAGCTCAGGTGCAGAGTGATGATACATAATCAAATAGCAATTAATTAAGTACAACGTTACAACGCAAAAGGTACTGACAAGAGGAATGCAGACATCAGCATGTGCAGTGGCATTGGCTGTATTCAACATTTTGGTAAGAGTAAATGTAGATCTGATAATTTGGAGAAAGTGGAGGGCAGGGCAGATAAGATGCAGAGTAATGCTAGACAATCAACTATCTCGCAATGCAAGTACAGTAATACTACCACCGTCCGTTATTACTTGTCGCTCAAATGGATGTATCTAGCACTATTAAGTTCTAAATACATCCAATTGAGCAACAATTAATTCGATACAGAGGGAGTACATGACAACAGGTACTTACATGAGCAATCCAAAACTTCATAACCATTGTGTTAATTCTACATTTATCTAAAAGTAAATATAGATCTTATAATTTCAAGCAAAGGGAGGATAAAGAAGCGAACATTTACAGTGATGCTACATAATCAAACAGCAATGAGTGTAAGTATGCTGACAAAGGGCAAGAGGTACTGACAAGAGCAATGCAGTGGCCAGTATTGTTGTGAAATCCTATGATCCTTTGAGAAAGGAGATTCATCTGAAATTAGTTTTCATACAAGAGAGAAGGTAAGGCACATGCAGAAATTTAGGAGTTCAAATTTTGAATTGATATCATAGACAGTACCTGACGCTGGGCTCTCTGCAGTTCTAATAGGGGTTTGGCCAGTGGAGTAGGCGTAAAGTGTGGTACAGCTAGGCCTGTGTTTTCTGTGGCTGCTGATCTATCTGATTTAATAGGTATCACTACCTTTTCCAAATACCTAGTTTGTACTCCTTGAGGATCTGCACTCACCCTCTTCCTTTTGGACATCTATTACGAAAGAACAACATTTGACTGGAAAAACATAGTATGATGACACATGGAATAGGTACAGAAAATGGATAGGTATGGCATATACTCATATATGATGCTTAAACTAAGCAGATGGTGGTGTAACAAAGTAGAAGTAATGCAAGAGGTCATATGCAAAATATGTGCGACCAATACAACCTTGCCAAGTTAGAGCAAGCACCTTGATGGGTGAATAAGATAGGCCATCCTCCACCATGCCAAGTTTGTTAGCCAGTGGATTGTTCTGCAATATTCCTCTCATGCGCCCATTCTCATATTCATTTTGATCATGTTCAATACCTGACATGCATGAAAACATAAAACAAGTGAGATTATCTTTGTAATGCAAAAGTGATTCTAATCCAATACTGCCTCCCTGTAAACCCCTTTGTGCTATCTCTGCAATTCTTCTGAGAGATGCCATGCATGCTGTAATTTGGTGTGTGCATTAATATAATGTGGCCTACTACTCAAAAAATGGGAGCTCCAGAAGTGATGATACTTCACATATGACAGCTTCAACATATAGTAAAGAAGAACAAGTCGACCTGACCTGACATATTCAAAATATATTAAGGGAGAACAACTCGACCTGAACAGTCGACCGCAAATGTCTCTACTACTCTTCCCAACAAGGAACATACTTATTAAAGAAGAGAAGAGGATCATGTTAAAGAAGAGCAAAAGAGCAAGCAGATTGAAGATATTACAAGTCTTTCTATACAATGTATGTTGCCCACCCATGATGAACCAGAGCGCACAGAGAAATACTATTCCTTTCGGTCTCTCCATATGTGGCTCACATGCATTTGGAAACTAAATTAGGAACATTTAGCTGACCAATTAAACATGTCTCAGTTTTACTAATATCAACATAATATCAGATTCGAATTTGTACAACTAAACTTGTTTAGCTTGATGGGTCGAGCAGTGCTATTATGACACGAACCACGTAGGCTGATCGTGGTCATAATAAAATGGGGAAACCGTAAGCATGATGAGTATAGTGTTGACCGTGACAGTGGGATGGCAGATTTGAAGCTGCAAACCACGCAAAGGGTAGTTAGCAACCGATGTTTTCTTTGAAATAACAACTAAGATTTGGTATGGACAAGAAAGTACAGTCAACAAGTGACAAAGAAATGCAATTCTGCCGTCACTCTATATGTCGCGACATGCATTTGGAAACTCAAGTGGGACCTTTAGCTAACCAATTAAATGTGTTTGTTAACTAATATCAGTATCATATCATAATCATATTTGAACAACTAAGCTTTGGAATTATGAGTGTTGTGTTGTTTAGCTTGAAGGGTGGAGTACTGCTAGTATGACAGAAAGCACCTTCGCAGATCATAGTAGGGTAGATAAAAGGGGAAAACCCTAAGCATCAAGAGTAAAATCAGGAAAGTGGAACTAGCTGGACCATATGGGCTTGTATTGCTGGTACGGCAAGAAAGGGTTCGGAAAGGCTTCGGCCCCAAAAGGGGCAGCTCTATTCAACTGAAGGCACAATACTGTTACTATCAGTCTAGACTATCAAAGACGACATAGCTCCCAGCATTTCCCGGATATTATGGCAGACCATCTAGAATCGTTGAAAGCATCCATCTGAAGCGACCCAATAGACCTGTCGACTGCAAATGTCCCTGCTCCACTTCCCGACAAGGAACATACTATACTACTCCCTCTGTTCTTAAATATAAATCTCTTAGAGATTCGAATGCGGACTACATACGGAGCAAAATGAGTGAATGTACACTCTAAAATATGTCTATATACATCCGTATGTAGTTCTTATTGGAATATCTAAAAAGACTTATGTTTTACCCAAAAAGGCTTTCGCCCCACTTTATAAATAAAGCAACGATGAACAACACCCGGTACAAACACACGCCACCACAACACACGCACGAACCCAAGGCAGTTTAGGAATGGAGGAAGTAATATACTTATTAAGAAGAACAGAAGAGGAACATGATAACAAAGAGCAAGCAGATTTCTCTACTTTTTTCTCTACTCTTATACTCTTATACTCTTATATTATATATATATACTCTTATAAAAAACAGAGTTGGTGATGATGGTGTGCCTTCCATCCTGCAATATAGGCCATCCGATTTATATCTGACGGATAGGAAGGAAACTATGGCAATTTTGCAAAAACATACCCACACCCCTCTCCACATTTGCAAATAAGGACTTGCCTTGTTCATCCTTTTCTCCCACAAGATAAACTACTCATACAAATGCATCTTGATGTTCCATGCAAAGCACGGGAATCTTGCTAGTTAGATAATACAATGTGTGTTGCCCATCCATGATGAACCAGAGCGCACAGAGAAATGCAAATCCCTGTTGCAGATCAGGATGGAGCATGTTTTATACTTAGGCGAGTACAGGAATGCAGCTAAGCCTCCGAGTGAGAGGGTTGCTCATCACTCGGTAGGATTTTTTAAACTTAGGCGAGCACAGGACTGCAGCTAAGCCCCCGAGTGAGAGGGTTGCTCATCACTCGGTAGGATTTTTTAAACTTAGGCGAGCACAGGACTGCAACTAAGCCCCCGAGTGAGAGGGTTTCTCATCACTCGGTAGGATTTTTTAAACTTAGGCGAGTATAGGACTGCAGCTAAGCCTCCGAGTGAGAGGGTTGCTCATCACTCGGTAGGATTTTTTTTAAACTTAGGCGAGTACAGGACTGCAGCTAAGCCCCGAGTGAGAGGGTTGCTCATCACTCGGTAGGATTTTTTAAACTTAGGCGAGTACAGGACTGCAGCTAAGCCCCCGAGTGAGAGGGTTGCTCATCACTCGGTAGGATTTTTTTGAACTTAGGCGAATCGGATTCGCGGCTAAGCCACCCACTCGGGGATTTTGGACACATGTGTTAGTAACAACAATCATTTAGGAGACTGTAAAACCATGTCTTTGATAAATGAACTAAAAGGTACTCTTTATTACATCTCATTAGTCGGAACACTTAAGTATAAAAACGGTGGAGTAGCTCCGCATTCCAAGCGCGTGGCTCGTCCTTATTATGCTCCACATTGTAGAGCTGATACGCTCCGTTGCGGAGCACCTTGGTGACGATGAAGGGACCTTCCCAAGCGGGGGCAAGTTTGTGAGGCCGTTGCTGGTCCACTCGGAGCACAAGGTCCCCTGCCTGAAATGCTCGACCCTTCACATTTCTGGCATATAATCGACGAAGGTCTTGCTGATAAATGGTCGATCGGATCAAGGCCATCTCTCTTTCTTCTTCCAGAAGATCAACAACATCTTCTCGAGCTCGTTCTGCTTCGGCTTCTGAGAAGAGTTCTACTCGGGGTGCATTGTGAAGCAAGTCACTCGGCAGCACAGCTTCAGCCCCATAGACCATGAAGAAGGGGGTTCGACCAGTCGACCAATTTGGTGTTGTTCTTAATCCCCAAAGGACTGACGGTAGCTCTTCTACCCAAGCGCCGGCCGCATGCTTGAGGTCGCGCATCAATCGAGGTTTCAGCCCTTTGAGAATCAAACCATTCGCTCTTTCTGCCTGTCCATCCGACTGAGGGTGGGCGACTGAAGCATAGTCGACCCGAGTACCTTGGGACGCACAGAAAGCTCGGAACTGATCAGAATCAAAGTTCGACCCATTATCCATGATGATGCTGTGTGGGACTCCATATCTAAATGTTAACCCTCTGATGAAGCTGACCGCAGTACTTGCATCCAGGTTTTTGAAAGGTTTAGCTTCGATCCACTTGGTGAACTTGTCGACTGCTACAAGCACATGGGTGAAGCCACTCCTACCAGTCTTCAGAGGTCCCACCATATCCAAACCCCAAACAGCGAAAGGCCAGACAAGTGGAATGGTCTTCAGGGCTGAAGCGGGTTTGTGGGACATGTTGGAGTAGAACTGGCAGCCCTCACATTTGTCAATTATCTCCTTTGCCATCTCATTTGCCCGCGGCCAATAAAACCCTGCTCGATACGCTTTGGCCACGATGGCCCGAGAAGACGCATGGTGACCACAGGTTCCCGAGTGAATATCATCGAGGATCATTCGGCCTTCTTCCGGAGTGATGCATTTCTGAACGACCCCCGTGACATTTTCTCTATAGAGTTGCTCCCCCATTACTGTGAAGGCTTTGGATCGACGGATAATCTGGCGAGCCTCTTCTTCTTCCTCTGGAAGCTCTTTCCTGAGAATATATGCAATGTACGGCACTGTCCAATCTGGAATAACAATCAAAACTTCCATGATCAAGTCGACCACGGCTGGGATTTCAACTTCAGTCGGATCAGTGGAACTTTTAGGCTGTGGGGGCTCTTCTGTGAAGGGATCTTCTTGAACTGATGGTGCGGGAATATGCTCCAAAAACACATTGCCGGGAATAGGCTCCCACTTGGATCCTATCTTTGCTAAGTCATCAGCTGCTTGATTCTTCAGTCGGGGTATATGGTGGAGCTCTAGCCCTTCAAACTTCTTTTCTAACTTCCTCACCGCGTTGCAATAACCAGTCATAGCTTGGCTCCTGACGTCCCACTCCTTCATCACTTGATTAACCACTAAATCTGAGTCACCGTAAACCATTAGGCGGCGGACGCCGAGTGAAATGGCCATACGCAATCCATACAAGAGTGCCTCATATTCAGCTTCATTGTTGGAGGAATCAAAGTGAATCTGGAGAACATATCTGAGGTTGTCGCCCCGTGGAGATACCAGGACCACTCCAGCGCATGAACCATTCAACATCTTGGACCCGTCGAAGAACATAGTCCAATGTTCCGACTGTATCTGGGTCGGTAACTGCTGTTCAATCCACTTGATGAGGAAATCTGCTATCGCTTGAGACTTGATCGCTTTCTTTGCCTCTAACTTGATATCCAGCGGAAGGAGTTCAATCGCCCACTTTGCCACTCGGCCAGTTGCATCTCTGTTGTTTAGAATTTCTGACAACGGAGCGTCACTGATGACTGTAATCGAATGATCTGAGAAGTAATGTGCAACCTTCTTCGTGGTCAAGTAGATTCCATAGACAAGCTTCTGATAATGTGGATATCTCTGCTTGGGTGGAGTTAAGACTTCAGAAATATAGTATACTGGGTGTTGAACCTTGTAAGTTTTGCCTTCTTCTTCCCGCTCGACCATGAGTACTGTACTGACAACCTGTCCAGTGGCTGCTATATAAAGCAATAAAGGCTCTTTGCTGATTGGAGCAGCAAGCACCGGCTGGGTGGAAAGCAGGGCTTTGAGCTCTGCAAACGCTGCGTCAGCTTCAGGAGTCCACTCGAACTTGTCAGATTTCTTCATCAGTCGGTAAAGAGGCAATGCCTTTTCACCGAGGCGAGAGATGAATCGACTCAAAGCTGCCAAATAACCAGTAAGCTTCTGAACGTCGTGTACACGCACAGGGCGTTGCATTCGGAGGATTGCACCAACTTTTTCTGGGTTTGCATCGATCCCACGTTCGGAAACAAGGAAACCGAGTAACTTTCCACCTGGAACTCCAAATGTACACTTCGACGGATTAAGCTTGATACCATATCTTCTCAAATTGGCAAAGGTTTCAGCAAGGTCAGTCAGCAGGTTGGAACCTTTGCGCGACTTAACCACGATGTCATCCATGTATGCTTCCACATTCCGACTGATTTGAGTTAGCAGGCACTTCTGTATCATGCGCATGAATGTGGCACCAGCATTCTTGAGACCAAAGGGCATGGTGACATAGCCAAAGCACCCGAATGGGGTGATAAAAGCTGTTTTAATTTCATCAGGTCCATACAGTCGGATCTGATGGTACCCGGAATATGCATCCAGGAAGGACAATCGCTCACATCCCGCAGTCGAGTCGACTATCTGATCGATGCGGGGGAGAGGAAAATGATCTTTCGGGCAGGCCCGATTGATATGCTTGAAATCAATGCACATACGGAGTGAATCGTCCTTCTTGGGAACCATGACAACATTGGCGAGCCACTCGGAGTGGTAAATCTCGCAGATGAACTCAGCTGCCAAAAGCCGAGCCACCTCCTCGCCGATTGCCTTTCTCTTCTCCACAGCGGACCGACGGAGGTGCTCTTTCATGGGTTTTGCCTTTGGATCGACTCGCAAACGGTGCTCAGCCAGCCCCCTGGGTACACCCGGCATGTCAGATGGCTTCCATGCGAAGATGTCCCAGTTCTCACGGAGGAACTGGATGAGCACTTCTTCCTATTTGCTGTCGAGTGTTGTTGAGATACGAGTCGGTGCAGCACTGGGATCGGTCGGGTGAATGTGAACAGGCTTTGTTTCACCGGACGACTGAAATGCAGACTCGGAAGCAGGCTTCTTAGTGCGCAACAAATCACTCGGATCTGCAGTCTTCTTATAATCTTCCATTTCAATCGCTGCCATCTGTTCATCGGCAATCTTAGAGCCCTTCTGGAGGCACTCTTCTGCTTGTTGCCTATTGCCAGTGACCGTGATCACGCCCTTGGGGCTAGGCATCTTCAGCTTGAGGTACACGTAACACGGTCGAGCCATGAAACGGGCATATGCAGTTCTGCCCAGAATAGCATGATAGGCACTGTGAAAATCCACAACTTCAAATGTCAGCTTCTCCTTGCGGTAATTCTTTGAGTCGCCGAAAACCACGTCAAGAGTGATCTGTCCGAGCGAATCAGCTTTCTTCCCTGGAATGACACCATGGAACCGCATGTTGCTCTCACTGAGCCTGTACATTGGAATGCCCATCCCACGAAGAGTCTCTCCATACAAAATGTTCAAGCCGCTGCCACCATCCATCAAGACTTTGGTCAGTCGGGTGCCCCCAACGACCGGGTCGACCACCAACGCTTGCCTCCCGGGGGTGGCGACGTGCGGTGGGTGGTCAGATTGGTCGAATGTGATGGGAGTCTTTGACCATTTCAAGTATGTCGTCGTTGCCGGAGCAACCATGTTTACCTCTCTGTTGATGACTTTCAGTCGACTTTTACTCTCAATGTCAGCAAAAATCATCAAAGTGGAATTGACGTTAGGGAAACCGTCATCATCTTCTTCCTAATCACCATCCTTGTCAGACTCTTTTTCCTTTTCATTGGGTTGTTTCTCTCAGAACTGCTGGATCAGGAGCCGACACTGTCGAGTGGTGTGTTTGGGATAAATCAGATTTCCCTCTTCATCCTTCTTGGTGTGAATGTGACATGGCAAGTCCAACACATCGTTCCCAGCCTGATCTTTCACCTTGTTGGGGATCCAGGGTCCCTTGGGCTTTCCTTTGAATTTTCCTTGAGTTACAACTGCAGCTTCACCTGGACCTGCTGGCTCGGCTTTGCGTTTCTGCTTCCGACCCACTCCGGTGTCTTGGGCGACTGGCTTGCCCTTCCCACTGCGGAGTCGGTCCTCTTCTTCACCATTAGCATACCGGGTGGCTATTTCCATCATTCGGGTCAGAGACATATCTCCTGTCCGACCGAATTTCAAGTTAAGCTCCCGATACCAAACGCCTTCCTTGAAGGCACAAACTGCTTGGTGTTGGGATACATTCTCTACCGTGTGGTGTAGTGTGGTCCATCTTTGGATGTAATCCCTCAGAGTTTCATTCGGCTTCTGAACACAATGCTGCAATTCTGTCAACCCCGCAGGTCGTTTGCATGTGCCCTCAAATGTCCTGACAAACACTCGGGCTAACTCCTCCCAGCTGAATATACTGCCTGGAGCCAACTGATTCAGCCATGCTCTGGCCGACCCTTCCAGCATGAGAGGAAGGTGTTTCATAGCTACTTCATCATTTCCACTACCGATCTGGACAGCCACTCGGTAATCTTCCAGCCAAGTATCAGGCTTTGACTCACCGGTGAACTTACTGACCCCAGTCGCCAACCTGAAGTTGGGGGGATCTCAGCGGCTCTGATAGATCTGCTAAAACACTCGGGACCCGAAACGTGAATCCTGCTTCCACTCGGGCGATCTCTGCCTTGCCCCTCTCTGTGTGCTCGGTTCCTGTCGACCAAACCTTGCACCAAAATTGACCTCGCATCAAACCCTGGCTCCCTTGGGTCGACCGGCGTCCGCCGCCCTCCGCTGTACGGGCGCCTGTCATCACAGTGCCGGGGCACATATGATCCGCTTCTCGAAGGAGGTGTAGGCGCTCGACGGCGGTCATCATGGCCGAGTCGATGATCGTACTGCTCGTGAATCCGACCCAAATGCTGATCCTGGCGATGCACCCGCCCTTCACGCCGCGGAGGCGATCTTGGGCTGTGAGCCGACTAAACTATGTCAGCCGCCACAGATCTGCTATGGATTCTGTCACGTGACTGTGATACTGCAGTGTTTTGGTCTCCTGCCGCCCGGAGCAGAGCCCGGATCTGCATCAAACCTCGCCCAGCTTCTGACTGGGATGGCTGGATGGATTCTGCTATACAAGCTGCGGCTGCAAGGTTCTAAATCGGAGTGCGGTATACCTGAGGTTCAGGAGGGAATAATTGCCTCCGTCGACTGGACTCAGGAATCCGCTGCCGAGCACGTTCGTCGAGTGCATGCTGAAGATTTTCCAGTCGAGTGCGTTCAGCCAAAGTGGCCAAGCGCGCGGCCTCCAAGGCCCGAGCCTCAGAGGTCTCTCCGACGATGGGCATGTGGAGTGCTTCCTCGTTGCGGTGGTGAAGTTCCTCCCTCTGCTGTGAAGAGAGGGTTTCGGGGTGGTATTCCTCGTGAGCATGCGACGGATCGCCACCGCCGTCGCCGCCTCCGTTGCGACACATGCCAGGCGGGCTACGCGGCGTGTCGACCATCAGGACCTCCGCCGCAGGATCGCTGCTGTCGCACTCAGACAGAGTCTCGACGGAGCCAGTCGACAGATCGAACAGGCCATAGAGAGATTCATCGGGCTCGATTGCCGCGACTTGAGGAGTGGCTGATTGACGTGCCACTACATGCTTCACCCACCGCTGAAGCCCGATCGACCAGATCGCTTGCGTCGGCAAACAGCGGGGGACGAAGACGCCGTAGGAAACGACCGATATTGGGTCGACGGCTACCGCAGAAGGACGCCGGGGACACATGCGCGAAAGTGCGTCACCCCACGGACGGGGAACCTCTCGACGTCGAGGGGGGCCTCCTGGAGCCAGGCGGAGTCGTCGGCGATGAAGACGAGCGCGCCGAGACAGATCTCGTGGCCCTCAGCCAAACCTCCACCCGAAACCATGATGATGGGAATCGGAAAAAATTGCAACCTCACCGGAAAGTTGCTAAGACACCTGCCCCACGGTGGGCGCCAACTGTCGTGGTTCTAAGCCTGACAGTAGAATGAGGGGTAGGTATGAGGAGGCAAGATCTTGGCTACGGTGAGGTTGTGCACGCAAGATTTACGAGTTCAGGCCCTTATCGGAGGAAGTAACAGCCCTACGTCTCGGTGCCCGGAGGCTCGGTCGATTGACTTATGCGTGAAGTTACCGGGGGTGCGAACCCTTGTGCCTGAGGAGGGGGGTGGCTTATATAGAGTGCGCCAGAACCCCAACCGTCCCACGTTACAAGGGTTTCAATGTCCGTAAAGACAGGACGTTACTGATAACGCCAGCAATAAAGGCAAATAAATGATCATTAAGACTACAGAGTGAACGCCTGACCCTTGCCGTCCTGAGTGACCTTAGATCTTCTGTCTTCCGAGTGGTTTCCGTTGGAGTCGAGTGAGTACACCCCAGTCGAATGGAATTGGGTTGTCCGAGTGAACTGTTGGTCGAGTGGGTTGCACCCTGTGGCGATTTCAGTCGGTAGATGGTGCCATCCTTGGAATGTCGTTTGCTTTAGGGCAGTGTCCTCGGTAAGGGTGTCTAGGTCGGGCCTATTACCCTACCCTAGGTACATGTCTTCATCACCCACCATGTCTGAATGGGCTCAGAGGCGGTCATGTGTCATGTCTAATTGAAGTTACTAGTCTACCCCTATCGACAGCAGTGGAAATCGGGTCGATTAGGATGAGAAGTGTCAGGGGTAGACAGTAATTTCCATCTCGCAAACACTTGCTTCGGGCAGCCGACAAATGATAGTGGGTGTTTTGCCGCTTCATTCAAAATTTGGGAGAATTAGCATTCACGTTTACCGTGGGCCCTGGCAACTAAATTCAAATCCAATTTGTATTCGATTACGAATATCCATACATCATTCTACTTTTTGTTATTTATTTCGTCAAAACCACAACAAAGATTTATTCCACCTTTATATATGAATATGATTTAGAAATGCCGTGATCTTCGAATTCAGTAGGTTGGATACACTTTGAGTCAAACAGTCATTTCATCCAATACAATATGCTCACACGAAAAATAGTTCACCTTATGTCAATCATACAAGTACTGAGGATTACCTCGCCTAAAAAATTCAGATCATTACAACACATGGACAACATAGGGGTTCTTACAACATAATCCATTCAGAGACATGACACAACATGCAAGTATACTAATCTAATGACAATTTCAACTAGTATCTAAAGAAGAACTGGGATTACCCTGGGCTTCAGATAGCAGAAGCAGCAGGACCTCCTCTGTCTTCAAATGCAACATTCTTACTTCCTCCAATTCTTGGGTTGCTTGCATAATGCGTGCAGCTAATTGCATAATTTCCAGCGTTAAGATCAAGATTACCTCATTCATGGCAGCCACACCATCTCTTTCTGCCTCTAGTAGAGCCTCAAGAACTATAATATATGTGCTCAGACTGCTCTCCAGCGGTGTTGCCTCTGAACTGCTACCATTTGGTAACATGGATGCCGCATTGCTTCCACAAATAGATTCTGGGGTTGTACATTGTGTCCTAGTGTGAACGGCATCCTGAAAGGTTTCTGCTGGACATAAGTAAGAGATAGTTATCGCATGATCCAGGCAGTAAGCTTACATGGTAAACGACATACGAATTATTGCCGAGCATGGCAAGCTATATTTAAATGGTTCGAAGCAGCATCAGCCGAAAACAAATTAAAATGGTAAGATGAAACTAGGGATGTAAGTGGCAAATAAATGGCATCCGCCAGTCCCATCTAGTTAGTTTTTGCTAGCTCACTAGTTCATTTTCCTCAAAAAACAAAAACTCTTTTGAACTATCATACCATTAGTGGACTTTAATCGGGATTAAATGGGACCCAGTTGACATCCCTAGATGAAAGGCAGTGTACCACCGCTATATTTAAGTTGCCAAGGCATCTAAGCAGTTGAAATAATCTGAGAAAGCACTTAACAGTGTGGCCTCATATAAACTGTGAAGATAGTCTTGTGATGAAGTTCATAGGAAAAGTTAAGGAGTCAAATGAACTAGGCATGCATTTCTTTACGATAGTACAGTAGGCACTGCTGACATATTGGCCAACTCAGGTATAGCCTAACAAGTAACAAACAAGCATTTGAATCAAGCAATACAGCAAAGCAGACAACTGAACTATTGGTAATTCTGTAGGATTACAGGTTGAGGGCACAAGCCAAGAAAGCAGCCGACACGCATTACATTTCACATGTACTAAAACACACTGGCTTACCATATGTTGCTGTGAAGCCTCACTGCTATTGCAATGTTCTTTGAAGATATCGTCAGCATCACGTGGTTGCAAATCTAGTTGTTGTAGTTTATTCTGCACCCTCTATTTAGGTAAAATTAATTTTAATCGCATGCGCTGGTTCGAATTGATCATCAATGGTTAATCTAAACTAATGAAAGAAGGGGGTGTGCTTACACGACAATATATGTGCTTCACTCTATTTTTATGCTTGTTCGAGGTGCCAGCCCCAAAAGAACAAATATTTTGCTTGATGGGGTTGGCAGCTCCATAATTAATAGAAGCATCAAATTAGTCATGCAACTTGGGAAGATCAAGAGCGCACAAAAAAGTAATGAATAGAGGCTCGGAGCAGTGATGTAATAGCTAGCATCAGAAAATGTAGGGTAAAACGAACAAAAAGCAGCAGAACCACAAGCTAGTTTGTTGATGTGTAATTAAGCATAGAGATCATGAAGCAGTCTGATGTAACCAACAGGTGGCATCAGAACAACACTATTATCATAAATATAGCATGCAAGAAGTAAAATAGTAGGCAGTGATATCTAGGAAGTACAGTAATACTTAGGACAAAACAAAAGCATTGTAACTATATGTGCACTGGTTTGTAATTTAGCACATGTAACATGTTCACTGCCAGAAGTATGGCCCTACAGGTGCAAGCAGAATAACACGTCTCATGAAAATTTGAATGATGCCCTAAAGAAATTCGAAGGTGCGGTGCTTATGCTAAGTGAATGTAGGCGTCGGTCGTTGGATAATAGTACCTGATTTTCGGTAGCGTATGGGTATCGTTGTCATACTTGATAGCTAAGGATCGTCGATGGTGCTCATGTTGCGGTTCAGTTTGGGCCGGCTGTCACCATTGCTGAAGTGGCTCCGGTGCTTCGGTTGCGGCGCCTGTCGACATACAAGAAAGCTCATCTGTGGTAAGTGAACAGTTCCATGATACAGAAGAGAAAAACCGAAGGAGTACAAATCGAAATAACCTGATGAGGCTGCGGCATCACTAAAGCAGGGCCGGTGGAGTTGAATATGGCGTCCGTGGAGCGGGTCCGGTGCAGTGGACGAAGGCGTCGGCGAAGCACATCCGGCGCGGTGTAAAGTGCTTTTGGTGAGGCGGATCTGTTGCGGCGGACGAGGGCTTGTATGAAGGGCTAGCGATGGGGCAGACGAGGGAGTCGGTGAAGGGCCTACACTATGGTGGACGAGGGCACCGGTGAAGCTGATCCAGTGTGGTGGACCATGATGGCGATCAAGGAGATCTAGAGTGGTGGACAAGCCAGTCGCTGAAGCGGCTCTAGTGAAGTGGTGAGTTGGCAGTTGGGGGTTCCAAGGTGCGGAAGGTAGATCCGGCAGGGTGTGAGGTCCACCGCTGTGGCGGAGGACTAGATTTAGCGTCTTGGCGTGGTTGGGGGGAGACTGGGAGGGGAAGGGGAGGGGCTCTGGGGAAGAATGTTGCGGGCAAAGAGGGGAAAACAATGGAGTTACCAAAGTAGCCCTTTTCCGTTCATGTGACAGGGGTAAAACAGGAATATCGCAGGGCTAAACTTTCGGGCGCGAAATATTTTGATGTGAGCGGGAAGTTTGAAAGCTTTTGGCGGCTGAAATTAAGTGTTCTGCTCTTGTACGACCTACTATGATATCATGGCCGAGAATTTATTTGTTTTGCACGCAAAAAAAGTGCAAGTTTCGAAAATCAATGTCTCCAACTCGAAACTTAGATTGTCCATTCAATTCAAATATGGATCATTGAGCTAGTGGAAGCAAATACCATCATATGGTCCAATTCAAATGAAATTCCAAATGTGTTTATCCTAAATATGATGAAAAAAAACAAAATTGTGTATGTGTATGAATAAAGTGGATGATTATAAGGTTTGAACATGCCCGTATGTGTATATCTCTAGGTTTGATATATGGATTTGAAATCACGAAATCCCGGCTTAAAATATGTACCTCCGTTTAAATGAATTACAAAAGCTAATGATGGAGTCGAATTCCAAAATTCCAATCTTAGGTTTGTAATTCTGGTACTTCAAAGTATATCACGCATGTTCAAAAGTATCATTATCTCATAGTCCAAACTGTGAAACAAATTGACCAACCATGACTGCACACACTATTGACCATATATATCTCAATTACGCTAAAGTCTCTCAAATATAGACACCTCACTCTTTATCTGAAGCCACCCACCGTCCCCCCCCCCTACAAGTCATTCTCTCCCCTGGACACGAACACAGGAGCACATTAACACCCCTCTCTCTTCTAAGTCCGGACCACAATATAGGTCTCTATCACTTTGTCTCTCGGGCATGCACACATCTCTTCCCCCACTCTCTAGGTCTCCCGGCATCTCTCTTTCCCAAGCACATGCACTATATAGAGTGTATCTTTCCCATACACACAAAACGTCGCCCCCAAACATCTATCTCCCTAGTTATCTGGTTCTCGCACACTCACCTCACTCACCACCCCCATTGCTAACAAGCACCCTTTGTCTCCTTGTGCACCACTCTCCTCTTTCTATCTCTCCCACATGCGGACCCGCCCCTATATACATATATGTCGTGAGTCTTTCCATAGCTCCCTAACGCATCATCGTTCTCAATCTCACACGTTGTTCTCTACACCATCTATTCTAGATCTCTCATGAAGTCTCTATCACACACACGATGACTCGCTTCCCTTGCGTCTCCGTACATAGGCCACTTTCGAACAACATCAACCTTGTCTCCCTATCTATACGCCACTTCCGCACACAAACAGCCCCTCTCTCTCCCCCTCTCTTCCTCTCTCTCCCTCCCTAGCTCTCTCTCTCTCGCTCTCACACCCCTCTCCCACACACACTTGATGTCTCTTCCAAATAGTCTGCTCCCTGCCCGCACCCATGCTATCCCGCTACTACACATGCCTTTATCTCTCTTTGACACACATGTCACACCACTCCCCCTTCCCTACTAGGTTTACATCATTATTGGTCTCTCTTCTCCACATACACACACTCCCTCTCACACACACATGCGCGCACAAACACACACAAACACCCATCTATCTGGATCCTTCTTTTAAGACACACACCCTTGCATATTCTCTCCAGCTCTAGGTATGTATATATCCCCCTCTCTCTCTAGCTCACATGCACACCAAAATTCTCCATCTCTCTAACTCACACATCTCTCCCCATGTCCGCATGTGTATCTCACATACTCACTCTCTGATTATGTCTATGTGTCTCCACGTTACACAACACAAAGCCCCATGCACATGTCTCTCTCTATCCTCCACACACAGAGACACAAAGAATATCTTATCATTGCCTCAGTCTCTACACATATCACACACGCATGCGCTGTCTCTCTCTCGCACACACGCTCAACCAAGGTTTTCTCATGAATAACTTACCATCTATTCATCAACAGTCATGGCAGTACGACGAACACGAGACGTGAAAAAGAATAAATCTACACGTGCGTAGACCACCTAGTATGACTACTAGGACTAGAGCGAGCCGAAAGCGTGCCGCCGTCACCCCCTCCTTATCGGCGACGGGAAAACCTTTGTTTTACACAGTCGAGAAGTCATCGTGCTAAGGCCCCACATGCTCAGCCGTTGAATAGAATGTAGATCCAAGTTTATGGAAACAAGTATCGATAATACGTTTGTATCTCCATACTTATATCTCTTCTTATAAAAAAACGAGTTGGTGATGACGGTATGCCTGCCATCTTGCAATATAGACCGTCCAATCTATATCTGACGGATAGAAATTAAACTAAAAGATACCCGCACCTCTCTCCACAATTGCAGACAAGGCCTTCCCTCGTTCATCCTTATCTCCCACAACCTCATTGTTGAGCAATTAAAAAAGGAAGCCTCTGGAACAATCTGGCATGGTGGTCGCTACCGGCGTCGTCCATCCCCACGCCTCCGCTCAGTCCGACCACCAATCACCACCATGCCCCACTCCTCCTCACCTTATCTCTCCTCTTTCTCGAGATATCATTAGTTTTTACACATGGGATTACTCCCGCATGGGTCAATCACAACAGGTGTTTTATAAAAAAAATGCATCTTGATGTTCCATGCAATGCACGGGCATCTTGCTAGTACTCCTACAGAAGACTTAGTTGGTGATGATGGTGTGTCTGCCATCCGTCATTTCTGACCATTAGATCTACATCTAACGACTGTGAGGTAAGTTGTTGTCTTTTCTCAACAACATCCCACTTCTCTACCCAATTTGTAGAAAACCCCTTAATTAGTATCTTAAAACCAACCACATCCCTCCCTCACCTCACCAAAACAGCCCAAGGAATATATTCTGATTGAAACATAATATATTTCTAGTGATATATGGATATCAAAATTAGAGTGTTTTCTATCAAGTTTGTGAATAAGTATTATTCTAATTATGATCCGTTGCAACGCACGTGCACATTGCTAGTATTTCCAACCATGCAAAAAAAATTGCTAGTATTTCCATAGTTTCGAGTTTTCCATCAAGATATTAGTCACTCATGGTTGATATTTAGTCTGAATTACATACACATAGGCACTATGTAACTAGCCGTGCTTATTGGCTTCCAAAGCTTAACTTTCACTCCTACTTACAGTATGTAGAGTATTTAACAAAAAACTACCACTTTCAACCAGACCTAGGAAGAAACTATTGTACAAAAAATAGCAAAAAAAATACCCAAAATTTCTTAATCCGCGCCAAAAAACTACTACCTAGTGCCGATTAGGCTCGTTTAAACCCGTTTATGACAGGGTTGGCCCACACATCCGTGCTGACGAGGCAGCTTAAACCAACACATTTTTTTGACCGTTGTCACGAGGGACCCACATCTGACCTTCTATCCTGTTCTTCCTCCTACAATCATTTTTTTCCTGAACATTACTTCAAACAGTTCTTATGCGTGTTCGTCGGTGGCGCCGGTCATGCGCGAGCTGGCCGCCGCTCCGCCGGACGGGCCGGAAGACGCGCTGGCCTCCGCACGGGTTGGCTGGCTGGCCCGAGCGTGGCTCACGCATGAGCAAGCCACCGCGCTGGCCTTCGCTCGAGCCAGATGGCTAGCCTTAGCGCGGTGCGCGCGAGCAAGCTGCCGCACCGCCGTGCCAACCTAGCTAGCAAACCTTGTAGACAAGCAGCTGGATGCATCCAACAGGGTGTGTGCTAGCTTAGCTAGCTAGCGGCCGCGAGCGCCGGACGGGGCTGGCATCCGGGCTGCCACAAGATGGGCTCCGCACCGCCGGCGCTTTTGACCGCGCCTTCTACCGGCGGTGGTAGCTGCGTCCCATGGCCGAGGATGACTAGGTGGACGGGCCGGAGGTAGGAGGTCACTCGGGGATTTTTGTCTAGACTGACATGTAGGTCCCACAAGTCATAACGCCTAACTTGCCGGTCAAATAGAAGGCGTTGACTTAAGGGGTGACATGGGTTGAAACGTTCCTATAATGACACTTGGTAGTTTATCGCGATGGATTAAGAAAATTTCGGTATGTTTTTGCTAATTTTTGTAGAGTAGTCATTTCTTGGTAGGGCTGGTTGGTAAGTGGTAGTTTCTTGGTAGTGGTTTCTTGTAAGGAACAATGTACTTGTGACAAGAGGCGATTCTAGGTTGCATTGTACTCCAACGAGTACTACTAGTGGTCGCGGGAGTGTATACTCGTTTTGTGGGTTCGATCCCGGTCGAACGCACGGCGGCCTTTTTTTTTAAATAGTAACCTCGCTGCGAGCCAATAGTGTACACTGGTAGTTTAACTTTTGAAGTCAAACAGACGTGTCGCACCTCAATCTGGGTGCACTGGATAGCCAGCCACGTGAACGGGTTTTCCCTACCATTATCTCGTGGCTCGTGTACTAGAGTAGTACTCCTATATATCAATTCACACCATGCAAAGTTTCTCGCTTGCATGCTCGCCCTAGCCGCACCTCGCTTGCAGCTTCCTCATCAGCTACCATATTTAAACTAGCGCCTCCCAATTAAGCCTGAGGAGCCGGAAAAGCCTGGCGCGGCATTGGGAACTATGCAATATGGCTCTGTACGTAAAGTGCTACTACTCTGTAGCTTGTGGCGTTGCACGCATGGACTTCGCTCCATTATCGGCTCTATAAAAGAAATTCCTATTGACGTGATTTTTTTTGTTTTGAAACGGAGGCAAAAGCTTTGCCTTATCTCATTCATAAAGAAGGAATTAACAAAGTTCGCGTAGCTATATCAAAGAACTCAAATGTTCTGCCCCCGCAGTAACCATCGCTGATAAACATGCTGCTAGTGTGTGCGTGAGAGGAGCGGCTGAGTAGGCCAGCTACGCGCTTGAATAGAGCATGGAGAGTATGCACTACGCAGGTGTACTTTCCCTGCATTGATAGTACAGCGATGGTTCTAGAGAATAGTACTACCCTCCACTTGCAACTGTAGCTCCTTGGCCTTGAGATTCAAGAGTTCAAAACTGGTGCACTATAGAAGTACAGTACATCGCACTACTAGTTGAGAAAGTAGTACTACTACTGCTACAGTACTACATAGTACTCCCTCCATCCGGAAATACTTGTCAGAGAAATGGATGTATCTAGACATATTTTAGTTCTAGATACATCTATTTTTATCCATTTCTTCGACAAGTATTTCCGGACGGAGGGAGTAGTAAATAATAGCCTCACCATCACGGGGCACTAGGCACCACCACTATGTGTGCCCGCATAACTTCCTTAACGAAGGGACGAGGCCCTGTGGTTACGCTCTTATCTCCTCCTCGCCAGTTCCCCTCCCCCCTAAGAGACCAAGGCAGTTCGTCGCTGCTCCCATGGATTCACCAGGCGGTTCTCCTCCTCGTCGGGGCTGGGAGACCTTGGACGACGATCCTCTGGGAGACATCGCACGCCGCTCCGATGTCCTCACCGCCACAAGACTCGGTGCTTCCTGCACCAACTATTTTAAGACGGTGCTTAAACAGGCTTGGGAAAAGGCCATGCTTGTTGGTCTTCCATGCGTCCTTGAGGAGAAGGTTATTCTATGGGACAATCCATCGAACAGTCCACCGCACCCTGGCCATGGTTGCACGTTGACTACGCTAGAGTTGCCGGCGTTGAGAGGTAGTCGGATTTTGTCGGATGAGCAGGTCAGTCATGGAGTTTGATCATGTAGTGTATTATATTCTAAATATAGTACTTACTTATTCCATCCCGTAATTTCTCTGCTGCCCACCGTCTTATATATAGGTATGGGTTGTGCCAACGAAGATTGGCTTGCATACCTCCGGCCAGATACCACCATCATTTTGCACAACATCCACAGCAGTACGGCCATTCCCGTAGACCCCTTCTCCACCATTGGGATCGGCCTTCCGGACTGACTGGGCTTGAATACGTATGATGATGCCTACATGAGATTGAAGAAGATAGCAATTGCGAACCCGTCGACAAAGCATCGCGGCTACGATGATTACTATTTCATCGCAGTGTTCGACATAAGGATTGCCATCAATACAAAAGGCAGTAACGGCAGAGGCTGGCACATGTTGGCAGCGGCAGATTTGTACCCCTACATGTTCGAAGATGCCGTGTGCCATGTAGGCTGCATCTTCGCGGTGACAAGCCAGGGGACTTGTTTCATCTGGTTGCATCCTACGATACAGGAGATTACAAACGGAATGCACAAACAATCATTTGCATCCCTAACGGTACTCCATTACTTTGCAGGGACCAGTCATCCCCCGATCAAAATAAGATTGCCGATCCTGGATGTGCATTTGCATCCGCGATTCGGTCTAACCTGGAACCTTGTAGCTGACTTTGGCATATTGGGATCAACTATCTTAGCAGTCGTTACCCATGGTACCACTGATGTGCAACATGGTCACACGATCTACCACGATCGGACCGTCACCAACTACCCAGGTATTCCATTTTCTCATTGCTGTGTGTTAGAGTAGTAGTACTTGTTAGTTATTTTCTTTTCTTGACTGGGACATGTTTACTGTACTAGTACTACAATTTAGTATTAGATTTTTAACCCTCTCGCCTTCTCTTTCATTGTAGTACTACTTACTAGTACTAGTACTTTTTACCTTGGAGGATGCGTATAGCTAGCTAGGCCCTTGAAGACTTGAACCCACTAGCTCCCACCATTTTTATTTTTCCATGTCTTACTATCTCATCCATGTAGCCAAGAGTGGCTATATATAATAAGCCGGTTATTTTACTTCCTCTATACTGGAGTAGTACTATTTGCTGCACAATATTACTGACCGCCATATTTGAGCACAACATTATTATGCATGGACCTTGACCATGTACGTCACCATGTGCCCAGATCTGAGATGCCGCATGTACCAGATGAACGGCGCCGAGTTCGACCCCCATGATGCTATGTGGGTGCCGAGGAACACTCTTGGAGAGTACTCGCTTTTCATTGGGGATAGCTACCCCATTGTGAAGCGGATGCCACCTTCCGTGCACGACACCGAAGGCCTGTCATTCATGAAGCATGGTTGTGTCTTCAGTGCACACCGCCGGATGAACGACATGCTGGGACACGCTATCCCTGATTTATGCCACTTCAGCTTGGATGAGTTTCCATCGTGTGGAACCGGACTAGAAAGATGTGACAATGATTCCCATTGCCCACCGCTATGGATCATGCCATCTATGAAGAACACCTAGGACTGGAACCTGGAGGAGGACATGGAGCCCATCTATAACGTGTAAGTGGAGTATGGTAAATTGTGAATGGTAGCGCTGTAAATATATGTAGACTAGTCGTGCACAAATTTATCACATGAAGTGGAGATGAACTTGTGTGGCATACTGGCATTTGTCCTTTAGAATTTATTACTAGTAAATGTGTTATGTGTACGTGCAACTTGTGTGGCTGTTGCACGGGCTCCAACATGCTCTGTGAGAAAGAAAAGGTGGCACAACTTTGGATATAGGTGACGGCATCATACAGTAGCGATCGTTCGCTATAGTTGTAGTACTAGGACGACAACTCCTATAAACCTTGTGCTTGGATCTTTGCCTCTTCGGGAGGTTCAACAGTTCGTACTCCTGTGAATCTTGCACTTGGCTCTTCGCCTCTTCGGAAGGTCCAACAATGATGATACTACAATACAATATGCTTCTGGCAATCTGACACCGAATGAACTACTGCACGTCCACCGTGAGGGCGAGGGCGAGGGAGAGGGAGAGGGAGAGGGAGAGGGAGAGGGAGAGGGAGAGGGCGATGTAGTCAAAACCCCCTCCTCGTCCTGCGAGCCACCGCGCACGTGGGCGAGGGAGAGGGCGTAGGCGTACGTAGTAAGCAAGCTTCTCCTCGTCCTGTGAGCCATCACGCGTGGGCGAGGGAGAGGGCGTAGTAAGCAAGCTTCTCCTCGTCCTGTGAGCCACCACGCGTGGGCGAGGGAGAGGGCGTAGTAAGCAAGCTTCTCCTCGTTCGGTGAGTTGACGGGACACATCAAAGTAGTACTAGTCCATACTGCGTCCTTTCCAGTTAATATGGCTTAATTTGAAATGAGAAAAATACACTGACGGTCAACGTATGTAAGAACACGCTCATTACGGTCACTATATAGTTTTGCGGTGATTATACGGTCACTAGCTCACCGTAGAGCACCGTATTGCACCCTACTGACCGGCCACATAGTCGACATGGCACTTTTTTGACTGGTTAAATTGACACCTAGTTTCTGGGTCCCACCTGTCAGTTGGCAGAGCAAAGAAATCAGTTAAACAAAACTTTATGCAGGCGCGACAGGAGTCCCACCCTTACGCGCGAACCACCCTGGCTGTGTATGTGAGTGCATGCACGTGTACTCCCTCGGTTTGTGAAAAACTGTACATCTAGCATTAGAAAATTTTCAAACAAAGAGTGTACATCTACACTTCCAATGCACTTAGCCTTTAATCTAATTGGTATTGATTGACTAAGGCACCAACTTGTGCTCTAGCTATAGGCTACATGTCTATCCCTAATTACAGCATGCAACAACTTTCATTTAATCTCTTCTCTCAATGGTCGCATGCACACACAAGTCTGCTACTTTTGGGCGTTAATTATGCCATGAAGTTCAGGTTCCTCTTGGTCAATGTGTAAATCTCTATATGTATAGTCTTTCACGGACGGAGGGAGTAGGTTGAGCACTTGAGTGTGAGCGTGTGTGTTGCGTCGTGTGCTGTGTGTGTTGCGTGCGTGCATGTGTACGTGTGAGTGTTGCATGTTGCATGCATGCATGCATGAGGCTTTTACTCCCTCCCATTGACATGTTCATATTTCAAGCTTCATTAAAACATTGCATGCAAGAATTAAGAGAAAATTCACCAATGCGTGTAAAAGTTCTGGTCTTTTGTTCCTCACGCATGCATTCCAATTAATACATTCGTAAACACAATTTTCTTGAGGAAAACGAGCCCATTATTGAGTACTTTCGGAAAAAATTCTTCGGGCACTCATCATTTACTACTACCTTGGTTGATGATTTTTTAATTGACCTGTATATAAACCTCCTTCCTGGTTTATTGGTCCCCTTCGTACTTAGTGTAAAATTTTGACTGTAAATTTAACTAACAAAGTGTCAATGCATGTCATAAAAAAACTATACCATTAAAAACTATGTTCAAATACGAATCCAGTGATATGATTTTTGGTGACATGCATTAACATTTTATTAGTTAAATAGATGGTCAAAGTTTGACACAAAATACTACTAGTACTCCTACATTATTGGCGCCGGGTGCCTTGGCCAATGTTTCATCTTGTTGGACAGGATGAGAGTAGAGGCATAGGGATACTGTAGATAGGAAGTCTTGTCGATCCATTCTTCCCCATCTCAGTCAGAGAGAACTATTCAACTAGTCTTCATAGTGAAGTGACAATACACGCTACAGCAGATGGGACACTTAATTAATAAGCTGAACCAGCGTGTTGGTGTTACTAAATCAGCCTTACCCAGTACTGCCATCATGTTTGCCAGTGGAGCACGCTTCCGCAAATATGCCTACGCACCTCTCTCTTCCATTAACTGACATATGGGCCCTCTTGAGGTAGACCCACATGTCATAGGCTTAACTATTTACACTCCGAAGGACGGTATATCCTGGTAGTAGTACTAGTAGAATTGAGATTTAATGCACTTTCTTGCCAGTCTTTCCCTTTCTTCCTCCTCTCTTCTTCTTCCTCCTCTCTTCCCCATTGCCGACCGCACACCATTTCCCCCCGCTCACTGCTCGCCAGCCCGCGCCATCTTCCTTGGTAGCTCGCGCGTACCATATCCCCCCGCTCACTGCTCGGCCACACATGCCATCTTCTACGCTCACCCGCCCGAATCCACTTCCCCGCTCACTCGCAGGCACCGAAAACCCCAATCACTCAGCGCCCTAAAAAAACCTATGGCAGAACCGACTGACATGCAGAGCCACGATTGGAATTCCCTCCCTGATGTTCTCTTGGAGCAGATCTGTAATCGTATGGACCTGCTCAGCACCGTGCGTCTGGCCGCATGCTCGCTGTCTTTGTACCGTCTACTCGTCTGCAACCGGCCGGCCCTTTTCAAGACACCCTGCTTGCTGATGCCCGATCCTCACAGGTGGCCCAGACACCGACTTGACGATCCTACGGAGGTTTTCGTGGTGCCCCTCGACATGCTACCACTACCCGTCCACCTGTCCTTCATGCGCGGCCACTACTGGGTGGGCATGAAGGCCAACTAGATCATCCTCATCCACCAATCCGGTAGTTCGTGGCATCTTGTGGATATCTACACTCAGCGAGAGATCACCCTTCCATCATTGGATACCACCGGCATCGAGTCTCGCGGCCCGCTGGACACTCCTGCCTACTATGCACGAGACGCGTCGAGCTTTTGGTGCGACCTCCGTTTGCTGAAGGTTGTAATCTACGAAGTGCCCACACCATCAGAAGACTACATGGATTACAAGCTCATTGCCTTGTTCGATATGGGATTAGTCTGTCTGGAATCCGGTCGCCATACATGGTTATGGCTCATCATCAATCCTGTTGACCCTCCATTTCTGTCTGATGCTATAGTGCATGATGGCATCGTTTACGCGGTCGACGCACAGATTGGCTGCATATACTGGTAGAATCTATCATCATGTAATTGTTCTATCTCATCTCATCTTTACCTTATGAATATGACTGCCTCTTGATTGTTAGAAATTTAGAATAGATAGTATATCTATAACCACATCATTGCTATATGTTCCTCTCATTTCCTAGATTTTTATGACCACACATGTTATTGTTAGAGTTGATATGAGAACAATTGGCATCTAATGATTATTAGAATATATATTATGAGTATAACCTCATGATTGCTATATGTTACTCTCATTTCCAAGATTTTTATAACCACGCATGTTATTGTTAGAGTTGATATGAGAACAGTAGTAACTGCTATGGTAGAATATGAGTAGGCCCTCTCATAGCTGTTTTACTCTCATTTTTACATGATGTTTGAACCATGACATATTGCTAGAATATGAAAGCCATTGGCTTAATTTTTTTAACTTGGGGTATGATTATGACCATGGCATTGCAATTCTCAGACTATGATCTGTATCACAATTATAATAATCTTAATTCCACACATACTCTGAACATGATTGTATATTTTTGTCCTTTTGGTCTCCAATTTGATTTGTTGTAGCAGGCGCAAATGCGCTGGCCTTCATAATTCCAGGACCTGCAAATACACAAGTCAATGGGCGGTGGTTTATCTCTCGTTCAACTAACGGCGGTCATTTGATGCTCATTCGCATGTACCAAATTGACCAAACCATTTCATCAAACCACATGCAGTACAATGCCTGGGGCATTCTTGACTGTGATGGCTATGGCTGCTTCATGTTCGGGAAAGATCCCAGCTTCGTTGGGCCAGGCGTATTCAACTGGAGGCGGGTTTACAGCCTCGGCAACCACTCTGTGTTCCTCGGGCTCAATTATCCGATCATCCAACCAATCATCGATCATATCACCGGCGATGATTACCGTGCTATGCAACTTCCATTCGCCAGGGAGAACTGTGTTTACACATCGTACCATGGGTTTCATGAATCACCATATCCAGAGATTCATCGACATAGCTTGTTGCCAGATGATCTTTAGTGTGTGAAAGGCATCAAGCTTCCAAGCTATGAATGGCTTTTGCAAACCTGACATGCGTCGATGTGGTTCATGCCAACAGCAAATATGCACAACTTGATTCGTAGTGATATCTAGACTGAGCCATGTATCCTGCTGCTGTAGCATGACCCTCTTTTGTTGGATATTATGTACTGTAGTTAGTTTGAAGGATAGATACCTTTCTGGGGTCAAGTGCATCCTAACCCACCTGCGTAGGATGTACTAATAATGATGATGGAAATGCTGTGCAGAAGCCATATATATATATATATATATATCAATTAGGCTTCAAGTGCGTACTTGTTGGTGAAAGTGTTGTCCAATGGGAATTACATTTTGTATTACTCATGTAGCCTACAAAGTCTGTCGCACAGCCTTGTAACTTCATACTCCATTTCTAAATTTGTACTAGTCCTCTATACCGTATATTGCGCTACTCGTACTACTACCTCCCTCCTGGTTTATTGGTCCCCTTCGTAATTTGTGTCAAATTTTAACCATAAATTTAAATAACTAAAGGTTAATGCACACAAAAAATTATATCGTTGGATTCATATTTGAACATAGTTTCCAACGGGATAATTTTTGGTGACATGCATTGACATTTTGTTAGTTAAACCTATGGTTAAAATGTGACGCTAAATACGACTAGTAAGTAGTACAGTAGTACTAGTATATGTCGGTCAAATTATTCATCATGTCCTCACATTGAATTGACATGACAACACGCTGCACGTGAGGTAACACAAGAGTCCTGGCGGCGTGTTCGGTTCACCAAAGTGAGCCTTACCCCTCTCGTACTACAACATCACTCTTACATTCTCTACAAAAATCACTCTCCTATTCTCTCCCGGTCTCCCCGCCTCCCAGCCGCCGCCTTGTTCCGATCCATTTGGTACGATGACCGATGAGCTACTGGAGTTGCTATACTTCATTGCAAGTAGTCAAAAGGAAGACGCTAGAAAAATCGATCTCAACAAGGATGCTCTTCAAGCTTGCCGGATGAAGGAAGGAACCAGCGAGGCTGCTCCTGTGAGTATTCGTCCCGTCACCCTGTATGATGATTTTTATCTTTATGGGGGTTTTCAAGTCTTTAGAGTCTACATGTAGTAATGAAGCCGAGACCCCAGTTTGTTCGGGTATTGTGGACTTCAGATTTGGAGTACCACTTATTTGTCGAAATCTTTCATCATTTACTTAAAACAGTTGATTGATCATACATTGAGTACCATTTAACTAGAATTAACCGATGCAAGTCCAAGAAGGATTGGTCGGTGCTGCCGGCTGGCGCCAAGTTCGATCCCACGGATCAGGAGCTGATCGAGCACCTTTAGGCCAAAGTGAGTGCTGACAGCGCGAGATATCACCCTCTCATTGATTTGTTCATACCAAACATCGACAGCGAGCACGGCATATGCTACACCCATCCTGAGAAACTTCCAGGTGAGACACCGATCAGCCGTCTACTTGCACAAACATATTCCTTTGTTTATAGCTCTAATTTTCTTTTTAGACGCAGACCTAGTGAAGCAATTACAATTTGACAGTTAATAAAAAGTGAAACAAGTGATTGCAACATGCCAAAGACGTTATGAAAATGCCAACTATGTACCCTAAAACTTGTATTCGCCAATACTGCAGGTATCACACTGAGTGGCCTAAGCAAGCATTTCTTCTAGCGCAACTCCAGGGCGTTCAAAAGGGGCATGTGGACGCGTCGCAAGATACAGTCGGAGTGCGGCATGCATGCGATGTGGCACAAGACCGGCAATACCTTGCCGGTGATGGTCAACGGTTGATAGATAGGCAGCAAAAAGGTTCTGGTGCTGCACACCAACAAGAACTTCGACCAGCAGAGGACCAACTGGGTGATGCACCAGCACCACCTTGGGGACCTGGAGCAAGGGAAGGAGCGGGAGCTGGTCCTCTGCAAGATTTTCTACCAAACAAACACTAGGTCCAAGACTAAAAAGATTGTAAGTTAGTTTGGTATTAGTACTTGTACTACCTAGTCGTCTGCAAGTTGGTATTATTGGTAAGGATCTTTCGGTATGAACTTGGCATTTGCTTCCAACCATCATGTCGAGGGTCGACGTGGATATAAAGCTGAATCATTTGTTTCGAAACGAATTTTCAGGCACCTGGTTTTAATTTGATGGGTAGCATAAGCACCTGCCGTTCGAATTCCCAGTTCTCCAAATTTTTTACATCTTTGAAGTACACAGGGGATCCATCTAGTTTCACAGGCTAATAGTTGGACACAGCACGCCAGAACTAGGCTGTGGCATGCCAAGCCCAGCTGCAAATTGTTAAAAGAGAGGAGCGATGGATTTGGGCCTTCCAGAACAGTTAAGTGTCGCGACCTCGATCATGAAGCGCCTCCCATGGACTAAAAAAGGCCTAGTAGGTTATTATTAGTTGAAATATGTAAAATATTCCATAATGAAAAGAAATATGTAAAATGCAATGAATTTAGTCCGCTTTCACTGAAAACCATCCGATTTGCATGAAATTCATCCGTGGAACCACAAGACGGCTGTCCATATAGAGCCTAACTGTACGGTACCAGCAGGTCCATGGCCGTACGCAAGCAAGTGCATCCACTTATTATCACGATGGAAAATTAATGCTGATGTCTGAGACGGCGAAAGCCATGAAGTTTTCAACGTATTCAATAAACGAGAGAATTCTGCAAGTACAGACTGATAACTGGGATCCAGCAGGTATATTATTTTTTCAGGTCGAGCTAGTTTCAACTGGGCTTTAGACTGCCCAGGCTTGGTTTTGTTTTTAACAAGCCTAGCCCATGACGACAATGGGGCACAAAGATCAAGCAGGTATCAACTGGCCTCTAGCCCGCCAGCCTTAATTATATTTTCTCTTAGAACATCCGCAGTCAGTTTTTTTACTGAATCAAACACACAACCCAGTTCTATTTTCCTCTTGAAACACCATGTCCTACTTCCGTTTTCTAATCTCTACCTATAGTTTTACTAGTTCATATACACGTATTATTATATTGAAAATACATAAAGTTCCCTTTTCATCTTTACATCCTTATTTTTTTCCCTCCCAGCGCTGATTTCTTTACCACTGGTTTTCCCTAAAACAAACTCAATTGTCCCACGTCTTATTAGCTTACAAAAATAAAACAATATTTTATTTGGAAAATCAATAAGTTCTTAAAAAATAAATGTTTATCATTTCTGGATTAAAACAGTTCGGACTCTACCGAAATATGCACAATTAGGTTGAACTTTTTGACCGTGGTCCTGGGCATAAAATGGGCTCTAATAAATTCCTTAAGAATTAGCAAATGGGCTGCAAATTATTAAAAAAATAGCAAATGGGCTCTATGTTGTCTGCCACAGATTTGGAGGCTGACTTGTGGGCCTACTAAGTTCATGCGTACACAAGGTTTCTCATAAAAAGAAACTTAGTCGACTCTACCAGCGTCAGACCGGTAGATGTCAATCTAACGGCAATCGTGCTTCTTCAGTCTCTGATCTTCCTGCTCCAGCCACCCAAACCAGCGCCAGCGGAACCGCCTGCTCCCGCCTCTCGTGGCCGGCTGTGCTACCGGGCAGGCCTTACCGCCCCACCATACTCGCATCCCTGGCGTGGCTATCCCTCTACTCACCCACACCTCCTATTATTCTCCGGCAATGACAGCCTCACACTGCGGCCGAACAAGTAAACCCTCATACCCACTCCGCGTGGAAAACAACTGTCGAGTATTCCTCGGCTCCGGGTCATTCCCTTACTTGGCCTCGCCGTCGTCCACCACCTTGGTGCTCTCGGCACGGCGTGGTCAACGAAAAACATCCATCGGAAGAGGACTGTACGTGGAGAGGCTGACAGCTGGGTCCACGACCGCCCGCAAGGAAGTGCCTCCATTTTTATGCGAGTAGGAAATGCCTCCTTATTACGCGCAAAATAATGATTCCTTCTCCTGACAGCTGGGACCGACCGGAAGGGCCTCTGTATTTCGTGAAAAAACATTCCCCCCGCTGACAGCTCAGATCCACCAGCTATTACGCACAAAAATAATGAATACCCCCACTGCTAGGTCGGTCCCACCATATTTGGAGGCTGACTTGTGGGCCTACTAAGTTGATGTGGACGCAGGGCTTTGTCAACTTAGTCAATATAAACGATTCTAGCTGTGGTGACCGTACGATGTCCATCCAACGGTCGTCATGCTTCTTCAACCTCTGGTCTTCTTGCTCCAGCCGCCCAAACCAGCGCCGGCCATGCCACCTGCTCCTACCTCCCATGGCCGGCTGTGCTGCCACGCAGGCCTCACCGCCCCACCCTACTCCCACCGCTGGCCAGGCCTTCCCTCTACTCACCCACACCCCCTGTTATTCTCCGACGATGGCAGCCTCAAACTGCAGCCGAACCAGTCAACCCTCGTACTCCCCTCCGCGTGGGCATCCACTGCTGTGTATTCCCCGGCTTCGGGTCGTTCCCTTCCTAGGTCGCGCCATCATCCACCACCTCGGTGCTCTTGGGCGGTACGGCATCGTCAACGTGGTCAATGAATGACAACCATCAGAAGAGGACTGTAAGTGGAGAGGCTGACAGCTGGGTCCATGGCCGCACGCAAGGAAGTGCCTCATTATTATGCGCAAAATAATGATTCCTCCACCCAGCTTTATCTTCGCACAGAAGGAACTGCCTTCTTACCCCCTGACAGCTGGGACCCACCAGGTTGAAGCGAAGGTAGCGTTATCTGTCTCGCCACGAACGTGTACGTACATAGCGGTCGATCGGTCTCTCTGCAGCGACATACCATGGCCGAGTAAGGAGCGGCACGTGTTGAAGTAGAGGCGCGAACGTAGCATGTCACGCAGTCCCGTCTATTTCGTGTACATGTACGTACAGCCATGCTGCAAGATAGTAAATACGGCTACGTCCGTACATACGGGCAGGGTCTCTAAAGCGTACAGCTACGTCGTCCTATTCATCAGGAGCCAACCCGCTTGGACGGAATAGCTGGAACGGGGTCTGGCGTACCGCAAAACGGAGGAAAATGGCCTTCTGTTCGACCGCGTACGGTCAAAACGGGGTCTTGTTCATCCAGAAGGGGCTGGCGTACTGCAGAACAGAGGAAACGGACTTGTGTTCGAGCTCCTACGGTCGAAACAGGGTGTTGTTGATCGGGAGGGGTGTGGCGTACCGCAAAACGGAGGAAACGGACTTGTGTTGGAGCACCTACGGAGGAAACGGGGTCCTGTTCATTAGGAGGGGTGTGGCATACCGCAAAACGGGACTCCATGGGCTACTGTTCATCCACCGTCGACTTCCTCCAGCCTCCACTTGCTACTGTTCATCCACCGTCGACTTCCTCCTGCCTCCACCAGCTACTGTTCTTCCACGGGGTCCAGCCTCCACCGGCTACTGTTCAACCAGCCCTCCACGAGGTCTTGTTCATCCAGCCTCCACCGGCTCCTGTTCAACCAGCCCTCCGCGGGGTCCTGTTCAACCAGCCCTCCACGGGGTCCCTCCACCGGCTACTGTTCATCCAGCCCCACCTCCTCGATCGGGGTCCTGTTCATCCAGCGGCAACAACCTCTACTACCACGGGATCCTGTTCATCTAACCCCCACCGAGAACTGTTCATCCAACCCCCACTGGGGACTGTTCATCAAGAGGCAGCTTCGATCGGCTTCAATTAGCAGCAGTAGCGAAGGAATCACTCGGGTTCAGTTAACAGCCAAGGGATCTATCGGGGTTCAGTAACGTAGCTAGTGCAATCGCTCGGGTTCAGTTAGAGCCCAATGCCTCGCACACACGTGCGTATGTGTACGAGAGAAACACGCAAACCTCCGTGCATCGCTCGGCCCCGACCACCCACCGTAACCGGAAACTCCCCAAAATTTTCCTCGCCCTCGCTTCTACCATGATTTTTTCCGTCATGGATGGCCCAAAGAATGTCATGCATGTGCGTCCCCGGCCCGCCCAAGATGAAAAGCCCATTTTCTATCATGATTTTTTGCCATAGAAGTAGGAACCCACCACATCTATGATGATACATGCTATTGTCAGAATTATCGTCATAGAAGTGCCATAAGCATGACAGATTTTTTTTTCGTTCGGCCCAAAATGTCACGGATGTGTCTTTTTTTTGTAGTGTTCGCTTCCTAAGCCGGCAATCTCATTCGTTATGAGGGCAAGCCTAGAGTACATCTCAGCAACTCCTTCACCATCCTTCATCTTGAACTTGTCAAGTTAACTTTGAAGCACATCCAATTTGGATTCCTTGACGGACTTGGTACCTTCGTGCATATCAACCAAAGTATCCCAAATTTCCTTTGCATTCTCAAGGCAGCTAATTTTGTTGAATTCTTCAGGGCACAATCCGTTGAAGAGAATATCGCAAGTTTGAGCATTGTATTGCAACATCTTCATTTCTTCCACGGATGCTTCACGATCTGGTTCTTTTCCATCCTCGAAGAAATCACCTTGCAAGCCAATGCGTACAATAGCCCAAACGGCGGGGTTATGACCAAGAATGTTCATTTTCATCTTATGCATCCAACTAGCAAAATTTGTACCATCAAAGTAAGGACCTCTACGGTGGTAATTTCCCTCGCTAGACGCCATACTCTCCTAGGTTGTGAAACCAAGGCTATGATCACCAAAGCTATGGAAATCAAGTCAAATGGATACCAAAGCTCTGATACCACTTGTAGGATCGAAAGTAGGTCTAGAGGGGGGGTGATTAGACTACTTGACCAAATATAAATCTAACCTTTTCCCAATTTTAGTAGTTGGCAGATTTTAGCAATTAACACAAGTCAAGCAATCAACCTACACATGCAATTCTAAGAGTGTAGCAGCGAAAAGTAAAACATGGCATATGAAGGTAAAGGGAAGGGTTTGGAGAGTGCAAACGCAATGAAGACACGGATATTTTGGCGTGGTTCTGATAGGTGGTGCTATCGTACATCCACGTTGATGGAGACTTCAACACACGAAGGGTAACGGTTGCGCGAGTCCACGGAGGGCTCCTCCCACGAAGGGTCCAAGAAAAAGCAACCTTGTCTATCCCACCATGGCCATCGCCCACGAAGGACTTGCCTCACTCGGGTAGATCTTCATGAAGTAGGCGATCTTCTTGCCCTTACAAACTTCTTGGTTCAACTCCACAACCTTGTCGGAGTCTCCCAAGTGACACCTAACCAATCTAGGAGACACCACTCTCCAAAAGGTAATAGATGTTGTGTTGATGATAAACTCCTTGCTCTTGTGCTTGAAATGATAGTCTCTCCAACACTCAACTCTCTCTCACAGATTTGGACATGGTGGAAAGATGATTTGGGTGGAAAGCAACTTGGGGAAGCCTAGAAATCAAGATTCTTGTGGCTGGATTGGAATATCTTGATCTCAACACATGAGTAGGTGGTTCACTCTCTGAAAATGTAAGCTGAAAGTGTAGGCACATTCTGATGGCTCTCTCACCTATGTAGAAGGGGGGTGGAGGGGTATATATAGCCTGCAGACAAAATCCAACCGTTACACACATTTGACCTAACTCGGTCAGACGGAATAGAAGAACTCGATGAGACCGATTTAGTTCAAAATGTGAACGTTAGGAATCTCGGCAGGACCGACTGGAACAACTCGGTGGGGTCGATGTGCTAGGGCTAGGGCAAAAACTCATCTCGGTGAAGCCGATTGCGTGAACTCGGGGAGACCGATTTCAGCAAAGAGCAAACAGAGAGTTGGTCAAGCAAACTCGGTGTGACCGATCGCTCATTTCGGTGAGACCGCAATGTTGCAAAAGGTAAACAGAGAGTTTGCAGGGCCATCTCGGTGAGACCGAGATCCGTATCGGTGTGACCGAGGTGTTAGGGTTTTTGGCAGTGCCTATGTCAAATGAACTCGGTGGCGCCGGATAGAAGATCTCGGTGGGGCCGAGTTTGACTTTGGGTTTTGGACATATTTGGAAATGAGAAAGTGATTGAGGGCTTTGGAGCAATATCACTAAGCAATTTGAGAGAGTAGACCATTAAGCAACACCTCATCCCCTTTTAATAGTATTGGCTTTCCTATGGACTCAATGTGATCACTAAAATATAAATGAAGAGTCTTGAGCTTTTGCCAATATGTGTCCTTAGCATTTTGAGAGGTTCACATCTCTAGTCCATGCCATGCCATTCATTGAACTTTCTGAAATATTAAACTTGAATGGATATTAGTTCAATGAGCTATATGTTGTTATGAATTTACCAAAACCACCCAGGGATTAGTTGCACTTTCAATCTAACCCTTTTTGGTAATTGATGACAACATATAGATCAAAGCTTTGACAAATGATAATATGAATGAAATACATAGTCGCTTTGAGAAGTATGTGATAAGCAAGAGCTCCCCCTAAATTTGTGCATTATTTAAAATTTTCTTTTGAATGCAAATGCACAATCGATTAGGATCATGGGTCACTCTTCCATGTCACATACATCTTGGTGGAGCGCTCAAAATGATAAGAATTAAATAACATGCACTCATCACCAAAGATACAAGTGATTGATCATACACAAACATTCATAGATATAACCATGCAAGCACACATTAAGCAGAATATGATCAAACACATGATCACATAAGTATCTCATGAGCATAACACAAATTGTAGCATAGGAAACAACCAAACGACCAAAGTAGCAAGAGTGGCAAGGCAAATAAAACCAACAAAAGCAAGAGGCACTCTCTCTCTTTCTCGAAGCCTATGATCTATATACTTTCTCCCCCTTTGGCAACAAGTTACCAAAAAGTTAAAAAATGTATAGTGCTATACGACACTCTAAGCACGATCTCTAGGAGCTCATGAAGTGGTCTTCTGTCTTGTTGCTCCTGTGTGCGTAGACGGCGTGGGGAGGAGGGCATCTGGAAATGCCTCGGCTGAAGTCTGTGTAGCTGGAGGAGTTGACACTAGAGGGGCAACTGTGGCAGTGACTGCAGGTGCTAAAATGGTAGTCCTAGAGTCTCTGGCAACTGGCACAGCTGATGATCTTTGTGCCCTTGGCACTCTCTGGAATGTGTCTGTTGTGGGTCTATCATCCCTATCCTCAGCATCCTCTTGAAGCTTCTCCACAATGGTTTGAATCTTAGTGACCTTCACATCTAGGTCATGAAACTTTGTCTCAATAATCCTCTCAAGACTTTCCTGATTTTGAGACAAGGTGGCCAAGCTCTTCTCAATTCTCACGGTAGCTTCAAGCAGATAACTGAGTTGATCTTTCTTGGTCTTGAGATTCGCAACTAAAGCATCTGGGGCACTTGCTGCCTTTGCTGCTTTTGCAGCCTTTGCTCTCTCTATCTTCTCCTGGGCATCTGCACAAGTAGGATGTGAAGCATCCATGACAACCTCGTTGTCCTCAAAGTCTGGCCTCAAGGGTAAATGCTCTCTGTCTAGTAGATATGTCCCAGTTCCCATCTTGGAGTTGATTAAAGTCTGAATGTGTGGGGCATATCCAAAAGACCTCTTCTGGTCGGCTGCTGTCCTCTTCACTATCTCTACAATCAAGCTCATGACCTTGAATTTCTGTGGGACATCAAACATATGAAGCAGGTTGATGGAGTGACCACGTATCATCCTATGATCTCCTGACTTGGGCAATAGAGTGTGCCTCAAGATAGTGTTCATGGTGGTCCGACCAGCAAGCAGATAGTATATAGAACCAAGCTTGTGAGTCTCCAAAGCTTTGTCAGGAATTGGCTTGTACATGTTAGCCATGGACTTGTGATCCTTCCTAGGCTTACCATACACATCATTATCATCTTCAGCTTCTTCAGGAGCATTGATCAACTTGGCCCATTCAGAGATTCTTGACTGATATCTAGTTCCTTCTGTCATCCACACTATCTTACCATCAGGGTAGAAGTGGGCAGTGGAGTAGAATTGCATTATCATCTCATCATTCCACTTTGTCAACTTCTGACCAACAAACTTGTCAACACCATTCATTCTGAAGCTCTCATGCACATGAGGAAAGTAATCTTCATTCTCATTAATATATTCCCAGTCCACCCATTTCATGTCACAAACAATGGGTCTCTTGTCCAATAGGACAGTCTCATAGAAGTCATGCTGCTCTCTGGTATGAAAGCGATAGTCCACAACAGTCCTTCTCCTAGTGGCATAAGAATCATTTTGCCTCCACAGTCTCAAACCATGATCCTTTCTCAGTTTCATGTTCTCTGCCATAGGATGATCATCATTATGATCTGGGATCTTGGGCTTGAGTTTCCTGAGCACTAGTGGCTCATCATCTTCTTGAACTTCAGGCACAGGGGCCTTTTTCTTTTCAGTAGCTGATATATTCCTTGTTGATCTCTTGGGAGCTTGAGCTGGAGCTGAGGGCTTGGGGGCAGGCTTGGGCAAGGAGCAGCCCCAGTCCTGATGGCATCCCCCATCAGCATCTGTGTCTTAGCAGGAGGTGCAGTAGGCTCTTCCTCCTCATCATCATCTTCGTCATCCCTCATCATGGATGATCTACTAATCACTCTGGCAATGTTCTTCCTGACCCTATCCTTCCTCTTCTTTCCACCAACAGCTTCTTCTTCCTCTCTGGGCTCAAGTGTAAGCTGCATTGTTTCTTGAGTTGAGGTTCTGGCCTTGGACATTGGAGTCCTCTTTGCAGGAGCCTTCTTGGAAAGGCCTGGCTTTGTGGCAGCAGCAGCATACTCTTTCTTGAGCACCTTCTTCTTGGAGGTCACTTCCTCCTCAATCACAAAATCTTCATCTTCACTTTCCGAAGTTCTTTTCTTCCTTTGCCTAGTAGCTGCCTTACGCAAGTTGCTGGGAGTGCTTCTGCTCCCCTCATCATAGCTGCTATTGGGACTAGTGCCCTCACTGAGATTGAGCTGCTCTTCAGACTTATTCTGACTGTCACTGCCTTCTGACATAGCTACAACTGATCCCGTGAATAGTTGGGTGTGGATAGAGTAGATGAGCATCTTAGAGTACAGCTTGTTTTTTGCAAAAATTGAGACAAAAACTTAACTTTAGTTTTCTGCAAAAAGCATTTCGGAGCTACCGATTTGACAAACTCGGTGACACCGAAGAACTAACAGAGTCTAAATATGCAGTTTTGGTCAGACCGATATGCAGTTCGGTGACTCCGAGATGTTAGGGTTTCACAAAAGAAAGTGATTTCGGTCTCACCGATTAGTACACTTCGGTCAGACCGAGTTGTACTTGTGCAATGGCCAGGGCCAATCGGTCAGATCGGTCGGTCCGAGATGGGTTCGGCGGAAACCTAACCCTAAGTTTTTGCATCAAATCTATTCTAAGGAATTTAATTGCTGGATAGATTGATCTCATACGTGTGAAGAACAAAGGCATTATACTTTGTGCAAGAATCGGTGTAATGGATAGCATAAAGGGTCAAATCCGTACCCTAACTCAGTGATGGATCGCTACGGCGGCAACGGCGGTGAAGAAACCCGTTGACGACGGCGGAGACCAGCGGCGGAGGGTCACTGGCGAAGACGGCGATGATCCGGAGACCAAGGGGGTAGCAGTGCTGGGGCGCGAGCTCGTGCGGTTTGAAATAATTTTCAACCGTACGGGTACGCGAGATATATATACCCAGGCGTTGTCGGTGGCGCAGAGTGGAATGTCTTGGTGGCGCCGAGATGCAAAAATGCTAGCAGTTGCTGCAACTCGGTGAGACCGAATCGTTCTAATCAGTGGCACCAAGATGAAAACCTAGATCAACTTACTGATTTTGGTGAGACTGGGTTGGAAGTTGGTCTGACCGAAAATCATTAAGAGATTTTGGAAGTTAAGCCCTTGACGGATCGGTGGCTCCGAGTGCTCCTCACCCGGAGGGTCCGAAAGTGACTTGTTCAAACTTTGTGATGTAGCATGAATAGAGTTTGAGATGAGAAAAAGCATAGATAGCTAGAGGAAGTACTTAGGCATTCTTGTCCATCCATTTGGCAAAAGAAAAAACCAAACAATCAAAACAACAAATGGATGTCCTCGATTGGAGAAAATTATGCAACTAACATGCTCATACAATAAGATAGCAAATAAAACATTTGGCAAAGCATGCACATACACTCTAGCATCTATCAAGCAATTGGCGATGACTATGTCATCTATATATGAGTATATTGACTTAGGAGTCAAATGAGAACATTTGATCATAGGTCATACTCATCGTTTAAGCACAAGTGGGGGTACTACTTTTACATAAAGCATTGTTGTGTTCACATCATTAGAGTTGCTTTAGCTCAATTTTTAGAGCAAAGCTCCCCCTAGATGTGATATCCCCCCTAAGAGGGGTGAACTAACCTTGGGTTTTTTCGATGATGACTTCATGTAGATGTTCAAGATGTGGATGCTCAATGTTGAAGATGTGGATGCTCAATGTTGATGTAGATCTTTTGGAGCAATCCATTGGAGTGTTGCACTTTCAATACCTTCATGGGTTAGTCCCACAAGGAACATACAAGGATATCCATAGACATAGAGTGAAACACACATATGATGATGTCCATGAAAGCATTAGGTTACCTTGTCCCTTGTCTTACCAACAAGAGGGTTTGTGACTCCATGAACTAGTGCAAGATATGAAAGTTGCTTGCACTTGTCCTTGCCAAAATGAATGTGAGTGAAGTATGTTGGCGGAGTCACCCTCAAGAACTCTCTAGTTCTTCTTTGGGATCCACATCAACTTGATGGGAATCCTTGGAGTTGTAGTCGTACTTGATGAAGTAGAACTTGATGTAGTCTTGGGAACCCACTTGACCATGGCCTTAGGAGCTTCTCCAAATGAATCAATCTCTTCTTGAAGCTTGTCCTTGCCTTTTAGCTTGTGGTCTAGTGGTGGAAGATCATCTTGAGCTTGTGTTCCCTTGAAAGAAATGGGGTCATACTTCTCTTGCTGAGGAACAAACTTCGTCTTGGCGTATTGATCTTCTTTCCCACTCAACTCCATTAGCATTGAACTTTCGTTCAAAACCAACACCTTGATTCTTCCGGTGCCTTCCTTGCTTGCATACAATTTCCTCAAATTGCTTACTTCCGGCAAGGCTCTTGTAAACACCTTTCTCTATAATTCCCTTCAATAAGCTATTTTCTTTCTCAAGTGTAACTTGGCTAAGAGATCATTAGTGGAATCAAGAGAACTACTAGAAGCAACAATATTGGATTTAACATTGTTATTGTTACTACTAGATGAAGAATCTTTCTTGTTCTTATTGCTAGATTTTACTTGTGGCATATAAGTAGACAGGAGTAAACGCTTGGCAATGTAAGAAGAACTCTTCTTTCGAAGATCATCATTGATTCCTTTTAGGAACCCATGCTCTTGCTCTAAATTTAGCTTCTTGAAGCGTAGCTTCTCATGAGTCCTTAGGAGCTCTCTATGATCCTCTAGAGTTGTTTCATGAGCTAACTTCAGAGTGTTTAGTTCTTTATTTAGATGCTCAATCTCCTTCTTATCATTTTTATTCGTTTAATCTTGACTTGCATGATTAATAGCAATTTCATCATAGTTTTCATCACTAGTGTTGTCAACAAGTAAATCATCAACACCTAGCAAATCATCTTCACCACTATTGAAATCAACGTACTCAGGGTGTGATACCTTAGGGCCTTTAGCCATGAAGCATCTTCCAATTCCTTCATTTGGTGAGTGAAATATGTCGTAGGAGTTGGATGACACAAGTGCAAGTCCGGCAACACCTTCATCTTGAGTATATTCAGAGTCGGAGTGATAGCTTCTCTCGGAGTAGTTGTCGGAGTCGGAACCGGATACCCATTCACCAACATGAGCTTGATGTCTTCGTCTTGTGTAGCTCTTTGAGTACTTGTCCTTCCTTTCCGAATCCTTGCTTCTAAGAGAGGGTCTTCGTTCATAACGATCATCTCTACTCCTTCTCTCTCTTGGTGGTGATTCATCTCTTTTATTTCTTCTTTTTGGTGAATCTTCTCTTTTCTTGTAGGGAGTCATACACTCATTGGAGTAGTGTCCGGGTCTTCCACAATTGTAGTAATTATGATCACGACTAGAAGATCTTTTGTCATTGTAGGATCTTGACTTGGAGCTTCTCTCTTTGCTTCTATTCTTGTAGAACTTGTTGAAGTTCTTCACCATTAAGATTAATTCTTCATTGGAGACTTACTTCTCACTTGATGTTGTAGGAGCATCACATGAAGCTTTGTAAGCACCGCTTGACTTGTTGTGGAGCTCTTCCTTATCCTTGAGTGACATCTCATGAGCAACAATTCTACCAATGACTTCCGTGGGCTTGAGATATTTGTAATTGGGCATCATTTGGATCAAGGTGCACATGGTATCATATTTTCCATCCAAGGCTCTTAGGATCTTCTTGATGATGAATTTGTTGGTCATCTCTTCCACTACAAAAAAAAATACACTTCCGTGATGATACATGTTTGTCACAGTAGGTCACATTTTCTGTCATGCATGTACATCCAGGACAATTTTATGACAGAATCAAGATAGTCATACCTGTACTGTCGTAGAAGTGTTCCATGACAATACCAAAATTATCATCACGGAAGTGTCCACTTCCATGACGATAAATGGCGCGTCATGGAAGTGTTTTCGTCAAGGGTAACCGACACGTGGCATCCACCGTAACGGGTCGCCATTAAGCTAACGGGTTCCGGTTTGGATCCGATAACCCGTTAACAGCCCCGACCAATGGGGATTTTCCATGTGTAAAATTTGCATTCGCCGGATGATCCATGTGTCAGCCCATCGTTGGGACAGATGTCATCCCTACAATGGACGAAAGATGCCTATGATATGTCAACATGTGGCACAGTCCAACAGTGGCCATTTAAGGTAAAAAGGCCAGCCCAGCTAAAGGCCCACCATATTTTTTCAGACACTAGTGGGCTGGCCCATTAACAGCCTGCCATGTTTTGGGTCAAATTAAGGCCCATATCAGATCAGGCCCATTCACAGCATGTCGTGTTTTGGGCTAAATTATAGCCCATATCAGATCAGGCCCGTTAACAGGCCACTGTTCTTTTGGGCCCATTCTAAGCCGGGTTTGTATTTCAGCCTGTTAAATGCCTGTTTACCAGTTCGGCCCGATAATAGTTTCAGCCTGTTAGCGGCCCGTGGTGCATCTGGGCCGTTGTTGTCCTGGTTTCACTTTAGGCCATTTAACGGCCCATGCAAAAACTGGGCTATTTCTTGTCCGAAGTAACTTTAGGCCTCTTAACGGCTCGTAGTCTTCGTGGATAAATTTCAGCCCAACTGGCCTATCGGCCTGTTAATGGCCCGTGTAACAGTTGGGCCTAATTACAGCCCACGTTGAATCCGGCCTGCTTACAGCCCATCTGTTAATGGCCCGTGACACTGTTGGGCCTACGACCCACGTTGATACTGGCCTGCTTAAAGCCCATAATTTTATGGGGCCAAACAGGGCCCGAGATATATTTTGGCCTGTTAACGGCTCGTTCTATTTGGGCCAAACATGGGCCTAAGGCAGTTTCGGCCTGTATTGGCCCATGAATTTTTTGGCTCAATGGTAGCCCAATCTAGTTTTTAGCCTATTAAAAGCCCATGGTATTCTCTGGCCCAGCTGGCCAGAACTTTACTCGGCATGTTAAAGGCGGAAAACTACTATACGTTTAGACCTGCTAATGGCCCAAGATGATTATAGGCCCACATTTTGGCCCATATATAGCGAGTTACGAGCCAACCTGAAGACCCACAACATTGAGATCCATTGAAGCTTCTGACCTAAATTACAACATACTGACCAAGAATAAACCTAGACTATACAATAAAGAAATTACGACACATTACATCCACTGCGCATCAAAGTTCACCACTGGTGATAATAAAGCGCAACGTGACAACGGATTACATACACTAGGCATCAAAGGACGCCACCAGTGCATATAAATGTGCCGACAAAAGAATATACAAAACTAAGAGCACTTTAGAAGGCATTAGGCCTGCCCTGGAGGTGCACCAAAAGCAGCAGAACAAGCTGATGAGACATTAGTTGTGTCAATGATAGATGCTCTAATCGTAACTGCGTAGCAAGAAAGCACGCATGGGTGTGCTCTGCGGCCTTCTTTACATCATTGACATCAAGTTGGAGCTGAGCTGAAGCAAGCCTTTCCACTTTAAGTTGAGACTGAAGAAGTCGAACTGATTGAGGTAGCAACTGCATAGAGGTTGTCTCACAGCTGCTGGTGAGTAGCTTCAACTCACTGTCTTCATCAAGACGTGACCTTGGGGTCATCTCGCTCTCTTCAAGATGGTTTGGCTCACTATCTTCCCTAAAGTTCTACTTGGCATAAGAGACACGACTCTGAAAGAGAAACAAGGAGACACGTAACAGGCTTCACAATTATAAGCAAATAAATGGATCTGTTCTGCATAAGGAACATGTTTTTACAACTACAATTTAAAACGGGTAGTTGTTGCAAACATCCAATCAGATGTAAACACCAAAGTAAACAGCAGTGGAGGAAATGATGCCTATCAAAATCTATACTAGAACAAAGTTTGAAGGCTTGAGAAGGATGAACTTACATTACATGTTAACACGGGCTGGACAAAGCCCTTCTCCATGTCGATGGAAGGATAATTCAATAAATTCCCAAAAGAAACTTCTTTATAAGCGTTGCCTTTATTCTACATTTTGTAAAGAGTAAATATAGATCAAATAATATTGGAAGAAATAGAGGATAATGAAGCTCAGGTGCAGAGTGATGATACATAATCAAATAGCAATTAATTAAGTACAACGTTACAACGCAAAAGGTACTGACAAGAGGAATGCAGACATCAGCATATGCAGTGGCATTGGCTGTATTCAACATTTTGGTAAGAGTAAATGTAGATCTGATAATTTGGAGAAAGTGGAGGGCAGGGCAGATAAGATGCAGAGTAATGCTAGACAATCAACGATCTCGCAATGCAAGTACAGTAATACTACCACCGTCCGTTATTACTTGTCGCTCAAATGGATGTATCTAGAACTATTAAGTTCTAAATACATCCAATTGAGCAACAATTAATTCGATACTGAGGGAGTACATGACAACAGGTACTTACATGAGCAATCCAAAACTTCATAACCATTGTGTTAATTCTACATTTATCTAAAAGTAAATATAAATCTTATAATTTCAAGCAAAGGGAGGATAAAGAAGCGAACATTTACAGTGATGCTACATAATCAAACAGCAATGAGTGTAAGTATGCTGACAAAGGGCAAGAGGTACTGACAAGAGCAATGCAGTTGCCAGTATTGTTGTGAAATCCTATGATCCTTTGAGAAAGGAGATTCATCTGAAATTAGTTTTCATACAAGAGAGAAGGTAAGGCACATGCAGAAATTTAGGAGTTCAAATTTTGAATTGATATCATAGACAGTACCTGACGCTGGGCTCTCTGCAGTTCTAATAGGGGTTTGGCCAGTGGAGTAGGCGTAAAGTGTGGTACAGCTAGGCCTGTGTTTTCTGTGGCTGCTGATCTATCTGATTTAATAGGTATCACTACCTTTTCCAAATACCTAGTTTGTACTCCTTGAGGATCTGCACTCACCCTCTTCCTTTTGGACATCTATTACGAAAGAACAACATTTGACTGGAAAAACATAGTATGATGACACATGGAATAGGTACAGAAAATGGATAGGTATGGCATATACTCATATATGATGCTTAAACTAAGCAGATGGTGGTGTAACAAAGTAGAAGTAATGCAAGAGGTCATATGCAAAATATGTGCGACCAATACAACCTTGCCAAGTTAGAGCAAGCACCTTGATGGGTGAATAAGATAGGCCATCCTCCACCATGCCAAGTTTGTTAGCCAGTGGATTGTTCTGCAATATTCCTCTCATGCGCCCATTCTCATATTCATTTTGATCATGTTCAATACCTGACATGCATGAAAACATAAAACAAGTGAGATTATCTTTGTAATGCAAAAGTGATTCTAATCCAATACTGCCTCCCTGTAAACCCCTTTGTGCTATCTCTGCAATTCTTCTGAGAGATGCCATGCATGCTGTAATTTGGTGTGTGCATTAATATAATGTGGCCTACTACTCAAAAAATGGGAGCTCCAGAAGTGATGATACTTCACATATGACAGCTTCAACATATAGTAAAGAAGAACAAGTCGACCTGACCTGACATATTCAAAATATATTAAGGGAGAACAACTCGACCTGAACAGTCGACCGCAAATGTCTCTACTACTCTTCCCAACAAGGAACATACTTATTAAAGAAGAGAAGAGGATCATGTTAAAGAAGAGCAAAAGAGCAAGCAGATTGAAGATATTACAAGTCTTTCTATACAATGTATGTTGCCCACCCATGATGAACCAGAGCGCACAGAGAAATACTATTCCTTTCGGTCTCTCCATATGTGGCTCACATGCATTTGGAAACTAAATTAGGAACATTTAGCTGACCAATTAAACATGTCTCAGTTTTACTAATATCAACATAATATCAGATTCGAATTTGTACAACTAAACTTGTTTAGCTTGATGGGTCGAGCAGTGCTATTACGACACGAACCACGTAGGCTGATCTTGGTCATAATAAAATGGGGAAACCGTAAGCATGATGAGTATAGTGTTGACCGTGACAGTGGGATGGCAGATTTGAAGCTGCAAACCACGCAAAGGGTAGTTAGCAACCGATGTTTTCTTTGAAATAACAACTAAGATTTGGTATGGACAAGAAAGTACAGTCAACAAGTGACAAAGAAATGCAATTCTGCCGTCACTCTATATGTCGCGACATGCATTTGGAAACTCAAGTGGGACCTTTAGCTAACCAATTAAATGTGTTTGTTAACTAATATCAGTATCATATCATAATCATATTTGAACAACTAAGCTTTGGAATTATGAGTGCTGTGTTGTTTAGCTTGAAGGGTGGAGTACTGCTAGTATGACAGAAAGCACCTTCGCAGATCATAGTAGGGTAGATAAAAGGGGAAAACCCTAAGCATCAAGAGTAAAATCAGGAAAGTGGAACTAGCTGGACCATATGGGCTTGTATTGCCGGTACGGCAAGAAAGGGTTCAGAAAGGCTTCGGCCCCAAAAGGGGCAGCTCTATTCAACTGAAGGCACAATACTTTTACTATCAGTCTAGACTATCAAAGACGACATAGCTCCCAGCATTTCCCGGATATTATGGCAGACCATCTAGAATCGTTGAAAGCATCCATCTGAAGCGACCCAATAGACCTGTCGACTGCAAATGTCCCTGCTCCACTTCTCGACAAGGAACATACTATACTACTCCCTCTGTTCTTAAATATAAATCTCTTAGAGATTCGAATGCGGACTACATACGGAGCAAAATGAGTGAATGTACACTCTAAAATATGTCTATATACATCCGTATGTAGTTCTTATTGGAATATCTAAAAAGACTTATGTTTTACCGAAAAAGGCTTTCGCCCCACTTTATAAATAAAGCAACGATGAACAACACCCGGTACAAACACACGCCACCACAACACACGCACGAACCCAAGGCAGTTTAGGAATGGAGGAAGTAATATACTTATTAAGAAGAACAGAAGAGGAACATGATAACAAAGAGCAAGCAGATTTCTCTACTTTTTTCTCTACTCTTATACTCTTATATTATATATATACTCTTATAAAAAATAGAGTTGGTGATGATGGTGTGCCTGCCATCCTGCAATATAGGCCATCTGATTTATATCTGACGGATAGGAAGGAAACTATGGCAATTTTGCAAAAACATACCCACACCCCTCTCCACATTTGCAAATAAGGACTTGCCTCATTCATCCTTTTCTCCCACAAGATAAACTACTCATACAAATGCATCTTGATGTTCCATGCAAAGCACGGGCATCTTGCTAGTTAGATAATACAATGTGTGTTGCCCATCCATGATGAACCAGAGCGCACAGAGAAATGCAAATCCCTGTTGTCTCTCTATATGTGGCGCACATGCTTTTCGAACGAATATAGGAACATTAGCTGACCAATTAAATGTTCTCTATTTTAGTAATATGAGCATCATATTAGATTCGTATTTCAACAACTAAGCTTTAGAATTATGAGTGGCATGTTGTTTCGCTTGATGGGTTGAGGTCTTGAGGAGCAGTGCTAGCACGACACGAAGCACCTACGATGATGGTAGTGAATATAAACGGGGAAACCATAAGCTTTACTAGTATAGTGACCGTGCCATGGCTAATCTAAAGCTGCAAACCGGACAAAGGCTACTTCGCAACCAATGTTTGCTTTCAACTAGCCACTACGATTTGGTATGGACAAGAAAAGTACAGTAAACAAGTTACGATCTATTTTCCGGGTGAGATCAATAACTTAAGCAGATATGAAAGAGTACCACCTCTCTTGCGATGCCGTGTAGGCCCCTGCTGATACGTTGAGGGTGCTATGGGTGCGATGGCTGTCAGCGGCGTGGAAGAAGACTTTAGACGGCAGATGGCCGGGTCGGGGGATAAGTCATGTTACCGTGGACGAGGCGGTCGTAGGAGCGGCAACGACAAGGTGGACGACGGCGCCGATGAAGCGAGAGGACGCGATGAAAGGATCCTGGTCCGGCGACGTGGATGAGAGACATCCATCTCTTGCAGTGGACGACGGGGTAGGGGTAGCGGCTCCGGCAAGGTGGAGGATGGGGTGGCAGACGGAGGAGGCTGGCCGGAGTGGGGAGCTTGTTATGGCACCGACGGTGTATGAGTGGGGAAATGGAGGAGGAGGGGGATCTCAAACTTTGGGACGCGCTTGTCTGAAATGTGGGAAAGTTACGAACTTAGCCCCCGTTTAAAATTTCGGACATCTCGTCGGTTGGGGATAGGACGGTAATCTCGCATCTCCCCAATATTTGCCGGTAGCGATTTTGCGCGAGGAGAGGGTGTTTTGCCGCCCACGGTTGGCGCCCACGGTGTATGAACGGGGCTGACAGGTAGCGCGGTTGTGTCACGTCTGAGGGAAGTTACACATCTGCCCCTATTTAAAATATTTGCCTACATCGATTTCGGACGAGGAGAGTTTGTTTTGCCGCCCACCATGTATGAATGGGGAAATGGAGGGAGAGACACAGGTCTTTCGGACGAGGTTGAATCAAATGTGTTTTGCCGCCCAGGTTTGGCGCCCACTGTCGTGGTTCTAAGCCTGACAGTAGAATGAGGGGTAGGTATGAGGAGGCAAGATCTTAGCTACGGTGAGGTTGTGCACGCAAGATTTACGAGTTCAGGCCCTTCTCGGAGGAAGTAGCAGCCCTACGTCTCGGTGCCCGGAGGCTCGGTCGATTGACTTATGTGTGAAGTTACCGGGGGTGCGAACCCTTGTGCCTGAGGAGGGGGGTGGCTTATATAGAGTGCGCCAGAACCCCAACCGTCCCACGTTACAAGGGTTTCAATGTCCGTAAAGACAGGACGTTACTGATAACGCCAGCAATAAAGGCAAATAAATGATCATTAAGACTACGGAGTGAACGCCTGACCCTTGCCGTCCTGAGTGACCTTAGATCTTCTATCTTCCGAGTGGTTTCCGGTGGAGTCGAGTGAGTACACCCCGGTCGAATGGAATTGGGTTGTCCGAGTGAACTGTTGGTCGAGTGGGTTGCACCCTGTGGCGATTTCAGTCGGTAGATGGTGCCATCCTTGGAATGTCGTTTGCTTTAGGGCAGTGTCCTCGGTAAGGGTGTCTAGGTCGGGCCTATTACCCTACCCTAGGTACATGTCTTCATCATTAGCCCCCGAATGGATCTGGGTTCGAGTGGAGAAGGGGTTGAAGATGGTTCCGACCCGATTTATATGCTTCAGAGGCATCCTAACCGGGCCGGTAATCTTTGTAAAAACTTCAACTTCATTTCCAGTCGCCTGGGTCCATTCAGAGATCGTCGAGTGATTTTTTCTGATAAGCTCCGAATGTTGATATGATATAAGAACTTTGGCGCGATTGGTCACGCTGCCGCTTTCCGGATCTCACGGGATTCGAAATTTGGAGAAGCGCGCGGGACAGAGAGGACTGCAGTAGACGAAGCAGATTAGGCAGGGATGCCTCGATTCTTGTGCCACCTTTTTGGCCACGTATCCAGCGCGCGACTGTTGCGGGATTTGACTGGTTTGCCTGGGCCCACTAGTCAGCCACTCGGGAGCGGACCCATATAAGGCGTCGGGGTCGATGAGCCCGGTACTGTGCTCCCCATCTCCTTCCTCCTCTCCTGTTTCACCACCGCATTCGCCGCCACCTTCGACGTCACCGCCCCGCCCGAGCGCAGCCTACCGCGATGGGGAAGGAGAAGACAGCGGCCTTGGAGCGTGCGAAGAAAGCGATGGCGGCAGCGAAGGGCAAGAAGACGAGTCGGGGAGGCTCGTCGTCGAGATCCGGCCTGCCGCCCGGCTGGATCCAGGGCGATTGGATTTGCTCCACGATTCAGCAAGAAGACATGGAGGATCTGGTCGAGGCAGGCTTGATCGACCATGGGTCTTGGAGGCTACCAGGTGACGAGACCGAGCCGCAACCGCAGGAGGGTGAGTGCATCCTCCTCGCGACTCACGTCGACCGTGGTTTTTCTCTGCCCCCTCATCCTTTTTTTCGAGGTTTTCTGAACTTTTTCGGAGCCCAACTTCATCACTTTTCTCCGAACACCATCACATACCTAGCTGCGTTTGTCTCCATGTGTGAGAATTTCTTGGGTTGTCGACCGCATTGGGGTCTCTTCAAACACATCTTCACCTGCCGCTCACAGTCTGTGAAAAAGGCCAACCCGAGTGATGAGAGGACACACGTGATTCAGATGTGCGGAGGTCTAGGGATCCAGATGAGAGGCAAAAGCACATTTCCACCTATGACTCTTCCCGATTCGGTTAGAGGGTGGCAGTCGACCTGGTTTTATTGTAAGGACAAACCAACTCCTGGTCAGTCGACTGGCCTTCCTCCCTTTACCATGGGGCGAATTGAAAAGCCCTCTTCCTTGAAAGTGACTCTAGAAGGAAAGGTGGAGGTGAACATGTTGGTCGACCGCGTAATCCAACTTTTCTGCGATGGCATGACCGGCATGGATTTGCTAGAGGTGTTCCTCACTCGCTGCATCCAGCCGCTCTAGGCCCGTGATCATCCTATGTGGATGTATTCGGACGCCGATGATTCTGCTCGGATCCACCCGGAGGAAGTTGCCGAGGAGACGGCGGCGCGGTGGCTGCAAAGCATTACCGAAAACAGAGACAACCCCAGGGGGTCTAGGAGAATTGTGCCACTCGGCGCTGATAATGAACCAGACAAGGTCAGACCTTCGATGTCGAGTGACTTTTACTCTAATTTGTAAACTGTCTTCGGAAACGACTGATGCTTGTTCGATTCTTTGCTTCGCAGATATATACTGAGATGTACTCGATGCCCAACGTGGAGCAGATCCAGGAAGGAGAAGAGAGCGGAGGCGACAGCGGCGACTGGAACTCCGATGGGGAGAGTGATGAAGAGCAGGAAAACTCGAGCAGTGAGGAGGAGGTCGATTCTCCACCTCACACAGAAAAGCGTTCCAAGCACAAGCACGACCCAGCAAGTATCCGAGGCAAGGTGGTAGCACCGACTGGACAGACTTCGAAGCGCACTCGGACATCTTCTCCGGTGCCGACTGAGAAAGCTCCGAAGCAGCTCAAGACCGCGCTGTCCAAGCCGCGGAAGGCTTTGCCCAAGATCAAGGTTGATGTTCCCGTCGCCTCCGCGTAAGCGTTTCGTTTTCACCCTTTGTTTGAAGAATCTTATATCAGTTGCCGACCCATCCACTTGCTTGACCGAGTGAACCTTGAGATTTGCAGTGCTGCTACCTCCGGGACTTCTGCTTACCAAGATGATGGTGACGAGGAGATGGGAGACGCGGTCACCTCCAAAGCGAGTATGACCCCTGTTATCTTCATCTTTTCTTTGCTAGCCAATTCTATGGTCGACTGAACTCTTGTGGTCGATTCTTTTGCAGCACCGCGAGATGTTATTGAACTTCAAGACGATGATGAAAGTGAGCCACAAGAACTCGTGGGTAGGAGGAGCAGGGCCTCAGTCAAGAAGGTGCCAGCTAGCAAGACGTCCCAGTCGACGCCGGCGACGGAACCAGCTATCCAGCAATCCGGGGACTTCAACCGTGCCTCCGTTACTTTTGCGATTCCCTTGTCGAGTGCTTGTCCTTCGTCGTCGACTGTGCGGGCCCATCCTCCGTCTGTCCAACTTCATGCCTCAAGCTCTCATGCTACTGCAACTGATACACCGACTGCACCTCCCACCACCCATCAAGTCCCGGAAGACCAAGTGAGTGCTGCCCAGGAGGCTATACGCCAGGATGGCGTTCTGATGGAGCAAATGAAGGTGGTGCGCGAGGCCAGTCAAGCTGCCTATGATGCCAGCTCAACACTTCAAGCCAATGTCCAGGTTAGCTTACTTCCGACTGAACTCCATCTTGGCGCTTGTTCTGTTGGGATATGATATTTAGGAACTGCTGCTTTATCTACAAGACGTCCGTGGATGAGCGTTTTGGAACCTTTAATTGCACACCCATTGTCAATCTGTACACCCACTGGGTGTTTTAATTTCTGTTGAGTAGTTTTTCCACTTGAGTCGACTAGGTTGTGCTGATCGAATCTCTGAACCAGTGGGGGCACGCTGAGTGCACCCTCTGGGTGTAGTCCCCGAGACCGCCGTCGAATGTTTGATTTGGCGGGGGTCTTTTAAGAGATCTTTTCCACTCGGGTTGGGCAGATCATGCCGAGTGGAACCTTTACCAGAGGGGGCACACTGAGTGCACCCACTGGGTGTAGTCCCCGAGACCGTAGTCGACTGCGGGCAGTCGGCTATGGTCTGAGTTTTTTTTTTGACTGGACGGACCAAGTCGAATGAAAGAGTCGGACCAGTGGGGGCACGCTGAGTGCAACCACTGGGTGTAGTCCCCGAGACTATTGGCGAATGTTTGATTCGGCAATAGACTTTGTGTCTGCCGACTGACTATCTTCTGAACGCAGAAATCTTGTGATCTTGGAGCCCGGTTTGCTGACTTGGAGAAGAAGCAAACTCAGCTCAATCTTGACCTGGAGTTGGCTCGAAACAACTTGCAGAAGGCTAAGGATGACGCTGCTGGTAAGGAAAGTTTGTCGACCGGTTCTCTTGTCACCTTTTCTCCTCCTTTTTCTGACTCGAATGTTGTTCTTTCTAGAAACAATGAGACAAGCTTTGGAGAAGAAGGACCTTGACCTTGCGGTTGCGAAGAAAACCGCCGAAGACAAACTGGCGCTTGCTGAGCAAAAGATGGCTTCAGTCGGACAGCTGGAGGGAGAGAATGCCAAGCTGAAGGCTGCTCATGACGAAGCCAACAAAGAAGTGACTCGTCTGAAGAAGGACAAGTGAACCCTGACCGACAAAGTAGAAGACATCACCCGCAGGAGGGACGAGCTGGAGAACTACCTGGGAGGACTCGCCAAAAAATTATTCCTCATGCTTGAAGGTACTTTTCTCTGTGCGATTGGTTTGCTTTCATCGAGTCATCATACCGCTATCGACTCATTTATTTTTCTGCGAGTGCAGAATTCTGCCAAGACTTCGAGGAAGAAACTGGGCGAGTCGAGACGAACTTGGACCCTACCAACTCCCCTGTCAAAGATGAAGCAGCCATGAATGTGCTCCGACTGGAGTCTCGCCTCGTCAGTGCCTTGGAATATCTTGCTCGACTCAAGGTCGCAGTTTCGCGGATCGACACGGCGCTCTTGCCAGGGGACACGCTCCGAAACGACCTCGAGTCTCTGATGACTCGACTTAACGAGATTCCTGGTCGAGTGCAGGAGTGAAAGAAGTCCGCCGCTCGATGCGGTGCTGACGTAGCTTTATCCCTAGTTCGCGTCCACTGCAGGGAAGCCAGAGAAGAGAAGCTAGCGGCAATCAAGGTCGCCAACACCAAGAAACTCGACTTCCAGTCTTTCATGGAGACCTTCATTGCTGCTGCTACTCGAATCGCAGACGGAATTGACCTGGACGAGTTTGTCGAGCCTGCCAGCCGCTCTGCGGAGTGAATGAAACTTTTATGATCTGATTCAATTTGCCTCGGTATGCCGAGTGATTCTGTAACCGTAAAACTCCCTTCGGGCCTGATGCCCGAGTACTTTGAGCTCCTTCGTCCGAACTTTTATGATCCGGTTCAATTTGCCTCGGTATGCCGAGTGATTTTGTAACCACAAAACTTCCTCGGGCCTGATGCCCGAGTACTTTTAAGCTCCCTCGTCCGGACTTTGTTTGCCCTTAAATATGCTTGTTTTTATTTCTGAGTGGAACTTGTATCTTCACTCGGAACAGACGCAGTTCTGAGGATAGGGTCGCGGATGACCTACACCTCGTCGTCCTTGCAGATCAGGATGGAGCATGTTTTATACTTAGGCGAGTACAGGACTGCAGCTAAGCCTCCGAGTGAGAGGGTTGCTCATCACTCGGTAGGATTTTTTAAACTTAGGCGAGCCCAGGACTGCAGCTAAGCCCCCGAGTGAGAGGGTTGCTCATCACTCGGTAGGATTTTTTAAACTTAGGCGAGTACAGGACTACAACTAAGCCCCCGAGTGAGAGGGTTTCTCATCACTCGGTAGGATTTTTTAAACTTAGGCGAGTACAGGACTACAACTAAGCCCCCGAGTGAGAGGGTTTCTCATCACTCGGTAGGATTTTTTAAACTAGGCGAGTACAGGACTGCAGCTAAGCCCCAGTGAGAGGGTTTCTCATCACTCGGTAGGATTTTTTAAACTTAGGCGAGTACAGGACTGCAGCTAAGCCTCCGAGTGAGAGGGTTCCTCATCACTTGTAGGATTTGTTTTTAAACTTGGGAGTACAGGACTGCAGCTAAGCCCCCGAGTGAGAGGGTTGCTCATCACCGGTAGGATTTTTAAACTTACGAGTACAGGACTGCAGCTAGCCTCGAGTGAGAGGGTTGCTCATCACTCGGTAGGATTTTTTAAACTTAGGCAGTACAGACTGCAGCTAAGCCCCCGAGTGAGAGGTTGCTCATCACTCGGTAGGATTTTTTAAACTTAGGCGAGTACGGACTGCAGCTAAGCCCGAGTGAGAGGGTTGCTCATCACTCGGTAGGATTTTTTAAACTTAGGCGAGTACAGGACTGCAGCTAAGCCGTCGAGTGAGAGGGTTGCTCATCACTCGGTAGGATTTTTAAACTTAGGCGAGTACAGGACTGCAGCTAAGCCCCCGAGTGAGAGGGTTGCTCATCACTCGGTAGGATTTTTTAAACTAGGCGAGTACAGGACTGCAGCTAAGCCCCCGAGAGTGAAGGGTTGCTCATCACTCGGTAGGATTTTTTAAACTTAGGCGAGTACAAGGACTGCAGCTAAGCCTCCGAGTGAGAGGGTTGCTCATCACTCGGTAGGATTTTAAAACTTAGGCGAGTACAGGACTGCAGCTAAGCCCCCGAGTGAGAGGGTTGCTCATCACTCGGTAGGATTTTTTGAACTTAGGCGAGTACAGGACTGCAGCTAAGCCCCCGAGTGAGAGGGTTGCTCATCACTCGGTAGGAATTTTTTTAAACTTAGGCGAGTACAAGACTGCAGCTAAGCCCCCGAGTGAGAGGGTTGCTCATCACTCGGTAGGATTTTTTAAACTTAGGCGAGTACAGGACTGCAGCTAAGCCCCCGAGTGAGAGGGTTGCTCATCACTCGGTAGGATTTTTTTGAACTTAGGCGAATCGGATTCGCGGCTAAGCCACCCACTCGGGGATTTTGGACACATGTGTTAGTAACAACAATCATTTAGGAGACTGTAAAACCATGTCTTTGATAAACGAACTGAAAGGTACTCTTTATTACATCTCATTAGTCTGAACACTTAAGTATAAAAACGGCGGAGTAGCTCCGCATTCCAAGCGCGTGGCTCGTCCTTATTATGCTCCACATTGTAGAGGTGATCCGCTCCGTTGCGGAGCACCTTGGTGACGATGAAGGGACCTTCCCAAGCGGGGGCAAGTTTGTGAGGCCGTTGCTGGTCCACTCGGAGCACAAGGTCCCCTTCCTGAAATGCTCGACCCTTCACATTTCTGGCATATAATCGATGAAGGTCTTGCTGATAAATGGTCGATCGGATCAAGGCCATCTCTCTTTCTTCTTCCAGAAGATCAACAGCTTCTTCTCGAGCTCGTTCTGCTTCGGCTTCTGAGAAGAGTTCTACTCGGGGTGCATTGTGAAGCAAGTCACTCGGCAGCACACCTTCAGCCCCATAGACCATGAAGAAGGGGGTTCGACCAGTCGACCAATTTTGGTGTTGTTCTTAATCCCCAAAGGACTGACGGTAGCTCATCTACCCAAGCGCCGGCCGCATGCTTGAGGTCGCGCATCAATCGAGGTTTCAGCCCTTTGAGAATCAAACCATTCGCTCTTTCTGCCTGTCCATTCGACTGAGGGTGGGCGACTGAAGCATAGTCGACCCGAGTACCTTGGGACGCACAGAAAGCTCGGAACTCATCAGAATCAAAGTTCGACCCATTATCCGTGATGATGCTGTGTGGGACTCCATATCTAAATGTTAACCCTCTGATGAAGCTGACCGCAGTACTTGCATCCAGGTTTTTGACAGGTTTAGCTTCGATCCACTTGGTGAACTTGTCGACTGCTACAAGCACATGGGTGAAGCCACTCCTGCCAGTCTTCAGAGGTCCCACCATATCCAAACCCCAAACAGCGAAAGGCCAGACAAGTGGAATGGTCTTCAGGGCTGAAGCGGGTTTGTGGGACATGTTGGAGTAGAACTGGCAGCCCTCACATTTGTCAATTATCTCCTTTGCCATCTCATTTGCCCGCGGCCAATAAAACCCTGCTCGATACGCTTTGGCCACGATGGCCCGAGAAGACGCATGGTGACCACAGGTTCCCGAGTGAATATCATCGAGGATCATTCGGCCTTCTTCCGGAGTGATGCATTTCTGAACGACCCCCGTGACACTTTCTCTATAGAGTTGCTCCCCCATTACTGTGAAGGCTTTGGATTGACGGATAATCTGGCGAGCCTCTTCTTCATCCTCTGGAAGCTCTTTCCTGAGAATATATGCAATGTACGGCACTATCCAATCTGGAATAACAATCAAAACTTCCATGATCAAGTCGACCACAGCTGGGATTTCAACTTCAGTCAGATCAGTGGAACTTTTAGGCTGTGGGGGCTCTTCTGTGAAGGGATCTTCTTGAACTGATGGTGCGTGAATATGCTCCAAAAACACATTGCCGGGAATAGGCTCCCGCTTGGATCCTATCTTTGCCAAGTCATCAGCTGCTTGATTCTTCAGTCGGGGTATATGGTGGAGCTCTAGCCCTTCAAACTTCTTTTCTAACTTTCTCACCGCATTGCAATAACCAGTCATAGCTTGGCTCCTGACGTCCCACTCCTTCATCACTTGATTAACCACTAAATCTGAGTCACCGTAAACCATTAGGCGGCGGACGCCGAGTGAAATGGCCATACGCAATCCATACAAGAGTGCCTCGTATTCAGCTTCATTGTTGGAGGAATCAAAGTGAATCTGGAGAACATATCTGAGGTTGTCGCCCCGTGGAGATACCAGGACCACTCCAGCGCCTGAACCATTCAACATCTTGGACCCGTCGAAGAACATAGTCCAATGTTCCGACTGTATCTGGGTCGGTAACTGCTGTTCAATCCACTCGACGAGGAAATCTGCTATCGCTTGAGACTTGATCGCTTTCTTTGCCTCGAACTTGATATCCAGCGGAAGGAGTTCAATCGCCCACTTTTCCACTCGTCCAGTTGCATCTCTGTTGTTTAGAATTTCTGACAACGGAGCATCACTGATGACTGTAATCGAATGATCTGAGAAGTAATGTGCAACCTTCTTCGTGGTCAAGTAGATTCCATAGACAAGCTTCTGATAATGTGGATATCTCTGCTTGGGTGGAGTTAAGACTTCAGAAATATAGTATATTGGGCGTTGAACCTTGTAAGTTTTGACTTCTTCTTCCCGCTCGACCGTGAGTACTGTACTGACAACCTGTCCAGTGGCTGCTATATAAAGCAATAAAGGCTCTTTGCTGATTGGAGCAGCAAGCACCGGCTGGGTGGAAAGCAGGGCTTTGAGCTCTGCAAACGCTGCGTCAGCTTCAGGAGTCCACTCGAACTTGTCAGATTTCTTCATCAGTCGGTAAAGAGGCAATGCCTTTTCACCGAGGCGAGAGATGAATCGACTCAAAGCTGCCAAACAACCAGTAAGCTTCTGAATGTCGTGTACACGCACAGGGCGTTGCATTCGGAGGATTGCACCAACTTTTTCTGGGTTTGCATCGATCCCATGTTCGGAAACAAGGAAACCGAGTAACTTTCCAACTGGAACTCCAAATGTACACTTCAAGGATTAAGCTTGATATCATATCTTCTCAAATTGGCAAAGGTTTCAGCAAGGTCAGTCAGCAGGTCGGAACCTTTGCGCGACTTAACCACGATGTCATCCATGTATGCTTCCACATTCCGACTGATTTGAGTTAGCAGGCACTTCTGTATCATGCGCATGAATGTGGCACCAGCATTCTTGAGACCAAAGGGCATGGTGACATAGCAAAAGCACCCGAATGGGGTGATAAAAGCTGTTTTAATTTCATCAGGTCCATACAGTCGGATCTGATGGTACCCGGAATATGCATCCAGGAAGGACAATCGCTCACATCCCGTAGTCGAGTCGACTATCTGATCGATGCGGGGGAGAGGAAAATGATCTTTCGGGCAGGCCCGATTGATATGCTTGAAATCAATGCACATACGGAGTGAATCGTCCTTCTTGGGAACCATGACAACATTGGCGAGCCACTCGGAGTGGTAAATCTCGCAGATGAACTCAGCTGCCAAAAGCCGAGCCACCTCCTTGCCGATTGCCTTTCTCTTCTCCGCAGCGGACCGACGGAGGTGCTCTTTCACGGGTTTTGCCTTTGGATCGACTCGCAAACGGTGCTCAGCCAACCCCCTGGGTACACCCGGCATGTCAGATGGTTTCCATGCGAAGATGTCCCAGTTCTCATGGAGGAACTGGATGAGCGCTTCTTCCTATTTGCTGTCGAGTGTTGTTGAGATACGAGTCAGTGCAGCACTGGGATCGGTCGGGTGAATGTGAACAGGCTTTGTTTCACCGGACGACTGAAATGCAGACTCGGAAGCAGGCTTCTTAGTGCGCAACAAATCACTCGGATCTGCAGTCTTCTTATACTCTTCCATTTCAATCGCAACCATCTATTCATCGGCAATCTTAGAGCCCTTCTGGAGGCACTCTTCTGCTCGTTGCCTATTGCCAGTGACCGTGATCACGCCCTTGGGGCTAGGCATCTTCAGCTTGAGGTACACGTAACACGGTCGAGCCATGAAACGGGCATATGCAGTTCTGCCCAGAATAGCATGATAGGCACTGTGAAAATCCACAACTTCAAATGTCAGCTTCTCCTTGCGGTAATTCTTTGAGTCGCCGAAAACCACGTCAAGAGTGATCTGTCCGAGCGAATCAGCTTTCTTCCCTGGAATGACACCATGGAACCGCATGTTGCTCTCACTGAGCCTGGACATCGGAATGCCCATCCCACGAAGAGTCTCTGCATACAAAATGTTCAAGCCGCTGCCACCATCCATCCAGACTTTGGTCAGTCGGGTGCCCCCAACGACCGGGTCGACCACCAACGCTTGCCTCCCGGGGGTGGCGACGTGCGGTGGGTGGTCAGATTGGTCGAATGTGATGGGAGTCTTTGACCATTTCAAGTATGTCGTCGTTGCCGGAGCAACCAAGTTTACCTCTCTCTTGATGACTTTCAGTCGACTTTTACTCTCAATGTCAGCAAAAATCATCAAAGTGGAATTGACGTTAGGGAAACTGTCATCATCTTCTTTCTGATCACCATCCTTGTCAGACTCTTTTTCCTTTTCATTGGGCTGTTTCTCTCGGAACTGCTGGATCAGGAGCCGACACTGTCGAGTGGTGTGTTTGGGATAAATCAGATTTCCCTCTTCATCCTTCTTGGTGTGAATGTGACATGGCAAGTCCAACACATCGTTCCCAGCCTGATCTTTCACCTTCTTGGGGATCCAGGGTCCCTTGGGCTTTCCTTTGAATTTTCCTTGAGTTACAACTGCAGCTTCACCTGGACCTGCTGGCTCGGCTTTGCGTTTCTGCTTCCGACCCACTCCGGTGTCTTGGGCGACTGGCTTGCCCTTCCCACTGTGGAGTCGGTCCTCTTCTTCACCATTAGCATACCGGGTGGCTATTTCCATCATTCGGGTCAGAGACATATCTCCTGTCCTACCGAATTTCAAGTTAAGCTCCCGATACCGAACGCCTTCCTTGAAGGCACAAACTGCTTGGTGTTGGGCTAACTCCTCCTAGCTAAATATACTGCCTCGAGCCAACTGATTCAGCCATGCTCTGGCCGACCCTTCCAGCATGAGAGGAAGGTGTTTCATAGCTACTTCAACATTTCCACTGGCGATCTGGATAGCCACTCGGTAATCTTCCAGCCAAGTATCAGGCTTCGACTCACCGGTGAACTTACTGACCCCAGTCGCCAACCTGAAGTTGGGGGGGATCTCAGCGGCTCTGATAGATCTGCTAAAACACTCGGGACCCGAAACATGAATCCTGCTTCCACTCGGGCGATCTCTGCCTTGCCCCTCTCTGTGTGCTCGGTTCCTGTCGACCAAACCTTGCACCAAAATTGACCTCGCATCAAACCCTGGCTCCCTTGGGTCGACCGGCGTCCGCCGCCCTCCGCTGTACGGGCGCCTGTCATCACAGTGCCGGGGCACATATGATCCGCTTCTCGGAGGGGGTGTAGGCGCTCGACGGCGGTCATCACGGCCGAGTCGATGTTCGTACTGCTCGTGAATCTGACCCAAATGCTGATCCTGGCAATGCACCCGCCCTTCACGCCGTGGAGGCGATCTTGGGCTGTGAGCCGACTGAACTGTGTCAGCCGCCACAGATCTGCTATGGATTCTGTCATGTGACTGTGATACTGCAGTGTTTTGGTCTCCTGCCGCCCGGAGCAGAGCCCGGATCTGCATCAAACCTCGCCCAGCTTCTGACTGGGATGGCTCGATGGATTCTGCTATACGAGCTGCGGCTGCAAGGTTCTGAATCAGAGTGCGGTATACCTCAGGTTCAGGAGGGAATAATTGCCTCCGTCGACTGGACTCAGGAATCCGCTGCCGAGCACGTTCGTCGAGTGCATGCTGAAGATTTTCCAGTCGAGTGCGTTCAGCCAAAGTGGCCAAGCGCGCGGCCTCCAAGGCCCGAGCCTCAGAGGTCTCTCCGACGATGGGCATGTGGAGTGCTTCCTCATTGCGGCGGTGAAGTTCCTCCCTCCGCTGTGAAGAGAGGGTTTTGGGGTGGTATTCCTCGTGAGCATGCGAAGGATCGCCACCGCCGTCGCCGCCTCCGTTGCGACGCATGCCAGGCGGGCTACGCGGCGTGTCGACCATCAGGACCTCCGCCGCAGGATCGCTGCTGTCGCACTCAGACAGAGTCTCGACGGAGCCAGTCGACAGATCGAACAGGCCATAGAGAGATTCATCGGGCTCGATTGCCGTGACTTGAGGAGTGGCCGATTGACGTGCCACTACATGCTTCACCCACCGCTGAAGCCCGATCGACCAGATTGCTTACGTCGGCGAACAGCGGGGGACGAAGACGCCGTAGGAAACGACCGATATTGGGTCGATGGCTACCGCAGAAGGACGCCGGGGACACATGCGCAAAAGTGCGTCGCCCCGCGGACGGGGAACGTCTCGACGTCGAGGGGGCCCTCCTGGAGCCAGGCGGAGTCGTCGGCGATGAAGACGAGCGCGCCAAGACGGATCTCGTGGCCCTCAGCCAAACCTCCACCCGAAACCATGATGATGGGAATCGGAAAAAATTGTAACCTCACCGGAAAGTTGCTAAGACACCTGCCCCACGGTGGGCGCCAACTATCGTGGTTCTATGCCTGACAGTAGAATGAGGGGTAGGTATGAGGAGGCAAGATCTTAGCTACGGTGAGGTTGTGCACGCAAGATTTACGAGTTCAGGCCCTTCTTGGAGGAAGTAACAGCCCTACGTCTCGGTGCCCGGAGGCTCGGTCGATTGACTTATGCGTGAAGTTACCGGGGGTGCGAACCCTTGTGCCTGAGGAGGGGGTGGCTTATATAGAGTGCGCCAGAACCCCAACCGTCCCACGTTACAAGGGTTTCAATGTCTGTAAAGACAGGACGTTACTGATAACGCCTGCAATAAAGGCAAATAAATGATCATTAAGACTACGGAGTGAACGCCTGACCCTTGCCGTCCTGAGTGACCTTAGATCTTCTGTCTTCCGAGTGGTTTCCGGTGGAGTCGAGTGAGTACACCCCGGTCGAATGGAATTGGGTTGTCCGAGTGAACTGTTGGTCGAGTGGGTTGCACCCTGTGGCGATTTCAGTCGGTAGATGGTGCCATCCTTGGAATGTCGTTTGCTTTAGGGCAGTGTCCTCGGTAAGGGTGTCTAGGTCGGGCCTATTACCCTACCCTAGGTACATGTCTTCATCACCCACCATGTCTGAATGGGCTCAGAGGCGGTCATGTGTCATGCCTGATTGAAGTTACTAGTCTACCCCTATCGACAGCAGTGGAAATCGGGTCGATTAGGATGAGAAGTGTCAGGGGTAGACAGTAATTTCCATCTCGCAAACACTTGCTTCGGGCAGCCGACAAATGATAGTGGGTGTTTTGCCGCTTCATTCAAAATTTGGGAGAATTAGCATTCACGTTTACCCTGGGACCTGGCAACTAAATTCAAATCCAATTTGTATTCGATTACAAATATCCATACATCATTCTACTTTTTGTTATTTATTTTGTCAAAACCACGACAAAGATTCATTCCACCTTTATATATGAATATGATTTAGAAATGCCGTGATCTTCGAATTCAGTAGGTTGTATACACTTTGAGTCAAACAGTCATTTCATCCAATACAATATGCTCACACGAAAAATAGTTCACCTTATGTCAATCATACAAGTACTGAGGATTACCTCGCCTAAAAAATTCAGATCATTACAACACATGGACAACATACGGGGTCTTACAACATAATCCATTCAGAGACATGACACAACATGCAAGTATACTAATCTAATGACAATTTCAACTAGTATCTAAAGAAGAACTGGGATTACCCTGGGCTTCAGATAGCAGAAGCAGCAGGACCTCCTCTGTCTTCAAATGCAACATTCTTACTTCCTCCAATTCTTGGGTTGCTTGCATAATGCGTGCAGCTAATTGCATAATTTCCAGCGTTAAGATCAAGATTACCTCATTCATGGCAGCCACACCATCTCTTTCTGCCTCTAGTAGAGCCTCAAGAACTATAATATATGTGCTCAGACTGCTCTCCAGTGGTGTTGCCTCTGAACTGCTACCATTTGGTAACATGGATGCCGTATTGCTTCCATAAATAGATTCTGGGGTTGTACATTGTGTCCTAGTGTGAACGGCATCCTGAAAGGTTTCTGCTGGACATAAGTAAGAGATAGTTATCGCATGATCCAGGCAGTAAGCTTACATGGTAAACGACATACGAATTATTGCCGAGCATGGCAAGCTATATTTAAATGGTTCGAAGCAGCATCAGCCGAAAACAAATTAAAATGGTAAGATGAAACTAGGGATGTAAGTGGCAAATAAATGGCATCCGCCAGTCCCATCTAGTTAGTTTTTGCTAGCTCACTAGTTCATTTTCCTCAAAAAACAAAAAATCTTTTGAACTATCATACCATTAGTGGCCTTTAATCGGGATTAAATGGGACCCAGTTGACATCCCTAGATGAAAGGCAGTGTACCACCGCTATATTTAAGTTGCCAAGGCATTTAAGCAGTTGAAATAATCTGAGAAAGCACTTAACAGTGTGGCCTCATATAAACTATGAAGATAGTCTTGTGATGAAGTTCATAGGAAAAGTTAAGGAGTCAAATGAACTAGGCATGCATTTCTTTACGATAGTACAGTAGGCACTGCTGACATATTGGCCAACTCAGGTATAGCCTAACAAGTAACAAACATGCATTTGAATCAAGCAATACAGCAAAGCAGACAACTGAACTATTGGTAATTCTGTAGGATTACAGGTTGAGGGCACAAGCCAAGAAAGCAGCCGACACGCATTACATTTCACATGTACTAAAACACACTGGCTTACCATATGTTGCTGTGAAGCCTCACTGCTATTGCAATGTTCTTTGAAGATATCGTCAGCATCACGTGGTTGCAAATCTAGTTGTTGTAGTTTATTCTGCACCCTCTATTTAGGTAAAATTAATTTTAATCACATGCGCTGGTTCGAATTGATCATCAATGGTTAATCTAAACTAATGAAAGAAGGGGGTGTGCTTACACGACAATATATGTGCTTCACTCTATTTTTATGCTTGTTCGAGGTGCCAGCCCCAAAAGAACGAATATTTTGCTTGATGGGGTTGGCAGCTCCATAATTAATAGAAGCATCAAATTAGTCATGCAACTTGGGAAGATCAAGAACGCACAAAAAAGTAATGAACAGAGGCTCGGAGCAGTGATGTAATAGCTAGCATCAGAAAATGTAGGGTAAAACGAACAAAAAGCAGCGGAACCACAAGCTAGTTTGCTGATGTGTAATTAAGCATAGAGATCATGAAGCAGTCTGATGTAACCAACAGGTGGCATCAGAACAACACTATTATCATAAATATAGCAAGCAAGAAGTAAAATAGTAGGCAGTGATATCTAGGAAGTACAGTAATACTTAGGACAAAACAAAAGCATTGTAACTATATGTGCACTGGTTTGTAATTTAGCACATGTAACATGTTCACTGCCAGAATTATGGCCCTACAGGTGCAAGCAGAATAACGCGTCTCATGAAAAATTGAATGATGCCCTAAAGAAATTCGAAGGTGCGGTGCTTATGCTAAGTGAACATAGGCATCGGTCGTTGGATAATAGTACCTGATTCTCGGCAGCGTATGGGTATCGTTGTCATACTTGATAGCTAAGGATCGTCGATGGTGCTCATGTTGCGGTTCAGTTTGGGCGGCTGTCACCATTGCTGAAGCGGCTCTGGTGCTTCGGTTGCGGTGCCTGTCAACATACAAGAAAGCTCATCTGTGGTAAGTGAACAGTTCCATGATAAAGAAGAGAAAAACCGAAGGAGTACAAATCGAAATAACCTGATGAGGCTGCGGCGTCAGTAAAGCAGGGCCGGTGGAGTTGAATATGGCGTCCATGGAGCGGGTCCGGTGCAGTGGACGAAGGCGTCGGCGAAGCACATCCGGCGCGGTGTAAAGTGCTTTTGGTGAGGCGGATCTGTTGCGGCGGACGAGGGCTTGTATGAAGGGCCAGCGATGGGGCAGACGAGGGAGTCGGTGAAGGGCCTACACTATGGTGGACGAGGGCACCGGTGAAGCAGATCCGGTGCGGTGGACCATGATGGCGATCAAGGAGATCTGGAGCGGGGGACAAGCCAGTCGCTGAAGCGGCTCTGGTGAAGTGGTGAGTTGGCAGTTGGGGGTTCCAAGGTGCGGAAGGTAGATCCGGCAGGGTGTGAGGTCCACCGCTGTGGCGGAGGACTAGATTTAGCGTCTTGGCGTGGTTGGGGGGAGACTGGGAGGGGAAGGGGAGGGGCTCTGGGGAAGAATGTTGCGGGCAAAGAGGGGAAAACAATGGAGTTACCAAAGTAGCCCTTTTCCGTTCATGTGGCAGGGGTAAAACAGGAATATCGCAGGGCTAAACTTTCGGGCGCGAAATATTTCGATGTGAGCGGGAAGTTTGAAAGCTTTTGGCGGCTGAAATTAAGTGTTCTGCTCTTGTACGACCTACTATGATATCATGGCTGAGAATTTATTTGTTTTGCACGCAAAAAAAGTGCAAGTTTCGAAAATCAATGTCTCCAACTCGAAACTTAGATTGTCCATTCAATTCAAATATGGATCATTGAGCTAGTGGAAGCAAATACCATCATATGGTCCAATTCAAATGAAATTCCAAATGTGTTTATCCTAAATATGATGAAAAAAACAAAATTGTGTATGTGTATGAATAAAGTGGATGATTATAAGGTTTGAACATGCCCGTATGTGTATATCTCTAGGTTTGATATATGAATTTGAAATCACGAAATCCCGGCTTAAAATATGTACCTCCGTTTAAATGAATTACAAAAGCTAATGATGGAGTCGAATTCCAAAATTCCAATCTTAGGTTTGTAATTCTGGTACTTCAAAGTATATCACGCATGTTCAAAAGTATCATTATCTCATAGTCCAAACTGTGAAACAAATTGACCAACCATGACTGCACACACGATTGACCATATATATCTCAATTACGTTAAAGTCTCTCAAATATAGACACCTCACTCTTTATCTGAAGCCACCCACCCCGTCCCCCCCCCCCACAAGTCATTCTCTCCCCTGGACACGAACACAGGAGCACATTAACACCCCTCTCTCTTCTAAGTCTGGACCACAATATAGGTCTCTATCACTTTGTCTCTCGGGCATGCACACATCTCTTCCCCCACTCTCTAGGTCTCCCGGCATCTCTCTTTCCCAAGCACATGCACTATATAGAGTGTATCTTTCCCATACACACAAAACGTCGCCCCCAAACATCTATCTCCCTAGTTATCTGGTTCTCACACACTCACCTCACTCACCACCCCCACTGCTAACAAGCACCCTTTGTCTCCTTGTGCACCACTCTCCTCTTTCTATCTCTCCCACATGCGGACCCGCCCCTATATACATATATGTCGTGAGTCTTTCCATAGCTCCCTAACGCATCATCGTTCTCAATCTCACACGTTGTTCTCTACACCATCTATTCTAGATCTCTCATGAAGTCTCTATCACACACACGATGACTCGCTTCCCTTGCGTCTCCGTACATAGGCCACTTTCGAACAACATCAACCTTGTCTCCCTATCTATACGCCACTTCCGCACACAAACGACCCCTCTCTCTCCCTCCCTAGCTCTCTCTCTCTCGCTCTCACACCCCTCTCCCACACACACTCGATGTCTCTTCCAAATAGTCTGCTCCCTGCCCGCACCCATGCTATCCCGCTACTACACATGCCTTTATCTCTCTTTGACACACATGTCACACCACTCCCCCTTCCCTACTAGGTTTACATCATTATTGGTACCTCTTCTCCACATACACACACTCCCTCTCACACACACATGCGCGCACAAACACACACAAACACGCACAAACACCCATCTATCTGGATCCATCTTTTAAGACACACACCCTTGCATATTCCCTCCAGCTCTAGGTATGTATATATCCCCCTCTCTCTCTAGCTCACATGCACATCAAAATTCTCCATCTCTCTAACTCACACATCTCTCCCCATGTCTGCATGTGTATCTCACACACTCACTCTCTGATTATGTCTATGTGTCTCCACGTTACACAACACAAAGCCCCATGGACATGTCTCTCTCTATCCTCCACACATAGAGACACAAAGAATATCTTATCATTGCCTCAGTCTCTACACATATCACACACGCACGCGCTGTCTCTCTCTTGCACACACGCTCAACCAAGGTTTTCTCATGAATAACTTACCATCTATTCATCAACAGTCGTGGCAGTACGACAAACACGAGACGTGAAAAAGAATAAATCTACACGTGCATAGACCACCTAGTTTGACTACTAGGACTAGAGCGAGCCGAAAGCGCGCCACCGTCACCCCCTCCTTATCGGCGACGAGAAAACCTTTGTTTTACACAGTCGAGAAGTCATCGTGCTAAGGCCCCACATGCTCAGCCGTTGAATAGAATGTAGATCCAAGTTTATGGAAACAAGTATCGATAATACGTTTGTATCTCCATACTTATATCTCTTCTTATAAAAAAACGAGTTGGTGATGACGGTATGCCTGCCATCTTGCAATATAGACCGTCCGATCTATATCTGACGGATAGAAATTAAACTAAAAGATGCCCGCACCTCTCTCCACAATTGCAGACAAGGCCTTCCCTCGTTCATCCTTATCTCCCACAACCTCATTGTTGAGCAATTAAAAAAGGAAGCCTCTGGAACAATCTGGCATGGTGGTCGCTGCCGGCGTCGTCCATCCCCATGCCTCCGCTCAGTCCGACCACCAATCACCACCATGCCCCACTCCTCCTCACCTTATCTCTCCTCTTTCTCGAGATATCATTAGTTTTTACACATGGGATTACTCCCCCATGGGTCAATCACAACAGGTGTTTTATAAAAAAAAGCATCTTGATGTTCCATGCAATGCACGAGCATCTTGCTAGTACTCCTACAGAAGACTTAGTTGGTGATGATGGTGTGTCTGCCATCCGTCATTTCTGACCATTAGATCTACATCTAACGACTGTGAGGTAAGTTGTTGCCTTTTCTCAACAACATCCCACTTCTCTACCCAATTTGCAGAAAACCCCTTAATTAGTATCTTAAAACCAACCACATCCCTCCCTCAACTCACCAAAACAGCCCAAGGAATATATTATGATTGAAACATAATATATTTCTAGTGATATATGGATATCAAAATTAGAGTGTTTTCTATCAAGTTTGTGAATAAGTATTATTCTAATTATGATCCGTTGCAACGCATGTGCACATTGCTAGTATTTCCAACCATGCAAAAAAAATTGCTATTATTTCCATAGTTTCGAGTTTTCCATCAAGATATTAGTCACTCATGGTTGATATTTAGTTTGAATTACATACACATAGGCACTATGTAACTAGCCGTGCTTATTGGCTTCCAAAGCTTAACTTTCACTCCTACTTACAGTATGTAGAGTATTTAACAAAAAACTACCACTTTCAACCAGACCTAGGAAGAAACTATTGTACAAAAAATAGCAAAAAAATACCCAAAATTTCTTAATCCGCACCAAAAAACTACTACCTAGTGCCGATTAGGCTCGTTTAAACCCGTTTATGACAGGGTTGGCCCACACATCCGTGCTGACGAGGCAACTTAAACCAACACATTTTTTTGACCGTTCACACGAGGGACCCACATCTGACCTTCTATCCTGTTCTTCCTCCTCCAATCATTTTTTTCCTGAACATTACTTCAAACAGTTCTTATGCGTGTTCGTCGGTGGCGCCGGTCATGCGCGAGCTGGCCGCCGCTCCGCCGGACGGGCCGGACGCCGCGCTGGCCTCCGCACGGGTTGGCTGGCTGGCCCGAGCGTGGCTCACGCATGAGCAAGCCACCGCGCTGGCCTTCGCTCGAGCCAGATGGCTAGCCTTAGCGTGGCGCGCGCGAGCAAGCTGCCGCACCGCCGTGCCAACCTAGCTAGCAAACCTTGTAGACAAGCAGCTGGATGCATCCAACAGGGTGTGTGCGAGCTTAGCTAGCTAGCGGCCACGAGCGCCGGACGGAGCTGGCATCCGGGCTGCCGCAAGATGGGCTCCGTGCCGCCGGCGCTTTTGACCGCGCCTTCTGCCGGCGGCGGTAGCTGCGTCCCATGGCCGAGGATGACTAGGTGGACGGGCCGGAGGTAGGAGGTCACTCGGGGATTTTTGTCCAGACTGACATGTAGGTCCCACAAGTCATAACGCCTAACTTGCCGGTCAAATAGAAGGCGTTGACTTAAGGGGTGACATGGGTTGAAACGTTCCTATAATGACACTTGGTAGTTTATCGCGATGGATTAAGAAAATTTCGGTATGTTTTTGCTAATTTTTGTAGAGTAGTCATTTCTTGGTAGGGCTGGTTGGTAAGTGGTAGTTTCTTGGTAGTGGTTTCTTGTAAGGAACAATGTACTAGTGACAAAAGGCGATTCTAGGTTGCGTTGTACTCCAACGAGTACTTCTAGTGGTCGCGGGAGTGTATACTCGTTTTGTGGGTTTGATCCCGGTCGAACGCACGGCGGCCTTTTTTTTAAAATAGTAACCTCGCTGCGAGCCAATAGTGTACACTGGTAGTTTAACTTTTGAAGTCAAACAGACGTGTCGCACCACAATCTGGGTGCACTGGATAGCCCAGCCACGTCAACGGGTTTTCCCTCCCATTATCTCGTGGCTCGTGTACTAGAGTAGTACTCCTATATATCAATTCACACCATGCAAAGTTTCTCGCTTGCATGCTCGCCCTAGCCGCACCTCGCTTGCAGCTTCCTCATCAGCTACCATATTTAAACTAGCGCCTCCCAATTAAGCCTGAGGAGCCGGAAAAGCCTGGCGCGGCATTGGGAACTATGCAATATGGCTCTGTACGTAAAGTGCTACTACTCTGTAGCTTGTGGCGTTGCACGCATGGACTTCGCTCCATTATCGGCTCTATAAACGAAATTCCTCTTGACGTGATTTTTTTTGTTTTGAAACAGAGGCAAAAGCTTTGCCTCATCTCATTCATAAAGAAGGAATTAACAAAGTTCACGTAGCTATATCAAAGAACTCAAATGTTCTGCCCCCGCAGTAACCATCGCTGATAAACATGCTGCTAGTGTGTGCGTGAGAGGAGCGGCTGAGTAGGCCAGCTACGCGCTTGAATAGAGCATGGAGAGTATGCACTACACAGGTGTACTTTCCCTGCATTGATAGTACAGCGATGGTTCTAGAGAACAGTACTACCCTCCACTTGCAACTGTAGCTCCTTGGCCTTGAGATTCAAGAGTTCAAAACTGGTGCACTATAGAAGTACAGTACATCGCACTACTAGTTGAGAAAGTAGTACTACTACTGCTACAGTACTACATAGTACTCCCTCCGTCCGGAAATACTTGTCAGAGAAATGGATGTATCTAGACATATTTTAGTTCTAGATACATCTATTTTTATCCATTTCTTCGACAAGTATTTCCGGACGGAGGGAGTAGTAAATAATAGCCTCACCATCACGGGGCACTAGGCACCACCACTATGTGTGCCCGCATAACTTCCTTAATGAAGGGACGAGGCCCTGCGGTTACGCTCTTATCTCCTCCTCGCCAATTCCCCTCCCCCCGAAGAGACCAAGGCAGTTCTTCGCTGCTCCCATGGATTCGCCAGGCGGTTCTCCTCCTCGTCGGGGCTGGGAGACCTTGGACGACGATCCTCTGGGAGACATCGCACGCCGCTCCGATGTCCTCACCGCCACAAGACTTGGTGCTTCCTGCACCAACTATTTTAAGACGGTGCTTAAACAGGCTTGGGAAAAGGCCATGCTTGTTGGTCTTCCATGTGTCCTAGAGGAGAAGGTTATTCTATGGGACAATCCATCGAACAGTCCACCGCACCCTGGCCATGGTTGCACGTTGACTACGCTAGAGTTGCCGGCGTTGAGAGGTAGTCGGATTTTGTCGGATGAGCAGGTCAGTCATGGAGTTTGATCATGTAGTGTATTATATTCTAAATATAGTACTTACTTATTCCATCCCATAATTTCTCTGCTGCCCACCATCTTATATATAGGTATGGGTTGTGCCAACGAAGATTGGCTTGCATACCTCCGGCCAGATACCACCATCATTTTGCACAACATCCACAGCAGTACGGCCATTCCCGTAGACCCCTTCTCCACCATTGGGATCGGCCTTCCGGACTGGCTGGGCTTGAATACGTATGATGATGCCTACATGAGATTGAAGAAGATAGCAATTGCGAACCCGCCGACAAAGCATCGCGGCTACGATGATTACTATTTCATCGCAGTGTTCGACATAAGGATTGCCACCAATACAAAAGGCAGTAACGGCAGAGGCTGGCACATGTTGGCAGCGGCAGATTTGTACCCCTACATGTTTGAAGATGCCGTGTGCCATGTAGGCTGCATCTTCGCGGTGACAAGCCAGGGGACTTGTTTCATCTGGTTGCATCCTACGGTACAGGAGATTACAAACGGAATGCACAAACAATCATTTGCATCCCTAATGGTACTCCATTATTTTGCAGGGACCAGTCATCCCCCGATCAAAATAAGATTGCCGATCCTGGATGTGCATTTGCATCCGCGATTCGGTCTAACCTGGAACCTTGTAGCTGACTTTGGCATATTGGGATCAACTATCGTAGCAGTCGTTACCCATGGTACCACTGATGTGCAACATGGTCACACGATCTACCACGATCGGACCGTCACCAACTACCCAGGTATTCCATTTTCTCATTGCTGTGTGTTAGAGTAGTAGTACTTGTTAGTTATTTTCTTTTCTTGGCTGGGACATGTTTACTGTACTAGTACTACAATTTAGTATTAGATTTTTAACCCTCTCGCCTTCTCTTTCATTGTAGTACTACTTACTAGTACTAGTACTTTTTACCTTGGAGGATGCGTATAGCTAGCTAGGCCCTTGAAGACTTGAACCCACTAGCTCCCACCATTTTTATTTTTCCATGTCTTACTATCTCATCCATGTAGCCAAGAGTGGCTATATATAATAAGCCGGTTATTTTACTTCCTCTATACTGGAGTAGTACTATTTGCTGCACAATATTACTGACCGCCATATTTGAGCACAACATTATTATGCATGGACCTTGACCATGTACGTCACCATGTGCCCAGATCTGAGATGCCGCATGTACCAGATGAACGGCGCCGAGTTCGACCCCCATGATGCTATGTGGGTGCCGAGGAACACTCTTGGAGAGTACTCGCTATTCATTGGGGATAGCTACCCCATTGTGAAGCGGATGCCACCTTCCGTGCACGACACTGAAGGCCTGTCATTCATGAAGCATGGTTGTGTCTTCAGTGCGCACCGCCGGATGAATGACATGCTGGGACACGCTATCCCTAATTTATGCCACTTCAGCTTGGATGAGTTTCCATCGTGTGGAACCGGACTAGAAAGATGTGACAATGATTCCCGTTGCCCATCGCTATGGATCGTGCCATCTATGAAGAACACCTGGGACTGGAACCTGGAGGAGGACATGGAGCCCATCTATAACGTGTAAGTGGAGTATGGTAAATTGTGAATGGTAGCGCTGTAAATATATGTAGACTAGTCGTGCACAAATTTATCACATGAAGTGGAGATGAACTTGTGTGGCATACTGGCATTTGTCCTTTAGAATTTATTACTAGTAAATGTGTTATGTGTACGTGCAACTTGTGTGGCTGTTGCACGGGCTCCAACATGCTCTGTGAGAAAGAAAAGGTGGCACAACTTTGGATATAGGTGACGGCATCATACAGTAGCGATCGTTCGCTATAGTTGTAGTACTAGGACGACAACTCCTATAAACCTTGTGCTTGGATCTTTGCCTCTTCGGGAGGTTCAACAGTTCGTATTCCTGTGAATCTTGCACTTGGCTCTTCGCCTCTTCGGAAGGTCCAACAATGATGATACTACAATACAATATGCTTCTGGCAATCTGACACCGAATGAACTACTGCACGTCCACCGCGAGGGCGAGGGCGAGGGAGAGGGAGAGGGAGAGGGAGAGGGCGATGTAGTCAAAACCCTCTCCTCGTCCTGCGAGCCACCGCGCACGTGGGCGAGGGAGAGGGCGTAGGCGTACGTAGTAAGCAAGCTTCTCCTCGTCCTGTGAGCCACCACGCATGGGCGAGGGAGAGGGCGTAGTAAGCAAGCTTCTCCTCGTCCTGTGAGCCACCACGCGTGGGCGAGGGAGAGGACGTAGTAAGCAAGCTTCTCCTCGTTCGGTGAGTTGATGGGACACATCAAAGTAGTACTAGTCCATACTGCGTCCTTTCCAGTTAATATGGCTTAATTTGAAGTGAGAAAAATACACTGACGGTCAACGTATGTAAGAACACGCTCATTACGGTCACTATATAGTTTTGCGGTGATTATACGGTCACTAGCTCACTGTAGAGCACCGTATTGCACCCTACTGACCGGCCACATAGTCGACATGGCACTTTTTTGACTGGTTAAATTGACACCTGGTTTTTGGGTCCCACCTGTCAGTTGGCAGAGCAAAGAAATCAGTTAAACAAAACTTGATGCAGGCGCGACAGGAGTCCAACCCTTACGCGCGAACCACCCTGGCTGTGTATGTGAGTGCATGCACGTGTACTCCCTCGGTTTGTGAAAAACTGTACATCTAGCATTAGAAAATTTTCCAACAAAGAGTGTACATCTACACTTCCAATGCACTTAGCCTTTAATCTAATTGGTATTGATTGACTAAGGCACCAACTTGTGCTCTAGCTATAGGCTACATGTCTATCCCTAATTATAGCATGCAACAACTTTCATTTAATCTCTTCTCTCAATGGTCTCATGCACACATAAGTCTGCTACTTTTGGGCGTTAATTATGCCATGAAGTTCCGGTTCCTCTTGGTCAATGTGTAAATCTCTATATGTATAGTCTTTCACGGACGGAGGGAGTAGGTTGAGCACTTGAGTGTGAGCGTGTGTGTTGTGTCGTGTGCTGTGTGTGTTGCGTGCGTGCATGTGTACGTGTGAGTGTTGCATGTTGCATGCATGCATGCATGAGGCTTTTACTCCCTCCCATTGACATGTTCATATTTCAAGCTTCATTAAAACGTTGCATGCAAGAATTAAGAGAAAACTCACCAATGCGTGTAAAAGTTCTGGTCTTTTGTTCCTCACGCATGCATTCCAATTAATACGTTCGTAAACACAATTTTCTTGAGGAAAACGAGCCCATTATTGAGTACTTTCGGAAAAAATTCTTCGGGCACTCATCATTTACTACTACCTTGGTTGATGATTTTTTTATTGACCTGTATATAAACCTCCTTCCTGGTTTATTGGTCCCCTTCGTACTTAGTGTAAAATTTTGACCGTAAATTTAACTAACAAAGTGTCAATGCATGTCATAAAAAAACTATACCATTAAAAACTATGTTCAAATACGAATCCAGTGATATGATTTTTGGTGACATGCATTAACATTTTATTAGTTAAATAGATGGTCAAAGTTTGACACAAAATACTACTAGTACTCCTACATTATTGGCGCCGGGTGCCTTGGCCAATGTTTCATCTTGTTGGACAGGATGAGAGTAGAGGCATAGGGATACTGTAGATAGGAAGTCTTGGCGATCCATTCTTCCCCATCTCAGTCAGAGAGAACTATTCAACTAGTCTTCATAGTGAAGTGACAATACACGCTGCAGCAGATGGGACACTTAATTAATAAGCTGAACTAGCGTGTTGGTGTTACTAAATCAGCCTTACCCAGTACTGCCATCATGTTTGCCAGTGGAGCACGCTTCCACAAATATGCCTACGCACCTCTCTCTTCCATTAACTGACATATGGGCCCTCTTGAGGTAGACCCACATGTCATAGGCTTAACTATTTACACTCCAAAGGACGGTATATCCCGGTAGTAGTACTAGTAGAATTGAGATTTAATGCACTTTCTTGCCAGTCTTTCCCTTTCTTCCTCCTCTCTTCTTCTTCCTCCTCTCTTCCCCATTGCCGGCCGCACACCATTTCCCCCCGCTCACTGCTCGCCCGCCCACGCCATCTTCCTTCGTAGCTCGCGCGTACCATATCCCCCCTCTCACTGCTCGGCCACACACGCCATCTTCTACGCTCACCCGCCCGAATCCACTTCCCCGCTCACTCGCAGGCACTGAAAACCCCAATCACTCAGCACCCTAAAAAAACCTATGGCAGAACCGACTAACATGCAGAGCCACGATTGGAATTCCCTCCCCGATGTTCTCTTGGAGCAGATCTGTAATCGTATGGACCTGCTCTGCACCGTGCGTCTGGCCGCATGCTCGCTGTCTTTGTACCGTCTACTCGTCTGCAACCGGTCGGCCCTTTTCAAGACACCCTGCTTGCTGATGCCCGATCCTCACAGGTGGCCCAGACACCGACTTGACGATCCTACGGAGGTTTTTGTGGTGCCCCTCGACATGCTACCACTACCCGTCCACCTGTCCTTCATGCGCGGCCACTACTGGACAGGCATGAAGGCCAACTGGATCGTCCTCATCCACCAATCCGGTAGTTCGTGGCATCTTGTGGATATCTACACTCAGCGAGAGATCACCCTTCCATCATTGGATACCGCCGGCATCGAGCCTCGTGGCCCGCTGGACACTCCTGCCTACTACGCACGAGACGCGTCGAGCTTTTGGTGCGACCTCCGTTTGCTGAAGGTTGTACTCTGCGAAGTGCCCACACCATCAGAAGACTACATGGATTACAAGCTCATTGCCTTGTTCGATATGGGATTAGTCTGTCTGGAATCTGGTCGCCATACATGGTTATGGGTCATCATCAATCTTGTTGACCCTCCATTTCGGTCTGATGCTATAGTGCACAATGGCATCGTTTACGCGGTCGACGCACAGATTGGCTGTATATACTGGTGGAATCTATCATCGTGTAATTGTTCTATCTCATCTCATCTTTACCTTATGAATACGACTGCCTGTTGATTGTTAGAAATTTAGAATAGATAGTATATCTATAACCACATCATTGCTATATGTTCCTCTCATTTCCTAGATTTTTATGACCACACATGTTATTGTTAGAGTTGATATGAGAACAATTGGCATCTAATGCTTATTAGAATATATATTATGAGTATAACCTCATGATTGCTATATGTTACTCTCATTTCCAAGATTTTTATAACCACGCATGTTATTGTTAGAGTTGATATGAGAACAGTAGTAACTGCTATGGTAGAATATGAGTAGGCCCTCTCATAGCAGTTTTACTCTCATGTTTACATGATGTTTGAACCATGACATATTGCTAGAATATGAAAGCCATTGGCTTAATTTTTTTAACGTGGGGTATGATTATGACCATGGCATTGCAATTCTCAGACTATGATCTATGTCACTATTATAATAATCTTAATTCCACACATACTCTGAACATGATTGTATATTTTTGTCCTTTTGGTCTCCAATTTGATTTGTTGCAGCAGACGCAAATGCGCTGGCCTTCATAATTCCAGGACCTGCAAATATACAAGTCAATGGGCGGTGGTTTATCTCTCGTTCAACTAACGGCGGTCATTTGATGCTCATTCGCATGTACCAAATTAACCAAACCATTTCATCAAACCACATGCAGTACAATGCCTGGGGCATTCTTGACTATGATGGCTATGGCTGCTTCGTGTTCGGGAAAGATCCCAGCTTCGTTGGGCCAGGCGTATTCAACTGGAGGCGGGTTTACAGCCTCGGCAACCACTCTGTGTTCCTCGGGCTCAATTATCCGATCATCCAACCAATGATCGATCATATCACCGGCGATGATTACCGTGCTATGCAACTTCCATTCGCCAGGGAGAACTGTGTTTACACATCATACCATGGGTTTCATGAATCACCATATCCAGAGATTCATCGACACAGCTTGTTGCCAGATGATCTTTAGTGTGTGAAAGGCATCAAGCTTCCAAGCTATGAATGGCTTTTGCAAACCTGACATGCGTCGAAGTGGTTCATGCCAACAGCAAATATGCACAACTTGATTCGTAGTGATATCTAGACTGAGCCATGTATCATGCTGCTGTAGCATGACCCTCTTTTGTTGGATATTATGTACTGTAGTTAGTTTGAAGGATAGATACCTTTCTGGGGTCAAGTGCATCCTAACCCACCTGCGTAGGATGTACTGATAATGATGATGGAGATGCTGTGCAGAAGCCATATATATATATATATATATATATATATATATATATCAATTAGGCTTCAAGTGCGTACTTGTTGGTGAAAGTGTTGTCCAATGGGAATTATATTTTGTATTACTCATGTAGCCTACAAAGTCTGTCGCACAGCCTTGTAACTTCATACTCCATTTCTAAATTTGTACTAGTCCTCTATACCGTATATTGCGCTACTCGTACTACTACCTCCCTCCTGGTTTATTGGTCCCCTTCGTAATTTGTGTCAAATTTTAACCATAAATTTAAATAACTAAATGTTAATGCACACAAAAAATTATATCGTTGGATTCGTATTTGAACATAGTTTCCAACGGTATAATTTTTGGTGACATGCATTGACATTTTGTTAGTTAAACCTATGGTTAAAATGTGACACTAAATACGACTAGTAAGTAGTACAGTAGTACTAGTATACGTCGGTCAAATTATTCATCATGTCCTCACATTGAATTGACATGACAACACGCTGCACGTGAGGTAACACAAGAGTCCTGGCGGCGTGTTTGGTTCACCAAAGTGAGCCTCACCCCTCTCGTACTACAACATCACTCTTGCATTCTCTACAAAAATCACTCTCCTATTCTCTCCCGGTCTCCCCGCCTCCCAGCCGCCGCCTTGTTCCGATCCATTTGGTACGATGACCGATGAGCTACTGGAGTTGCTATACTTCATTGCAAGTAGTCAAAAGGAAGACGCTGAAAAAATAGATCTCAACAAGGATGCTATTCAAGCTAGCCGGATGAAGGAAGGAACCAGCGAGGCCGCTCCTGTGAGTATTCGTCCCGTCACCCTGTATGATGATTTTTATCTTTATGGGGGTTTTCAAGTCTTTAGAGTCTACATGTAGTAATGAAGCCGAGACCCCAGTTTGTTCGGGTATTGTGGACTTTAGATTTGGAGTACCACTTATCTGTCGAAATCTTTCATCATTTACTTAAAACAGTTGATTGATCATACATTGAGTACCATTTAACTAGAATTAACCGATGCAAGTCCAAGAAGGATTGGTCGGTGCTGCCGGCTGGCGCCAAGTTCGATCCCACGGATCAGGAGCTGATCGAGCACCTTTAGGCCAAAGTGAGTGCTGACAGCGCGAGATATCACCCTCTCATTGATTTGTTCATACCAAACATCGACAGCGAGCACGGCATATGCTACACCCATCCTGAGAAACTTCCAGGTGAGACACCGATCGGCCGTCTACTTGCACAAACATATTCCTTTGTTTATAGCTCTATTTTTCTTTTTAGACGCAGACCTAGTGAAGCAATTACAATTTGACAGTTAATAAAAAGTGAAACAAGTGATTGCAACATGCCAAAGATGTTATGAAAATGCCAACTATGTACCCTAAAACTTGTATTCGCCAATACTGCAGGTATCACACCGAGTGGCCTAATCAAGCATTTCTTCTAGCGCAACTCCAGGGCGTTCAAAAGGGGCACGTGGACGTGTCGCAAGATACAGTCGGAGTGCGGCATGCATGCGATGTGGCACAAGACCGGCAATACCTTGCCGGTGATGGTCAACGGTTGATAGATAGGCATCAAAAAGGTTCTGGTGCTGCACACCAACAAGAACTTCGACCAGCAGAGGACCAACTGGGTGATGCACCAGCACCACCTTGGGGACCTGGAGCAAGAGAAGGAGCGGGAGCTGGTCCTCTGCAAGATTTTCTACCAAACAAACACTAGGGCCAAGACTAAAAAGATTATAAGTTAGTTTGGTATTAGTACTGGTACTACCTAGTCGTCTGCAAGTTGGTATTATTGTTAAGGATCTTTCGCTATGAACTTGGCATTTGCTTCCAACCATCATGTCGAGGGTCGACGTGGATATAAAGCTGAATCATTTGTTTCGAAACGAATTTTTAGGCACCTGGTTTTAATTTGATGGGTAGCATAAGCACCTGCCGTTCGAATTCCTAGTTCTCTGAATTTTTTACATCTTTGAAGTACACAGGGGATCCATCCAGTTTCACAGGCTAATAGTTGTACATAGCACGCCAGAACTAGGCTGTGGCATGCCAAGCCCAGCTGCAAATTGTTAAAAGAGAGGAGCGATGGATTTGGGCCTTCCAGAACAGTTAAGTGTCACGACCTCGATCGTGAAGCGCCTCCCATGGACTAAAAAAGGCCTAGTAGGTTATTATTAGTTGAAATATGTAAAATATTCCATAATGAAAAGAAATATGTAAAATGCAATGAATTTAGTCCGCTTTCACTGAAAACCATCCGATTTGCATGAAATTCATCCGTGGAACCACAAGACGGCTGTCCATATAGAGCCTAATTGTATGGAACCAGCAGGTCCATGGCCGTACGCAAGCAAGTGCATCCACTTATTATCACGATGGAAAAATAATGCTGATGTCTGAGACGGTGAAAGCCATGAAGTTTTCAACGTATTCAATAAACGAGAGAATTCTGCAAGTACAGACTGATAACTGGGATCCAGCAGGTATATTATTTTTTCAGGTCGAGCTAGTTTCAACTGGGCTTTAGACTGCCCAGGCTTGGTTTTGTTTTTAACAAGCCTAGCCCATGACGACAATGGGGCACAAAGATCAACCAGGTATCAACTGGCCTCTAGCCCACCAGCCTTAATTATATTTTCTCTTAGAACATCCGCAGTCAGTTTTTTTACTGAATCAAACACACAACCCAGTTCTATTTTCCTCTTGAAACGCCATGTCCTACTTCCGTTTTCTAATCTCTACCTATAGTTTTACTAGTTCATATACACGTATTATTATATTGAAAATACATAAAGTTCCCTTTTCATCTTTACATCCTTATTTTTTTTCCTCCCAGCGCTGATTTCTTTACCACTGGTTTTCCCTAAAACCAACTCAATTGTCCCACGTCTTATTAGCTTACAAAAATAAAACAATATTTTATTTGGAAAATCAATAAGTCCTTAAAAAATAAATGTTTATCATTTCTGGATTAAAACAGTTCAGACTCTACCGAAATATGCACAATTAGGTTGAACTTTTTGACCGTGGTCCTGGGCATAAAATGGGCTCTAATAAATTCCTTAAGAATTAGCAAATGGGCTGCAAATTATTAAAAAAAATAGCAAATGGGCTCTATGTTGTCTGCCACAGATTTGGAGGCTGACTTGTGGGCCTACTAAGTTCATGCGTACACAAGGTTTCTCATAAAAAGAAACTTAGTCGACTCTACCAGCGTCAGACCGGTAGATGTCAATCTAACGGCAATCGTGCTTCTTCAGTCTCTGATCTTCCTGCTCCAGCCACCCAAACCAGCGCCAGCGGAACCGCCTGCTCCCGCCTCTCGTGGCCGGCTGTGCTACCGGGCAGGCCTTACCGCCCCACCATACTCGCATCCCTGGCGTGGCTATCCCTCTACTCACCCACACCTCCTATTATTCTCCGGCGATGATAGCCTCACACTGCGGCCGAACAAGTAAACCCTCATACCCACTCCACGTGGGAAACAACTGTCGAGTCTTCCTCGGCTCCGGGTCATTCCCTTACTTGGCCTCGCCGTCGTCCACCACCTTGGTGCTCTCGGCACGGCGTGGTCAACGAACAACATCCATCGGAAGAGGACTGTACGTGGAGAGGCTGACAGCTGGGTCCACGACCGCCCGCAAGGAAGTGCCTCCATTTTTATGCGAGTAGGAAATGCCTCCTTATTACGCGCAAAATAATGATTCCTTCTCCTGACAGCTGGGACCGACCGGAAGGGCCTCTGTATTTCGTGAAAAAACATTCCCCCCACTGACAGCTCAGATCCACCAGCTATTACGCACAAAAATAATGAATACCCCCACTGCTAGGTCGGTCCCACCATATTTGGAGGCTGACTTGTGGGCCTACTAAGTTGATGTGGACGCAGGGCTTTGTCAACTTAGTCAATATAAACGATTCTAGCTGTGGTGACCGTACGATGTCCATCCAACGGTCGTCATGCTTCTTCAACCTCTGGTCTTCTTGCTCCAGCCGCCCAAACCAGCGCCGGCCATGCCACCTGCTCCTACCTCCCATGGCCGGCTGTGCTGCCATGCAGGCCTCACCGCCCCACCCTACTCCCACCGCTGGCCAGGCCTTCCCTCTACTCACCCACACCCCCTGTTATTCTCCGACGATGGCAGCCTCAAACTGCAGCCGAACCAGTCAACCCTCGTACTCCCCTCCACGTGGGCATCCACTGCTGTCTATTCCCCGGCTTCGGGTCGTTCCCTTCCTAGGTCGCGCCATCATCCACCACCTCGGTGCTCTTGGGCGGTACGGCATCGTCAACATGGTCAACGAATGACAACCATCAGAAGAGGACTGTAAGTGGAGAGGCTGACAGCTGGGTCCATGGCCGCACGCAAGGAAGTGCCTCATTATTATGCGCAAAATAATGATTCCTCCACCCAGCTTTATCTTCGCACAGAAGGAACTGCCTTCTTACCCCCTGACAGCTGGGACCCACCAGGTTGAAGCGAAGGTAGCGTTATCTGTCTCGCCACGAACGTGTATGTACATAGCGGTCGATCGGTCTCTCTGCAGCGACGTACCGTGGCCGAGTAAGGAGCGGCACGTGTTGAAGTAGAGGCGCGAACATAGCATGTCACGCAGTCCCATCTATATCGTGTACATGTACGTACAGCCACGCTGCAAGATAGTAAATACGGCTACGTCCGTACATACGGGCAGGGTCTCTAAAGCGTACAGCTACGTCGTCCTATTCATCAGGAGCCAACCCGCTTGGACGGAATAGCCGGAACGGGGTCTGGCGTACCGCAAAACAGAGGAAAATGGCCTTCTGTTCGACCGCGTACGGTCAAAACGGGGTCCTGTTCATCCAGAAGGGGCTGGCGTACCGCAGAACAGAGGAAACGGACTTGTGTTCGAGCTCCTACGGTCGAAACGGGGTGTTGTTGATCGGGAGGGGTGTGGCGTACCGCAAACCGGAGGAAACGGACTTGTGTTGGAGCACCTACGGACGAAACGGGGTCCTGTTCATTAGGAGGGGTGTGGCGTACCGCAAAACGGGACTCCACGGGCTACTGTTCATCCACCGTCGACTTCCTCCAGCCTCCACTTGCTACTGTTCATCCACCGTCGACTTCCTCCTGCCTCCACCAGCTACTGTTCTTCCACGGGGTCCAGCCTCCACCGGCTACTATTCAACCAGCCCTCCACGAGGTCTTGTTCATCTAGCCTCCACCGGCTCCTGTTCAACCAGCCCTCCGCGGGGTCCTGTTCAACCAGCCCTCCACGGGGTCCCTCCACCGGCTACTGTTCATCCACCCCCACCTCCTCGATCGGGGTCCTGTTCATCCAGCAGCAACAACCTCTACTACCACGGGATCCTGTTCATCTAACCCCCACCGAGAACTATTCATCCAACCCCCACTGGGGACTGTTCATCAAGAGGCAGCTTCGATCGGCTTCAATTAGCAGCAGTAGCGAAGGAATCACTCGGGTTAAGTTAACAGCCAAGGGATCTATCGGGGTTCAGTAACGTAGCTAGTGCAATCGCTCGGGTTCAGTTAGAGCCCAATGCCTCGCACACACGTGCGTACGTGTACGAGAGAAACACGCAAACCTCCGTGCATCGCTCGGCCCCGACCACCCACCGTAACCGGGAACTCCCCAAAAATTTCCTCGCCCTTGCTTCTACCATGATTTTTTCCGTCATGGATGGCCCAAAGAATGTCATGCATGTGCGTCCCCGGCCCGCCCAGGATGAAAAGCCCATTTTCTATCATGATTTTTTGTCATAGAAGTAGGAACCCACCACATCTATGATGATACATGCTATTGTCAGAATTATCGTCATAGAAGTGCCATAAGCATGACAGAATTTTTTTTCGTTCGGCCCAAAATGTCACGGATGTGTCTTTTTTTTGTAGTGTTCGCTTCCTAAGCCGGCAATCTCATTTGTTATGAGGGAAAGCCTAGAGTACATCTCAGCAACTCCTTCACCATCCTTCATCTTGAACTTGTCAAGTTAACTTTGAAGCACATCCAATTTGGATTCCTTGATGGACTTGGTACCTTCGTGCATATCAACCAAAGTATCCCAAATTTCCTTTGCATTCTCAAGGCAGCTAATTTTGTTGAATTCTTCAGGGCACAATCCGTTGAAGAGAATATCGCAAGCTTGAGCATTGTATTGCAACATCTTCATTTCTTCCACGGATTCTTCACAATCTGGTTCTTTTCGATCCTCGAAGAAATCACCTTGCAAGCCAATGCGTACAATAGCCCAAACGGCGGGGTTATGACCAAGAATGTTCATTTTCATCTTATGCATCCAACTAGCAAAATTTGTACCATCAAAGTAAGGACCTCTATGGTGGTAATTTCCCTCGCTAGACGCCATACTCTCCTAGGTTGTGAAACCAAGGCTATGATCACCAAAGCTATGGAAATCAAGTCAAATGGATACCAAAGCTTTGATACTACTTGTAGGATCGAAAGTAGGTCTAGAGGGGGGGGGTGATTAGACTACTTGACCAAATATAAATCTAACCTTTTCCCAATTTTAGTAGTTGGCAGATTTTAGCAATTAACACAAGTAAAGCAATCAACCTACACATGCAATTATAAGAGTGTAGCAGCGGAAAGTAAAACATGGCATATGAAGGTAAAGGGAAGGGTTTGGAGAGTGCAAACGCAATGAAGACACGGATATTTTGGCGTGGTTCTGATAGGTGGTGCTATCATACATCCACGTTGATGGAGACTTCAACCCACGAAGGGTAACGGTTGCGCGAGTCCACGGAGGGCTCCTCCCACGAAGGGTCCAAGAAAAAGCAACCTTGTCTATCCCACCATGGCCATCGCCCACGAAGGACTTGCCTCACTCGGGTAGATCTTCACGAAGTAGACGATCTTCTTGCCCTTACAAACTTCTTGGTTCAACTCCACAACCTTGTCGGAGTCTCCCAAGCGACACCTAACCAATCTAGGAGACACCACTCTCCAAAAGGTAATAGATGTTGTGTTGATGATAAACTCCTTGCTCTTGTGCTTGAAATGATAGTCTCTCCAACACTCAACTCTCTCTCACAGATTTGGACATGGTGGAAAGATGATTTGGGTGGAAAGCAACTTGGGGAAGCCTAGAAATCAAGATTCTTGTGGTTGGATTGGAATATCTTGATCTCAACACATGAGTAGGTGGTTCACTCTCTGAAAATGTAAGCTGAAAGTGTAGGCACATTCTGATGGCTCTCTCACCTATGTAGAAGGGGGGTGGAGGGGTATATATAGCCTACAGACAAAATCCAACCGTTACACACATTTGACCTAACTCGGTCAGACGGAATAGAAGAACTCGATGAGACCGATTTAGTTCAAAATGTGAACGTTAGGAATCTCGGCAGGACCGACTGGAACAACTCGGTGGGGTCGATGTGCTAGGGCTAGGGCAAAAACTCATCTCGGTGAAGCCGATTGCGTGAACTCGGGGAGACCGATTTCAGCAAAGAGCAAACAGAGAGTTGGTCAAGCAAACTCGGTGTGACCGATCGCTCATTTCGGTGAGACCGCAATGTTGCAAAAGGTAAACAGAGAGTTTGCAGGGCCATCTCGGTGAGACCGAGATCCGTATCGGTGTGACCGAGGTGTTAGGGTTTTTGGCAGTGCCTATGTCAAATGAACTCGGTGGCGCCGGATAGAAGATCTCGGTGGGGCCGAGTTTGACTTTGGGTTTTGGACATATTTGGAAATGAGAAAGTGATTGAGGGCTTTGGAGCAATATCACTAAGCAATTTGAGAGAGTAGACCATTAAGCAACACCTCATCCCCTTTTAATAGTATTGGCTTTCCTATGGACTCAATGTGATCACTAAAATATAAATGAAGAGTCTTGAGCTTTTGCCAATATGTGTCCTTAGCATTTTGAGAGGTTCACATCTCTAGTCCATGCCATGCCATTCATTGAACTTTCTGAAATATTAAACTTGAATGGATATTAGTTCAATGAGCTATATGTTGTTATGAATTTACCAAAACCACCCAGGGATTAGTTGCACTTTCAATCTAACCCTTTTTGGTAATTGATGACAACATATAGATCAAAGCTTTGACAAATGACAATCTGAATGAAATACATAGTCGCTTTGAGAAGTATGTGATAAGCAAGAGCTCCCCCTAAATTTGTGCATTATTTAAAATTTTCTTTTGAATGCAAATGCACAATCGATTAGTATCATGGGTCACTCTTCCATGTCACATACATCTTGGTGGAGCGCTCAAAATGATAAGAGTTAAATAACATGCACTCATCACCAAAGATACAAGTGATTGATCATACACAAACATTCATAGATATAACCATGCAAGCACACATTAAGCAGAATATGATCAAACACATGATCACATAAGTATCTCACGAGCATAACACAAATTGTAGCATAGGAAACAACCAAACGACCAAAGTAGCAAGAGTGGCAAGGCAAATAAAACAAACAAAAGCAAGAGGCACTCTCTCTCTTTCTCGAAGCCTATGATCTATAAACTTTCTCCCCCTTTGGCAACAAGTTACCAAAAAGTTAAAAAATGTATAGTGCTATACGGCACTCTAAGCACGATCTCCGGGAGCTCATGAAGTGGTCTTCTGGCTTGTTGCTCCTGTGTGCGTAGACGGCGTGGGGAGGAGGGCATCTGGAAATGCCTCGGCTGAAGTCTGTGTAGCTAGAGGAGTTGACACTAGAGGGGCAACTGTGGCAGTTGCTGCAGGTGCTAAAATGGTAGTCCTAGAGTCTCTGGCAACTAGCACAGCTGATGATCTTTGTGCCCTTGGCACTCTCTGGAATGTGTCTGTTGTGGGTCTATCATCCCTGTCCTCAGCATCCTCTTGAAGCTTCTCCACAATGGTTTGAATCTCAGTGACCTTCACATCTAGGTCATGAAACTTTGTCTCAATAATCCTCTCAAGACTTTCCTGATTTTGAGACAAGGTGGCCAAGCTCTTCTCAATTCTCACGGTAGCTTCAAGCAGATAACTGAGTTGATCTTTCTTGGTCTTGAGATTCGCAACTAAAGCATCTGGGGCACTTGCTGCCTTTGCTGCTTTTGCAGCCTTTGCTCTCTCTATCTTCTCCTGGGCATCTGCACAAGTAGGATGTGAAGCATCCATGACAACCTCGCTGTCCACAAAGTCTGGCCTCAAGGGTAAATGCTCTCTGTCTAGTAGATATGTCCCAGTTCCCATCTTGGAGTTGATTAAAGTCTGAATGTGTGGGGCATATCCAAAAGACCTCTTCTGGTTGGCTGCTGTCCTCTTCAGTGTCTCTACAATCAAGCTCATGACCTTGAATTTCTGTGGGACATCAAACATATGAAGCAGGTTGATGGAGTGACCACGTATCATCCTATGATCTCCTGACTTGGGCAATAGAGTGTGCCTCAAGATAGTGTTCATGGTGGTCCGACCAGCAAGCAGATAGTATATAGAACCAAGCTTGTGAGTCTCCAAAGCTTTGTCAGGAATTGGCTTGTACATGTTAGCCATGGACTTGTGATCCTTCCTAGGCTTACCATACACATCATTATCATCTTCAGCTTCTTCAGGAGCATTGATCAACTTGGCCCATTCAGAGATTCTTGACTGATATCTAGTTCCTTCTGTCATCCACACTATCTTACCATCAGGGTAGAAGTGGGCAGTGGAGTAGAATTGCATTATCATCTCATCATTCCACTTTGTCAACTTCTGACCAACAAACTTGTCAACACCATTCATTCTGAAGCTCTCATGCACATGAGGAAAGTAATCTTCATTCTCATTAATATATTCCCAGTCCACCCATTTCATGTCACAAACAATGGGTCTCTTGTCCAATAGGACAGTCTCATAGAAGTCTTGCTGCTCTCTGGTATGAAAGCGATAGTCCACAACAGTCCTTCTCCTAGTGGCATAAGAATCATTTTGCCTCCACAGTCTCAAACCATGATCCTTTCTCAGTTTCATGTTCTCTGCCACAGGATGATCATCATTATGATCTGGGATCTTGGGCTTGAGTTTCCTAAGCACTAGTGGCTCATCATCTTCTTGAACTTCAGGCACAGGGGCCTTTTTCTTTTCAGTAGCTGATATATTCCTTGTTGATCTCTTGGGAGCTTGAGCTGGAGCTGAGGACTTGGGGGCAGGCTTGGGCAAGGAGCAGCCCCAGTCCTGATGGCATCCCCCATCAGCATCTGTGTCTTAGCAGGAGGTGCAGTAGGCTCTTCCTCCTCATCATCATCTTCATCATCCCTCATCATGGATGATCTACTAATCACTCTGGCAATGTTCTTCCTGACCCTATCCTTCCTCTTCTTTCCACCAACAGCTTCTTCTTCCTCTCTGGGCTCAAGTGTAAACTGCATTGTTTCTTGAGTTGAGGCTCTGGCCTTGGACATTGGAGTCCTCTTTGCAGGAGCCTTCTTGGAAAGGCCTGGCTTTGTGGCAGCAGCAGCATACTCTTTCTTGAGCACCTTCTTCTTGGAGGTCACTTCCTCCTCAATCACAAAATCTTCATCTTCACTTTCAGATGTTCTTTTCTTCCTTTGCCTAGTAGCTGCCTTACGCAAGTTGCTGGGAGTGCTTCTGCTCCCCTCATCATAGCTGCTATTGGGACTAGTGCCCTCACTGAGATTGAGCTGCTCTACAGACTTATTCTGACTGTCACTGCCTTCTGACATAGCTACAACTGATCCCGTGAATAGTTGGGTGTGGATAGAGTAGATGAGCGTCTTAGAGTACAGCTTGTTTTTTGCAAAAATTGAGACAAAAACTTAACTTTAGTTTTCTGCAAAAAGCATTTCGGAGCTACCGATTTGACAAACTCGGTGACACCAAAGAACTAACAGAGTCTAAATATGCAGTTTTGGTCAGACCGATATGCAGTTCGGTGACTCCGAGATGTTAGGGTTTCACAAAAGAAAGTGATTTCGGTCTCACCGATTAGTACACTTCGGTCAGACTGAGTTGTACTTGTGCAATGGCCAGGGCCAATCGGTCAGATCGGTCGGTCCGAGATGGGTTCGGCGGAAACCTAACCCTAAGTTTTTGCATCAAATCTATTCTAAGGAATTTAATTGCTGGATAGATTGATCTCATACGTGGGAAGAACAAAGGCATTATACTTTGTGCAAGAATCAGAGTAATGGATAGCATAAAGGGTCAAATCCGTACCCTAACTCAGTGATGGATCGCTACGGCGGCAACGGCGGTGAAGAAACCCGTTGACGACGGCGGAGACCAGCGGCGGAGGGTCACTAGCGAAGACGGCGATGATCCGGAGACCAAGGGGGTAGCAGTGCTGGGGCGTGAGCTCGTGTGGTTTGAAATAATTTTCAACCGTACGGGTACGCGAGATATATATACCCAGGCGTTGTCGGTGGCGCAGAGTGGAACGTCTTGGTGGCGCCGAGATGCAAAAATGCTAGCAGTTGCTGCAACTCGGTGAGACCGAATCGTTCTAATCAGTGGCACCAAGATGAAAACCTAGATCAACTTACTGATTTTGGTGAGACTGGGTTGGAAGTTGGTCTGACCGAAAATCATTAAGAGATTTTGGAAGTTAAGCCCTTGACGGATCGGTGGCTCCGAGTGCTCCTCACCCGGAGGGTCCGAAAGTGACTTGTTCAAACTTTGTGATGTAGCATGAATAGAGTTTGAGATGAGAAAAAGCATAGATAGCTAGAGGAAGTACTTAGGCATTCTTGTCCATCCATTTGGCAAAATAAAAAAACAAACAATCAAAACAACAAATGGATGTCCTCGATTGGAGAAAATTATGCAACTAACATGCTCACACAATAAGATAGCAAATAAAACATGTGGCAAAGCATGCACATACACTCTAGCATCTATCAAGCAATTGGCGATGACTATGTCATCTATATATGAGTATATTGACTTAGGAGTCAAATGAGAACATTTGATCATAGGTCATGCTCATCGTTTAAGCACAAGTGGGGGTACTACTTTTACATAAAGCATTGTTGTGTTCACATCATTAGAGTTGCTTTAGCTCAATTTTTAGAGCAAAGCTCCCCCTAGATGTGATATCCCCCCTAAGAGGGGTGAACTAACCTTGGGTTTTGTCGATGATGACTTCATGTAGATGTTGATGACTTCATGTAGATGTTGAAGATGTTGAAGATGTAGATCTTTTGGAGCAATCCATTGGAGTGTTGCACTTTCAATACCTACATGGGTTAGTCCCACAAGGAACATACAAGGATATCCATAGACATAGAGTGAAACACACATATGATGATGTCCATGAAAGCATTAGGTTACCTTGTCCCTTGTCTTACCAACAAGAGGGTTTGTGACTCCATGAACTAGTGCAAGATATGAAAGTTGATTGCACCTGTCCTTGCCAAACTGAATGTGAGTGAAGTATGTTGGCGGAGTCACCCTCAAGAACTCTCTAGTTCTTCTTTGGGATCCACATCAACTTGATGGGAATCCTTGGAGTTGTAGTCGTACTTGATGAAGTAGAACTTGATGTAGTCTTGGGAACCCACTTGACCATGGCCTTAGGAGCTTCTCCAAATGAATCAATCTCTTCTTGAAGCTTGTCCTTGCCTTTTAGCTTGTAGTCTAGTGGTGGAAGATCATCTTGAGCTTGTGTTCCCTTGAAAGAAATGGGGTCATACTTCTCTTGCTGAGGAACAAACTTCATCTTGGCGTATTGATCTTCTTTCCCACTCAACTCCATTGGCATTGAACTTTCGTTCAAAACCAACACCTTGATTCTTCCGGTGCCTTCCTTGCTTGCATACAATTTCCTCAAATTGCTTACTTCCGGCAAGGCTCTTGTAAACACCTTTCTCTATAATTCCCTTCAATAAGCTATTTTCTTTCTCAAGTGTAACTTGGCTAAGAGATCATTAGTGGAATCAAGAGAACTACTAGAAGCAACAATATTGGATTTAACATTGTTATTGTTACTACTAGAGGAAGAATCTTTCTTGTTCTTATTGCTAGATTTTACTTGTGGCATATAAGTAGACAAGAGTAAACGCTTGGCAATGTAAGAAGAACTCTTCTTTCGAAGATCATCATTGATTCCTTTTAGGAACCCATGCTCTTGCTCTAAATTTAGCTTCTCGAAGCGTAGCTTCTCATGAGTCTTTAGGAGCTCTCTATGATCCTCTAGAGTTGTTTCATGAGCTAACTTAAGAGTGTTTAGTTCTTTATTTAGATGCTCAATCTCCTTCTTATCATTTTTATTTGTTTAATCTTGACTTGCATGATTAATAGCAATTTCATCATAGTTTTCATCACTAGTGTTGTCAACAAGTAAATCATCATCACCTAGCAAATCATCTTCACCACTATTGAAATCAACATACTCAGGATGTGATACCTTAGGGCCTTTAGCCATGAAGCATCTTCCAATTCCTTCATTTGGTGAGTGAAATATGTCGTAGGAGTTGGATGACACAAGTGCAAGTCCAGCAACACCTTCATCTTGAGTATATTCAGAGTCGGAGTGATAGCTTCTCTCAGAGTAGTTGTCGGAGTCGGAACCGGATACCCATTCACCAACATGAGCTTGATGTCTTCGTCTTGTGTAGCTCTTTGATGACTTGTCCTTCCTTTCCGAATCCTTGCTTCTAAGAGAGGGTCTTCGTTCATAACGATCATCTCTACTCCTTCTCTCTCTTGGTGGTGATTCATCTCTTTTATTTCTTCTTTTTGGTGAATCTTCTCTTTTCTTGTAGGGAGTCGTACACTCATTGGAGTAGTGTCCGGGTCTTCCACAATTGTAGTAATTACGATCACGACTAGAAGATCTTTTGTCATTGTAGGATCTTGACTTGGAGCTTCTCTCTTTGCTTCTATTCTTGTAGAACTTGTTGAAGTTCTTCACCATTAAGCTTAATTCTTCATTGGAGACTTACTTCTCACTTGATGTTGTAGGAGCATCACATAAAGCTTTGTAAGCACCGCTTGACTTGTTGTGGAGCTCTTCCTTATCCTTGAGTGACATCTCATGAGCAACAATTCTACCAATGACTTCCGTGGGCTTGAGATATTTGTAATTGGGCATCATTTGGATCAAGGTGCACATGGTATCATATTTTCCATCCAAGGCTCTTAGGATCTTCTTGATGATGAATTTGTTGGTCATCTCTTCCACTACAAAAAAATACAGTTCCGTGATGATACGTGTTTGTCACAGTAGGTCATGTTTTCTGTCATGCATGTACATCCAGGACGATTTTATGACAGAATCAAGATAGTCATACCTGTACTGTCGTAGAAGTGTTCCATGACAATACCAAAATTATCATCACGGAAGTGTCCACTTCCATGACGATAAATGGCGCGTCATGGAAGTGTTTTCGTCAAGGGTAACCGACACGTGGCATCCACCGTAACGGGTGGCCGTTAAGCTATCGGGTTCCGGTTTGGATCCGATAACCCGTTAACAGCCCCGACCAATGGGGATTTTCCACGTGTAAAATTTGCATTCGCCGGATGATCCACGTGTCAGCTCATCATTGGGACAGATGTCATCCCTATAATGGACGAAAGATGCCTATGATATGTCAACATGTGGCACAGCCCAACAGTGGCCATTTAAGGTAAAAAGGCCGGCCCAGCTAAAGGCCCACCATATTTTTTCAGACACTAGTGGGCTGGCCCATTAACAGCCTGCCATGTTTTGGTTCAAATTAAGGCCCATATCAGATCAGGCCCGTTCACAGCCTGTCGTGTTTTGGGCTAAATTACAGCCCATATCAGATCAGGCCCGTTAACAGGCCACTGTTCTTTTGGGCCCATTCTAAGCCGGGTTTGTATTTCAGCCTGTTAAATGCCCGTTTACCAGTTCGGCCCGATAATAGTTTCAGCCTGTTAGCGGCCCGTGGTGCATCTGGGCCGTTGTCGTCCTGGTTTCACTTTAGGCCATTTAACGGCCCATGCAAAAACTGGGCTATTTCTTGTCCGAAGTAACTTTAGGCCTCTTAACGGCTCGTAGTCTTCGTGGATAAATTTCAGCCCAACTGGCCTATCGGCCTGTTAATGGCCCGTGTAACAGTTGGGCCTAATTACAGCCCACGTTGAATCCGGCCTGCTTACAGCCCATCTGTTAATGGCCCGTGACACTGTTGGGCCTACGACCCACGTTGATAATGGCCTGCTTAAAGGCCATAATTTTATTGGGCCAAACAGGGCCCGAGATATATTTTTGCCTGTTAACGGCTCGTTCTATTTGGGCCAAACATGGGCCTAAGGCAGTTTCGGCCTGTATTGGCCCATGAATTTTTTGGCTCAATGGTAGCCCAATCTAGTTTTTAGCTTATTAAAAGCCCATGGTATTCTCTGGCCCAGCTGGCTAGAACTTTACTCGGCATGTTAAAGGCGGAAAACTACTATACATTTAGACCTGCTAATGGCCCAAGATGATTATAGGCCCACATTTTGGCCCATATATAGCGAGTTACGAGCCAACCTGAAGACCGACAACATTGAGATCCATTGAAGCTTCCGACCTAAATTACAACATACTGACCAAGAATAAACCTAGACTATACAATAAAGAAATTACGACACATTACATCCACTGCGCATCAAAGTTCACCACTGGTGATAATAAAGCGCAACGTGACCGCGGATTACATACACTAGGCATCAAAGGACGCCACCAGTGCATATAAATGTGCCGACAAAAGAATATACAAAACTAAGAGCACTTCAGAAGGCATTATGCCTGCCCTGGAGGTGCACCAAAAGCAGCAGAACAAGCTGATGAGACATTAGTTGTGTCAATGATAGATGCTTTAATCATAATTGCGTAGCAAGAAAGCACGCATGGGTGTGCTCTGCGGCCTTCTTTACATCATTGACATCAAGTTGGAGCTGAGCTGAAGCAAGCCTTTCCACTTTAAGTTGAGACTGAAGAAATCGAACTGATTGAGGTAGCAACTGCATAGAGCTTGTCTCACAGCTGCTGGTGAGTAGCTTCAACTCACTGTCTTCATCAAGACGTGACCTTGGGGTCATCTCGCTCTCTTCAAGATGGTTTGGCTCACTATCTTCCCTAAAGTTCTGCCTGGCATAAGAGATACGACTCTGAAAGAGAAACAAGGAGACACATAACAGGCTTCACAATTATAAGCAAATAAATGGATTTGTTCTGCATAAGGAACATGTTTTTACAACTACAATTTAAAACGGGTAGTTGTTGCAAACATCCAATCAGATGTAAACACCAAAGTAAACAGCAGTGGAGGAAATGATGCCTATCAAAATCTATACTAGAACAAAGTTTGAAGGCTTGAGAAGGATGAACTTACATTACATGTTAACACGGGCTGGACAAAGCCCTTCTCCATGTCGATGGAGGGATAATTCAATAAATTCCCAAAAGAAACTTCTTTATAAGCGTTGCCTTTATTCTACATTTTGTAAAGAGTAAATATAGATCAAATAATATTGGAAGAAATAGAGGATAATGAAGCTCAGGTGCAGAGTGATGATACATAATCAAATAGCAATTAATTAAGTACATCGTTACAACGCAAAAGGTACTGACAAGAGGAATGCAGACATCAGCATATGCAGTGGCATTGGCTGTATTCAACATTTTGGTAAGAGTAAATGTAGATCTGATTATTTGGAGAAAGTGGAGGGCAGGGCAGATAAGATGCAGAGTAATGCTAGACAATCAACTATCTCGCAATGCAAGTACAGTAATACTACCACCGTCCGTTATTACTTGTCGCTCAAATGGATGTATCTAGAACTATTAAGTTCTAAATACATCCAATTGAGCAACAATTAATTCGATACTGAGGGAGTACATGACAACAGGTACTTACATGAGCAATCCAAAACTTCATAACCATTGTGTTAATTCTACATTTATCTAAAAGTAAATATAAATCTTATAATTTCAAGCAAAGGGAGGATAAAGAAGCGAACATTTACAGTGATGCTACATAATCAAACAGCAATGAGTGTAAGTATGCTGACAAAGGGCAAGAGGTACTGACAAGAGCAATGCAGTTGCCAGTATTGTTGTGAAATCCTATGATCCTTTGAGAAAGGAGATTCATCTGAAATTAGTTTTCATACAAGAGAGAAGGTAAGGCACATGCAGAAATTTAGGAGTTCAAATTTTGAATTGATATCATAGACAGTACCTGACGCTGGGCTCTCTGCAGTTCTAATAGGGGTTTGGCCAGTGGAGTAGGCGTAAAGTGTGGTACAGCTAGGCCTGTGTTTTCTGTGGCTGCTGATCTATCTGATTTAATAGGTATCACTACCTTTTCCAAATACCTAGTTTGTACTCCTTGAGGATCTGCACTCACCCTCTTCCTTTTGGACATCTATTACGAAAGAACAACATTTGACTGGAAAAACATAGTATGATGACACATGGAATAGGTACAGAAAATGGATAGGTATGGCATATACTCATATATGATGCTTAAACTAAGCAGATGGTGGTGTAACAAAGTAGAAGTAATGCAAGAGGTCATATGCAAAATATGTGCGACCAATACAACCTTGCCAAGTTAGAGCAAGCACCTTGATGGGTGAATAAGATAGGCCATCCTCCACCATGCCAAGTTTGTTAGCCAGTGGATTGTTCTGCAATATTCCTCTCATGCGCCCATTCTCATATTCATTTTGATCATGTTCAATACCTGACATGCATGAAAACATAAAACAAGTGAGATTATCTTTGTAATGCAAAAGTGATTCTAATCCAATACTGCCTCCCTGTAAACCCCTTTGTGCTATCTCTGCAATTCTTCTGAGAGATGCCATGCATGCTGTAATTTGGTGTGTGCATTAATATAATGTGGCCTACTACTCAAAAAATGGGAGCTCCAGAAGTGATGATACTTCACATATGACAGCTTCAACATATAGTAAAGAAGAACAAGTCGACCTGACCTGACATATTCAAAATATATTAAGGGAGAACAACTCGACCTGAACAGTCGACCGCAAATGTCTCTACTACTCTTCCCAACAAGGAACATACTTATTAAAGAAGAGAAGAGGATCATGTTAAAGAAGAGCAAAAGAGCAAGCAGATTGAAGATATTACAAGTCTTTCTATACAATGTATGTTGCCCACCCATGATGAACCAGAGCGCACAGAGAAATACTATTCCTTTCGGTCTCTCCATATGTGGCTCACATGCATTTGGAAACTAAATTAGGAACATTTAGCTGACCAATTAAACATGTCTCAGTTTTACTAATATCAACATAATATCAGATTCGAATTTGTACAACTAAACTTGTTTAGCTTGATGGGTTGAGCAGTGCTATTACGACACGAACCACGTAGGCTGATCCTGGTCATAATAAAATGGGGAAACCGTAAGCATGATGAGTATAGTGTTGACCGTGACAGTGGGATGGCAGATTTGAAGCTGCAAACCACGCAAAGGGTAGTTAGCAACCGATGTTTTCTTTGAAATAACAACTAAGATTTGGTATGGACAAGAAAGTACAGTCAACAAGTGACAAAGAAATGCAATTCTGCCGTCACTCTATATGTCGCGACATGCATTTGGAAACTCAAGTGGGACCTTTAGCTAACCAATTAAATGTGTTTGTTAACTAATATCAGTATCATATCATAATCATATTTGAACAACTAAGCTTTGGAATTATGAGTGCTGTGTTGTTTAGCTTGAAGGGTGGAGTACTGCTAGTATGACAGAAAGCACCTTCGCAGATCATAGTAGGGTAGATAAAAGGGGAAAACCCTAAGCATCAAGAGTAAAATCAGGAAAGTGGAACTAGCTGGACCATATGGGCTTGTATTGCCGGTACGGCAAGAAAGGGTTCAGAAAGGCTTCGGCCCCAAAAGGGGCAGCTCTATTCAACTGAAGGCACAATACTTTTACTATCAGTCTAGACTATCAAAGACGACATAGCTCCCAGCATTTCCCGGATATTATGGCAGACCATCTAGAATCGTTGAAAGCATCCATCTGAAGCGACCCAATAGACCTGTCGACTGCAAATGTCCCTGCTCCACTTCTCGACAAGGAACATACTATACTACTCCCTCTGTTCTTAAATATAAATCTCTTAGAGATTCGAATGCGGACTACATACGGAGCAAAATGAGTGAATGTACACTCTAAAATATGTCTATATACATCCGTATGTAGTTCTTATTGGAATATCTAAAAAGACTTATGTTTTACCGAAAAAGGCTTTCGCCCCACTTTATAAATAAAGCAACGATGAACAACACCCGGTACAAACACACGCCACCACAACACACGCACGAACCCAAGGCAGTTTAGGAATGGAGGAAGTAATATACTTATTAAGAAGAACAGAAGAGGAACATGATAACAAAGAGCAAGCAGATTTCTCTACTTTTTTCTCTACTCTTATACTCTTATATTATATATATACTCTTATAAAAAATAGAGTTGGTGATGATGGTGTGCCTGCCATCCTGCAATATAGGCCATCTGATTTATATCTGACGGATAGGAAGGAAACTATGGCAATTTTGCAAAAACATACCCACACCCCTCTCCACATTTGCAAATAAGGACTTGCCTCATTCATCCTTTTCTCCCACAAGATAAACTACTCATACAAATGCATCTTGATGTTCCATGCAAAGCACGGGCATCTTGCTAGTTAGATAATACAATGTGTGTTGCCCATCCATGATGAACCAGAGCGCACAGAGAAATGCAAATCCCTGTTGTCTCTCTATATGTGGCGCACATGCTTTTCGAACGAATATAGGAACATTAGCTGACCAATTAAATGTTCTCTATTTTAGTAATATGAGCATCATATTAGATTCGTATTTCAACAACTAAGCTTTAGAATTATGAGTGGCATGTTGTTTCGCTTGATGGGTTGAGGTCTTGAGGAGCAGTGCTAGCACGACACGAAGCACCTACGATGATGGTAGTGAATATAAACGGGGAAACCATAAGCTTTACTAGTATAGTGACCGTGCCATGGCTAATCTAAAGCTGCAAACCGGACAAAGGCTACTTCGCAACCAATGTTTGCTTTCAACTAGCCACTACGATTTGGTATGGACAAGAAAAGTACAGTAAACAAGTTACGATCTATTTTCCGGGTGAGATCAATAACTTAAGCAGATATGAAAGAGTACCACCTCTCTTGCGATGCCGTGTAGGCCCCTGCTGATACGTTGAGGGTGCTATGGGTGCGATGGCTGTCAGCGGCGTGGAAGAAGACTTTAGACGGCAGACGGCCGGGTCGGGGGATAAGTCATGTTACCGTGGACGAGGCGGTCGTAGGAGCGGCAACGACAAGGTGGACGACGGCGCCGATGAAGCGAGAGGACGCGATGAAAGGATCCTGGTCCGGCGACGTGGATGAGAGACATCCATCTCTTGCAGTGGACGACGGGGTAGGGGTAGCGGCTCCGGCAAGGTGGAGGATGGGGTGGCAGACGGAGGAGGCTGGCCGGAGTGGGGAGCTTGTTATGGCACCGACGGTGTATGAGTGGGGAAATGGAGGAGGAGGGGGATCTCAAACTTTGGGACGCGCTTGTCTGAAATGTGGGAAAGTTACGAACTTAGCCCCCGTTTAAAATTTCGGACATCTCGTCGGTTGGGGATAGGACGGTAATCTCGCATCTCCCCAATATTTGCCGGTAGCGATTTTGCGCGAGGAGAGGGTGTTTTGCCGCCCACGGTTGGCGCCCACGGTGTATGAACGGGGCTGACAGGTAGCGCGGTTGTGTCACGTCTGAGGGAAGTTACACATCTGCCCCTATTTAAAATATTTGCCTACATCGATTTCGGACGAGGAGAGTTTGTTTTGCCGCCCACCGTGTATGAATGGGGAAATGGAGGGAGAGACACAGGTCTTTCGGACGAGGTTGAATCAAATGTGTTTTGCCGCCCAGGTTTGGCGCCCACTGTCGTGGTTCTAAGCCTGACAGTAGAATGAGGGGTAGGTATGAGGAGGCAAGATCTTAGCTACGGTGAGGTTGTGCACGCAAGATTTACGAGTTCAGGCCCTTCTCGGAGGAAGTAGCAGCCCTACGTCTCGGTGCCCGGAGGCTCGGTCGATTGACTTATGTGTGAAGTTACCGGGGGTGCGAACCCTTGTGCCTGAGGAGGGGGGTGGCTTATATAGAGTGCGCCAGAACCCCAACCGTCCCACGTTACAAGGGTTTCAATGTCCGTAAAGACAGGACGTTACTGATAACGCCAGCAATAAAGGCAAATAAATGATCATTAAGACTACGGAGTGAACGCCTGACCCTTGCCGTCCTGAGTGACCTTAGATCTTCTGTCTTCCGAGTGGTTTCCGGTGGAGTCGAGTGAGTACACCCCGGTCGAATGGAATTGGGTTGTCCGAGTGAACTGTTGGTCGAGTGGGTTGCACCCTGTGGCGATTTCAGTCGGTAGATGGTGCCATCCTTGGAATGTCGTTTGCTTTAGGGCAGTGTCCTCGGTAAGGGTGTCTAGGTCGGGCCTATTACCCTACCCTAGGTACATGTCTTCATCATTAGCCCCCGAATGGATCTGGGTTCGAGTGGAGAAGGGGTTGAAGATGGTTCCGACCCGATTTATATGCTTCAGAGGCATCCTAACCGGGCCGGTAATCTTTGTAAAAACTTCAACTTCATTTCCAGTCGCCTGGGTCCATTCAGAGATCGTCGAGTGATTTTTTCTGATAAGCTCCGAATGTTGATATGATATAAGATCTTTGGCGCGATTGGTCACGCTGCCGCTTTCCGGATCTCACGGGATTCGAAATTTGGAGAAGCGCGCGGGACAGAGAGGACTGCAGTAGACCGCAAATGTCTCTGCTACTCTTCCCAACAAGGAACATACTTATTAAAGAAGAGAAGAGGATCATGTTAAAGAAGAGCAGAAGAGCAAGCAGATTGAAGATATTACAAGTCTTTCTATACAATGTCTGTTGCCCACCCATGATGAACCAGAGCGCACAGAGAAATACTATTCCTTTCGGTCTCTCCATATGTGGCTCACATGCATTTGGAAACTAAATTAGGAACATTTAGCTGACCAATTAAACATGTCTCAGTTTTACTAATATCAACATAATATCAGATTCGAATTTGTACAACTAAACTTGTTTAGCTTGATGGGTCGAGCAGTGCTATTACGACACGAACCACGTAGGCTGATCGTGGTCATAATAAAATGGGGAAACCGTAAGCATGATGAGTATAGTGTTGACCGTGGCAGTGCGATGGCAGATTTGAAGCTGCAAACCACGCAATGGGTAGTTAGTAACCGATGTTTGCTTTGAAATAACAACTAAGATTTGGTATGGACAAGAAAGTACAGTCAACAAGTGACAAAGAAATGCAATTCTGCTGTCACTCTATATGTCGCGACATGCATTTGGAAACTCAAGTGGGACCTTTAGCTAACCAATTAAATGTGTCTGTTAACTAATATCAGTATCATATCATAATCATATTTGAACAACTAAGCTTTGGAATTATGAGTGCTGTGTTGTTTAGGTTGAAGGGTGGAGTACTGCTAGTATGACAGAAAGCACCTTCGCAGATCATAGTAGGGTAGATAAAAGGGGAAAACCCTAAGCATCAAGAGTAAAATCAGGAAAGTGGAACTAGCTGGACCATATGGGCTTGTATTGCCGGTACGGCAAGAAAGGGTTCGGCCCCAAAAGGGGCAGCTCTATTCAACACGAAGCACCTACGATGATGGTAGTGAATATAAACGGGGAAACCATAAGCTTTACTAGTATAGTGACCGTGCCATGGCTAATCTAAAGCTGCAAACCGGACAAAGGCTACTTCGCAACCAATGTTTGCTTTCAACTAGCCACTATGATTTGGTATGGACAAGAAAAGTATAGTAAACAAGTTACGATCTATTTTCCGGGTGAGATCAATAACTTAAGCAGATATGAAAGAGTACCACCTCTCTTCCGATGCCGTGTAGGCCCCTGCAGATACGTTGAGGGTGCTGTGGGTGCGATGGCTGTCAGCGGCGCGGAAGAAGACTTTAGACGGTAGATGGCCGGGTCGGGGGATAAGTCATGTTGCCGTGGACGAGGCGGTCGTAGGAGCGGCAACGACAAGGTGGACGACGGTGCCGATGAAGCGAGAGGACGCGATGAAAGGATCCTGGTCCGGCGACGTGGATGAGAGACATCCATCTCTTGCAGTGGACGACGGGGTAGGGGTAGCGGCTCCGGCAAGGTGGAGGATGGGGTGGCAGACGGAGGAGGCTGGCCGGAGTGGGGAGGTTGTTCTGGCGCCGACGGTGTATGAGTGGGGAAATGTAGTCTTGGGAACCCACTTGACCATGGCCTTAGGAGCTTCTCCAAATGAATCAATCTCTTCTTGAAGCTTGTCCTTGCCTTTTAGCTTGTGGTCTAGTGGTGGAAGATCATCTTGAGCTTGTGTTCCCTTGAAAGAAATGGGGCCATACTTCTCTTGTTGACGAACAAACTTCGTCTTGGGGTATTGATGTTCTTTCCCACTCAACTCCATTGGCATTGAAATTTCATTCAAAACCAACACCTTGATTCTTCCCGTGCCTTCCTTGCTTGCACACAATTTCCTCAAATTGCTTACTTCCGGCAAGGCTCTTGTAAACACCTTTCTCTATAATTCCCTTCAATAAGCTATTTTCTTGCTCAAGTGTAACTTGGCTAAGAGAATCATTAGTGGAATCAAGAGAACTACTAGAAGCAACAATATTGGATTTAACATTGTTATTGTTACTACTAGAGGAAGAATCTTTCTTGTTCTTATTGCTTGATTTTACTTGTGGCATATAAGTAGACAAGAGTAAACGCTTGGCAATGTAAGAAGAACTCTTCTTTCGAAGATCGTCATTGATTGCTTTTAGGAACCCAAGCTCTTGCTCTAAATTTAGCTTCTCGAAGCGTAGCTTCTCATGAGTCCTTAGGAGCTCTCTATGATCCTCTAGAGTTGTTTCATGAGCTAACTTAAGAGTGTTTAGTTCTTTATTTAGACGCTCAATCTCCTTCTTATCATTGTTATTCGTTTCATCTTGACTTGCATGATTAATAGCAATTTCATCATAGTTTTCATCACTAGTGTTGTCAACAAGTAAATCATCATCACCTAGCAAATCATCTTCATCACTATTGAAATCAACATACTCGGGGTGTGATACCTTAGGGCCTTTAGCCATGAAGTATCTTCCAATTCCTTCATTTGGTGAGTGAAATATGTCGTAGGAGTTGGATGACACAAGTGGAAGTCCGGCAACACCTTCATCTTGAGTATATTCGGAGTCGGAGTGATAGCTTCTCTCTGAGTAGTTGTCGGAGTCGGAACCGGATACCCATTCACCAACGTGAGCTTGATGTCTTCATCTTGTGTAGCTCTTTGATGACTTGTCCTTCCTTTCTGAATCCTTGCTTCTACGAGAGGGTCTTCATTCATAATGATCATCTCTACTCCTTCTCTCTCTTGGTGGTGATTCATCTCTTTTATTTCTTCTTTTTGGTTAATCTTCTCTTTTCTTGTAGGGAGTCGTACACTCATTGGAGTAGTGTCCGGGTCTTCCACAATTGTAGCAATTACGATCACGACTAGAAGATCTTTTGTCATTGTAGGATCTTGACTTGGAGCTTCTCTCTTTGCTTCTATTCTTGTTGAACTTGTTGAAGTTCCTCACCATTAAGCTTAATTCTTCATTGGAGACTTGCTTCTCACTTGATGTTGTAGGAGCATCACATGAAGCTTTGTAAGCACTGCTTGACTTGTTGTGGAGCTCTTCCTTATCCTTGAGTGACATCTCATGAGCAACAATTCTACCAATGACTTCCGTGGGCTTGAGATCTTTGTAATTGGGCATCATTTGGATCAAGGTGCACACGGTATCATATTTTCCATCCAAGGCTCTTAGGATCTTCTTGATGATGAATTTGTTGGTCATCTCTTCGCTTCCTATGCCGGCAATCTCATTCGTGATGAGGGCAAGCCTAGAGTACATCTCAGCAACTCCTTCACCATCCTTCATCTTGAACTTGTCAAGTTGACTTTGAAGCACATCCAATTTGGATTCCTTGATGGACTCGGTACCTTCGTGCATATCAACCAAAGTATCCCAAATTTCCTTTGCATTATGAAGGCGGCTAATTTTGTTGAATTCTTCGGGGCACAATCCGTTGAAGAGAATATCGCAAGCTTGAGCATTGTATTGCAACATCTTCATTTCTTGCGCGGACGCTTCACGATCCGGTTCTTTTCCAACCTCGAAGAAATCACCTTGCAAGCCAATGCGCACAATAGCCCAAACGGCGGGATTATGACGAAGAATATGCATTTTCATCTTATGCTTCCAACTAGCAAAATTTGTACCATCAAAGTAAGGACCTCTACGGTGGTAATTTCCCTCGCTAGACGCCATATTCTCCTAGGTTGTGAAACCAAGGTTATGATCACCAAAGCTATGGAAATCAAGGCAAATGGAGACCAAAGCTCTGATACCACTTGTAGGATCGAAAGTAGGTCTAGAGGGGGGTGATTAGACTACTTGACCAAATAAAAATCTAACCTTGTCCCAATTTAGTTGTGGGCAGATTTTAGCAATTAACACAAGTCATGCAATCAACCTACACATGCAATTCTAAGAGTGTAGCAGCGGAAAGTAAAAAATTGCATATGAAGGTAAAGGGAAGGGTTTGGAGAGTGCAAACGCAATGAAGACATGGATTTTTTTGGTGTGGTTCCGATAGGTGGTGCTATCGTACATCCACGTTGATGGAGACTTCAACCCACGAAGGGTAACGGTTGCGCGAGTCCATGGAGGGCCCCACCCATGAAGGGTCCACGAAGAAGCAACCTTGTCTATCCCACCATGGCCATCTCCCATGAAGGACTTGCCTTACTCGGGTAGATCTTCACGAAGTAGGCGATCTCCTTGCCCTTACAAACTTCTTGGTTCAACTCCACAATCTTGTCGGAGGCTCCCAAGCGACACCTAACCAATCTAGGAGACACCACTCTCCAAAAGGTAATAGATGTTGTTTTGATGATGAACTCCTTGCTCTTGTATTTCAAATGATAGTCGCCTCAACACTCAACTCTCTCTCTCTCTCTCTCATAGATTTGGATATGGTGGAAAGATAATTTGAGTGGAAATCAACTTGGGGAAGGCTAGAAATCAAGATTCTTGTGGTTGGATTGGAATATCTGGATCTCAACACATGAGTAGGTGGTTCTCTATCAGAAAATGTAAGTTGAAAGTGTAGGCACGTTCTGATGGCTCTCTCACCTATGGATAAGGGGGTGGAGGGGTATATATAGCCTCCACACAAAATCCAACCGTTACACACATTTGACCCAACTTGGTCAGACCGAATAGAAGAACTCGATGAGACCGATTCAGTTCAAAAAGTGAACATTAGGAATCTCGGTGGGACCGACTGGAACAACTCGGTGGGACCGATGTGCTAGGGCTAGGGCAAAACCTCATCTTAGTGAAGCCGATTGTGTGAACTCGGTGAGACCGATTTCAGCAAAGAGCAAACAGAGAGTTGGTCAAGCAAACTCGGTGTGACCGATGGTCATTTCGGTGAGACCGAAATGTTACAAAAGGGAAACAGAGAGTTTGCAGGGCCATCTCGGTGAGACCGAGATCCGTCTCGGGGTGACCGAGGTGTTAGGGTTTCTTGCAGTGGCTATGTCAAATGAACTCGGTGGCGCCGGATAGAAGATTTCGGTGGGGCCGAGTTTGACTTTGGGTTTTGGACATATTTGGAAATGAGAAAGTGGTTGAGGGCTTTGGAGCAATATCACTAAGCATTTTGAGCAAGTAGACCATTAAGCAACACCTCATCCCCTTTTAATAGTATTGACTTTCCTATGGACTCAATGTGATCTTAGATCACTAAAATATAAATGAAGAGTCTTGAGCTTTTGCCAATATGTGTCCTTAGCATTTTGAGGGGTCCATATCTCTAGTCCATGCCATGCCATTCATTGAACTTTCTGAAATATTAAACTTGAATGGATATTAGTTCAATGAGCTATATGTTGTTATGAATTACCAAAACCACCCGGGGATTAGTTGCAGTTTTAGATCTCCATTTAGATGGGACGTGCCAGTTAGTGGATTGCCTCGGGCCGTGATTTGAGTAAACAATAACTACCCGCCCAGTCGTGGGTGGTGCCGCTTTGATAAAGTTGTCAGACTAGAAGCACTATTCACTGATACGTCCATTTTGCATCATGTTTTCCTACTATTATTTATAATGTTCTTATGCATAATAATGCTCTTTGGAGTAATTCTAATGCCTTTTCTCTCATAATATGCAAGGTTTGCACAAAGAGGGAGAATACCGGCAGCTGGAATTCTGGACCTAAAAAAGATACGTCAGAGTTACCTATTCTGCACATCTCCAAATGAGCTGAAAATTTACGAAGAATTGTTTTGGAATATATAAAAAATACTGGAGCAAATAACTACCGGAGGGGGCCACCCTAGTGAGCACACGACACCAGGGCATGCCTGGGCCCCCAGGCACGCCCTGGTGGGTTGTGCCCTCCTCGGCCCACCTTCGGTGCCCATCTTCTGGTACATAAGTCATTTTGACCTAGAAAAAATTAGAGGGGGACTTTCGGGACGAAGCATCGCCGTCTCAAGGCGGAACTTGGGCAGGAGCACTTTTGCCCTCCGGCGGAGCGATTCCGCCGGCGGAACTTCCCTCCCGGAGGGGGAAATCATCATCATCGTCATCACCAACAACCCTCTCATCTTTAGGAGGGCTATCTTCATCAACATCTTCAACAACACCATCTCCTCTCAAACCCTAGTTCATCTCTTGTGTTCAATCTTTGTACCGGAAGCTCAGATTGGTACCTGTGGGGGACTAGTAGTGTTGATTACGTCTTGTAGTCGATTACTATATGGTTTATTTGGTGGAAGATTATATGTTCGGATCCATTATGCTATTTAATACCCCTCTGATCTTGAGCATGATTATCATTTGTGGGTAGGTACTATTGTTCTTGAGGTCACGGGAGAAGTCATGTTGCAAGTAATCATGTGAACTTGATATGTGTTTGATATTTTGATGATATGTATGTTGTGATTCCCTTAGTGGTGTCATGTGAACGTCGACTACATGGCACTTCACCATATTTGGGCCTAAGGGAATGCATTGTGGAGTAGTTGTTAGATGATGGGTTGCTAGAGTGACAGAAGCTTAAACCCTAGTTTATGCACTACTTCGTAAAGGACCGATTTGGATCCAAAAGTTTTAATGCTATGGTTAGATTTTATCTTAATACTTTTCTCATAGTTGCGGATGCTTGCGAGGGGGTTAATCATAAATAGGAGGTTTGTTCAAGTAAGAACAACACCTAAGCACCGGTCCACCCACATATCAAATTATCATAGTAGCGAACACGAATCGAACCAACATGATGAAAGTGACTAGATGAAATTCCCGTGTACCCTCAAGAACGATTTGCTTATCATAAGAGACCGTTTTGGCCTATCCTTTGCCACAAAAGGATTGGGCTACCTTGCTGCACTTTATTTACCGTTACTGTTACTTGCTCATTACAAATTATCTTGCTATCATACTACCTGTTACCGACAATTTCAGTGCTTGCAGAAATTACCTTGCTGAAAACCACTTGTCATTTCCTTCTGCTCCTCATTGGGTTCGACACTTTTACTTATCGAAAGGACTACAATTGATCCCCTATACTTGTGGGTCATCATTCACACCTACGCAGCAAGTCTTTGAGGCTGAGTAACCTCACTTCTTCGGAGAAGAGCGAGTTCGGTTAGGTCGTATTCAGGGGACGCCATTCCTTCGAGGAGTGGTCCATGGTAGCCTCAAATAAAGGAAGATATCCTTGATTAACAAAAAAGAGGGAACTCGTCTGTCAAGCCAAGGACTTCGGATCCGAAGTTGCTAAAATCAAAGAGGTCATCCTCGGCATAGAAGACCAGTTCGGGGGCTACTGGCGGTGTCCTGGACTAGGGGGTGCCAACCTAGTCGGCCCATAGTCCTCGGGCTGGGCCTGCAGGCCCTCATTCTCAATCAGGTGGACGCCGAAAGCTACACACCTAGACGTGATCAAGACTGCACCTACCGAAGACTTTGCGTACTCCAAGACATCTCCTTCCGCCTCCATGTGCATCCCTGGATATCGACCATGTAACCCTAGATGCCCCACCTAGCGTGTACATAAGCCAGAGGGTTTAGTATGTAGAGGGCAGCCAATCACAATTACATTCACCTAGCCCTAGAGTTGAATCTCTCCTTACGATCTCGAGGTAGATCAAGCTTGTATTCGATACATCATCATCAATATAATCAAAGCAGGATATAGGGTATTACCTCTTCGAGAGGGCCCGAACCTGGGTAAACAGCTGTCCCCATCGTTCATGTTACCACCTATCCGAGATCCATAGCTCGGGACACCCTACACCAAGGTCTGCCGGTTTTATCACCGAAAATATCCTTTGTGGACCTCCAGGTCCTTTGTTGGATCATTATCTGACGGTGTTCTTCATATTCAAAAACCTTGTGAGTTCTTCCCCTGTTACAAATGCCTTTAGCAATGGTGTATATTTTCTACTTCTTGTTGTTTGTACTCTGCTTCGCATTGGTATTCGTTACTTCTATAAGTGTGATGTATAGGTTCCTAAAATTTCCCGATAGGTTGTATCTATGCTTTTTCCATCCATGTGTACCCAAAAAATTTCACGAGTTATACTCTTCTGGTATCTCACCAGGTATATTTTTGAACTCAAAACGTTTTTAACAGAGCAGTGAATGAGAAGTTTTGCATTGGAGAAGTGCGAGTCGACGTCGAACCTTTTCGTTCATGCCCATGGACACGATGTAGATCTTATCATGGAAGCTTCTCATAAAAATAATATCCCATTGGTATAAATTCATCTTGTATCTGTGACTTGGTCCTTTGCAATCGTGGTTCCGACCATGTTGTTATCCTTTGATTCTATTACTCAGACAAGTTAAAGCACTTGTCTTCTGCAGATCAATACACCAGTCCAACCTCTATTCTGATCTACCCTCAAGTATTGCACTCTGGTATCTCGAGAATATCACAGAACTGCATTACTTCTGATGAGCTCTTCATCAAGTATTACTTCTCACTGATTTCAGTTTTTTCCTCGGGTTCTGAGTAGTTTGTCACTCGAGAACACCGATAAGTGAATCAAGTCTACACTATGATTCAATAACTCTTAATAATCTTTGTTGCTTACGAGTTTGTACTCAACCATGTCATTCCCAACCAATTGGCTACATCATCATCGTCATGCTAAATCTTGACCATGCTACCTACTCCTTCATCCTCCGAACACAATTCCAACAGTGCACTAAGCTTACGTCGAGTTTTCAACATCATATTGTTTGTCTTGAAAGGAAACTCTGAGTATGAGCTTGTATCTTATATGTGGTTCCAATAACCTTTTGATTCACCATTCCTTTTGCTTGATGCCTTCACTAATCAATTACATCTTCATGAAATGTCTCGACAAAATGTTTCGTGATCACCGTCAACATTTTGACTTCTTCCAAGATGTCAATCGAATTCATGATGAGACATTGATGGAAATATGCCCTAGAGGCAATAATAAAATGGTCATTATTATATTTCCTTATTCATGATAAAGGTTTATTATTCATGCTAGAATTGTATTGATCAGAAACTTAAATACATGTGTGAATACATAAACAAATAACGTGTCCCTAGTAAGCCTCTACTAGACTAGCTCGTTGATCAAACATGGTTAAGGCTTCCTAACCATAGACATGTACTGTCATTTAATAACGGGATTACATCATTAGGAGAATGATGTGATGGACAAGACCCATCCGTTAGCTTAGCATACTGATCATTCAGTTTATTGCTATTGCTTTCTTAATGTCAAATACATATTCCTTCGACTATGAGATTATGCAACTCCCGGATACCGGAGGAATACCTTGTGTGCAATCAAACATCACAATATAACTGGGTGATCATAAAGATGCTCTATAGGTATCTCCGAAGGTGTTTGTTGAGTTGGCATAGATCGAGATTAGGATTTGTCACTCCGAGTATCGGAGAGGTATCTCTGGGCCCTCTCGGTAATACACATCACAAGAAGCCTTGCAAGAAAAGTGACTAAGGAGTTAGTTGCAAGATGATGTATTACGGAACAAGTAAAGAGACTTGCCGGTAACGAGATTGAACTAGGTATGAAGATACCGACGATCGAATCTCGGGCAAGTAACATACCGATGGACAAAGGGAATTACGTATGTTGTCATAAGGTTCGACCGATAAAGATCTTCGTAGAATATGTAGGAGCCAATATGGGCATCCAGGTTCCGCTATTGGTTATTGACCGGAGAGGTGTCTTGGTCATGTCTACATAGTTCTCGAACCCGTAGGGTCTGCACGCTTAACATTCGTTGACAATATAGTGTTATATGAGTTATATGATTTGGTGAACGAATGTTGTTCGGAGTCCCGGATGAGATCACGGACATGACGAGGAGCTCTGGAATGGTCCGGAGGTAAATATTGATATATAGGACGATGATATCTGGACACCGGAAGAGTTTCGGGATGTACCGGATAGAAATCGGATCACCAGAAGGGGTTCCGGACACCCCCGGGAGATTAATGGGCTATATGGGCCAAAGGGGGGAACACACCAGCCCACAAGGGGCTGGCGCGCCCCTCCTAGGCTGCAGCCCTTGGGGAGAGAAGGAAAGGGGGGAGTCGACCTCCCCTTCATTTCCTCTCCCCCCTTTTCCGTCACCCCTCCGGCAAATATGGAAGGGGGGCGTGGGCAAGGGCAGGATCCCAAGTAGGATTCGGCCCTACTTGGGGCACCCCTTGGCCTCTCCCCTCTCCCCCCACCTATATATATGTGGGAAGGGGGCACCACACATAACCACGACAATTTCTTAGCCGTGTGCAGCGCCCTGCGGAGATAGATTCACCATCACCGTCACCACGCCGTCGTGCTGCTGGAACTCATCCACTACTTCGCCGTCTTGCTGGATCAAGAAGGCGAGGACGTCACCGAGCTGAACGTGTGTTGAACGCAGAGGTGTCGTACATTCTGTACTCGATCGGTTGGATCGCGAAGAAGTTCGACTACATCAACCGCGTTACTAAACGCTTCCGCTTATGGTCTACGAGGGTACGTAGACACACTCTCCCCTCTCGTTGCTATGCATCTCCTTGATAGATCTTGTGTGTGCGTAGAATTTTTTTTGTTTTCCAGGCAATGTTCCCCAACAGTGGCATCATCAGCTAGGTCTATGCGTAGATGATATGCACAAGTAGAACACAAAGAGTTGTGGGCGGTGATAGTCATACTGCTTACCACCAACATCTTATTTTGATTCGGCGGTATTGTGGGATGAAGCGGCGCAGACCAACCTTCCACACACATGAGACCGGTTCCACCGACTGACATGCAACTAGTTTTGCATAAAGGTGGCTGGCGGGTGTCGGTGCAACAAACCCTAGGTCTGTTGCCCTGACTGTGCATAGGCACGATAACAAGATTACAACACCAAGGCCGTGTCAAGATACAAGAGACCAAGATCTTCGAAGAACCAGCGGGCAGGTTAAGAAGGCCAAGACCAAGACAGAGAAGCGAGACACCACCAGGAGAAAGCCTCCATTGCCGGGCAGGTGGACCTGGCAGGGGTAGGGGCTCCCCCGGAAGGGAGCATTCAAGACATCCCGGCAGGTCCTGCCGGGACTCATGAGGGCAAAGACACCTCACCAAGCCATCTCACCACGACCCACGTCTTTGATCAATGCGGTGTCAAGCCGCAAAGTGACTAAGTGGAAGCCATTCGCCACATGGCGGCCTCTTTCTACAGGAAATACCTACAGATGACACCCGTCCTACGGTGTGTCAAGCAAGCAGGCATGAAGCTGTCAAGACGAGCCTGACAAGGCTTGCTCGGCGAGCAACGATGTGACGTTGATCGATGCATTTAATGCACTCTGTCAGCCTGCGGAACCAGGTATGATAGCACTGTTTCCTATCTTATTAGTGCATAATGACTGTTTTGCCACTGTGGTGACCCCTTAACCTATAAAAGCAGGCCCATGGAAACCGAAGCAAGGGTTGGAAAGTGGAACACCCCCACGCTCGTACGCGCGTAGTCACTGCCTCCCCAGGGTGAGCCTGCCGGGCAAGTGTACTACGCTCCACCACCACTTTTCCACCATCAATCCACCAAAGCAGGAGTAGGGTTTTACGCCTCGCGGCAGCCCGAACCTGGGTAAAATTGCCTGTGTGATCTCTGCCGTGCTGCCCCATGTTCTTCTGCTCTTTGTGCGATGCGACATCCCCCCTGCCGAACCAGCAAGGGGCCCCTTGGCCCCATAGGTGGCCGTGGTTTCCCGCGACATCTTTGGCGCGCCAGGTAGGAGGATCTCTTGCGCGAACCTAAAAGCGTGTGCAGCGCGTCATCTTCATCACCATCTTTGTCTTCGACGGCGCCGTCGGCAATGGCGCCCAAGAAGAAGCCCGGTGCTGCTGCTCACCCATCCACCTCGAAGACGCCGCCGCCCGTAGCCACCAATGTTGCGGGGGACACGGAGGTGCACGAGAGTGTGGACGCCGCTGGGGCTGTGGTTGGGGCAGGCGGCACCGTCACCACTTCCCCTGCGGTCGAAGCAGGAGCAGGAGACACCGGAGGAGAGCAACATTAGCAACACCCCGATGGCCATGCTCCGCGAGGAACGGGTGAAGGGGCTACTCCATCCACACTCCTTCCCCTCGCCGACGGGCACAGCCGCAGCGATGGCGCTCGGTCTGGGGTGAATCACCGCCCTCCGGCCGCCCCCACCACAAGGGCAGCCGCAACGCGTGCACCTCCCCCGGGACGAGTCGACTAGGCTGCTGCGGCTAGTGGAGCTGCTGACCCTCAAGTGCCTTCACCGCGCCACCATGCCATCCAGGTGGCCGCCCCGCAACAGCGGGGGCGTGATATGGTCACTGCTGGCCCTGTCAGGAGCTGAGCGACGGCGCGATCTGCGTCATCATCGCCCATACCAAGTACCGCTACAGAGGCCATGGTGCGGGCTCAACTGCTGTTGAGGTTTCCGCCAGCGGCCGAGCAGATGGATGAATGGCGTGCCATCATCCAGAGCCTGCTCGGCTTCGCCGAGGCTGGGGGCTCGCAGCAAGCTGGCCCACCACGGCCTCCCCAAGCGATGACAATGGCCCGTGCTGCTGGTCGTACGGAAGGGGCCACCCCCACGGTACAATCCCCGCCACAGCAGCCAGCGCGGATGCAGTGGAATCAAGAGCCTGATGGCGTCTCGACGGCCTCTTCTGACCCACGAGCGCGTCCAGGGCAGCAGCATGCCCCAGAGGACCGGCGGAGGGGAGACGCGCGCGTTGTCGTGGAGCAACGCCGCGACGCCCACCGCCGGTCCAATGGGTGTGATGGTCACGACGTCGACGAGCCTGCACTCGATACCGGCGGGTACCTACCTTTCGAGGTTGGGTGCCCTGCCTTTACTCATGAGCTGCGGCAAGTCCGTTGGCCGTCCGTCCGCACGTTCAAGCCAGAGATACCCAAGAAGTACGATGGGAGGCTGAACCCAGCAGAGTTTCTGAGCATCTACACCATCGCTGTTCAAGCTGCCGGGGGAAGAGATGAGAAGGTATTCGCCAACTACTTCCCTTTGGCTCTCATGTCCAATGTGAGGTCTTGGCTGATGCACCTGCCAGAGAACTCCATTTCATCATGGGCTGATTTGTGCCATGAGTTCATTGGCGCCTTCACTGGCGGCCATCAAGAACCAGGTCGGCCCAGTGATCTCCAGCTTCTTCAGCAGAAAGAAGGAGAGACTCTCCGGAAGTATTTGCAGAGATTTAGCAGAGTCCACAGAAACATCCCAAATATCCATCCAGCAGCTGTGATAGCTGCCTTCCAGTCCAATGTGCGCAACCAGAAGATTCGTTCCAAGATGAATGTACGGTTGCCCAAGACTGTGAAGGAACTTTACACCTTGTTGGATAAGTGTGCTTGGATGGAGGAGGGAAGAAAACTACCCGGAGAGGAGGATTGCATTAATGTTGATTCAGAGGATGATGATGAGTCCACCAGTCAGAAGAAGAGCAAGAAGCGCAATAAGAAGCGCAAGGATAAGACGGTAATGTCTGTTGAAGGGTCAGGTATCCCTAGTACCGGCAAGAAGGTTAAGGCCAAAACCCTCGGCAAGGAAGCTGCCGTGTGCTCGACTGCCGGGAGGCCGCGGCCGCCGAAAAGGCCGGGAAAGGTGATGGGCCGTACTGCAAGATCCATCGGACTATGGGCCACGACCTTCAAGAGTGTTATCAGGTTGAACAGCTTGTCAAGAGACAGAAAGCACAATATGAGAAGCGTGACAAGGAAAAGGGACATAATGTTGCTGGCGGTAAGGGTCGTGGCAGTGAAGTAAATCACCCCGGCAGACCTATTCAGAACAAAGGGAAACCCGCCAGGGGTCGAGAGAAGGAAGCCTGCGGTGATGAGAGTGATGAAGGGGATGAAGAAGAAACCAGTGAGCAGGAGTTCCAGAAGGCCACTGACGCCCTGTGCATTGATGGGGGTGCGTACCTACACGCCTCTCACCGCCAACTCAAGCGGTGGGCGCGTGAGGTTAATGCTGTGGAACTAGCGCCAGGGGCCCGGAAACCACTCAAATGGTCACGCACGCCCATCATTTTTGATGAAGAGGATCATCCTGACCGCACCACCGCGGTAGGATGTTTGCCGTTGTTGGTCTCTCCAACAATCCGCAACCTCAAGGTCACGAAGATGTTGGTGGACGGCGGGGCCAGGTTGAATCTGATTTCCCCAAAGGTTATCAGCAAGCTTCAGATAGCAGAGGGTGAGTTAAAAGTCACCGGCACGTTTCAAGGATTTAATCCCGGCAGGAGTCATCCTAAGGGAAAGATCATGTTGCCTGTGACGTTTGGGGGAGAGCTAAACTACCGGACTGAAAAGATTGTGTGTGATGTGGTTGACCTCCCCTTGCCGTACAATGGAATCCTTGGACGGCCAACCCTGGCTAAGTTCATGGCAGCATCCCACTATGCCTACAATGTCTTGAAGATGCCAGGGCCAGTTGGAGTCACTTCCGTCCCATCGGATGAGACAGACGCAATCATTTGTGTGGACTAGATGTACCGGGACGCAGTTGCAGCAGACGCAGCGGCAGTTCCCGCCAAGGAGAACAGAGGGAAGAAGGATAGTAAGGGCTCCGGCAAGGAATTCGGGAAGCACGCCTCTTCGGAGTGCGCTGTGCCTATTGATGACTTGCCGGAGAGTTCCAACAACAAGAGATCCAAGGTTGATGCTCCACAAGTGAAGAAGGTCCCGGCAGGGCTGGCTGGCGTTGATGGTACTTTCACCATCAACGCCACACTCGATGACAAATAGGAAAGCGCGCTCGTTGCCTTCCTGCAGGCGAATATCGATGTGTTTGCCTGGCAACCATGTGATATCCCCGGTGTTCCCAGGGAGGTAATCGAGCACCACCTTGCTGTCTGCCCACATGCCCGACCTGTCAAGCAGAAAGTCCGGAAGCAGGCCTTGGAGAGGTAGCAGTTCATTACAGAGGAGATCAAGAAACTTGAGGCAGCTGGTTTGGTCAGAGGAGTGCTACATCCAACGTGGTTAGCAAATCCAGTGGTTGTCCGGAAGGCCAATGGGAAATGGAGACTTTGCACAGACTTCACAGATCTCAACAAGGCTTGCCCGAAAGACCCATTTCCCTTGCCGCGCATCGACCAGATCGTGGACTGGACTTCAGGCTACGATTTGCTCTCCTTTTTGGATGCATATTCTGGGTATCATCAAATCTTCATGTCCAAGGAAGACGAAGAGAAGACATCGTTCATCACCCCGTGTGGTACGTACTGTTTTATCTGCATGCCTTTCGGATTAAAGAGTGACGGGTCTACTTTTGAAAGGGCAGTCCAGATTAGTTTTGGGCCACAGCTGCACAGAAACATTGAGGCTTATATGGATGATATTGTGGTCAAAACCAAGGACAGATCAACTTGAAGGAGACATTTGCCAATTTGCGCAAGATCAACTTGAAGCTCAACCCGGAGAAGTGTGTATTTGGTGTTCCATCCGGCAAGCTGCTCGGGTACTTTGTATCCCATCGGGGGATCGAAGCCAACCCCGATAAGATCCAAGCCATCAAACAGATCCAAGCACCAAAGACGGTCAAAGATGTAAGGCGTCTGATAGGGTGCGTTGCCGCGCTAAGTAGATTCGTTTCCAAGTCTACCGAGCGCGCCTTGCCGTTCTTCAAAATCTTGAAGAAGGCAAGGCCCCTGAAGTGGACTCCAGAAGCAGATGCGGCTTTGCAAGAGTTGAAGGCCTACCTATCTTCTGTGCCCACCTTGGTTGCTCCCAAACCACAAGAGCCGTTGCTGTTATACTTGGCAGCAACCAATCAAGTGGTTAGTGCAGCATTGGTGGCGCAGTGGGAAGTGGATGAAACAGAGAGTGAGCAAAGACCGGCAGAGTCAGATAGGGATCAGGACAGAGGTAAGCACGGTAGCGAAGACAACCCCAAGGACACGGCAAGGAAGAAAGTGGTGCAGCGCCCAGTGTACTTCATCTGTTCCTTGCTACAGGGGGCTAGATCGAGGTACTCTGGCGTGCAAAAGTTGTTCTTTAGCCTCATCATGGCCTCAAGGAAACTGCGTCCACTACTTCCAAGCCCATGAGATCATGGTTGTCACTCACTTCCCGTTGCAAAGGATACTCTGGAACCCTGAGGCTACTGGCAGAATAGTGGAGTGGGCTTTGGAGTTATCCAGTTTTGGTTTGAAGTTTGAGAGCACATCAACAATCTAGAGCAGGGCATTGGCAGAGTTTATTGCAGAATGGACGCCAACCCCTGACGAGGAAGTGCCAGAAATAGTTCCCCAGCAAGGAGGCGCCCCAAGAATGGATTATGTATTTTGATGGTGCTTTTTCCCTACAAGGTGCAGGGGCTGGCGTGCTTCTTGTCGCTCCCTCCGGGGAACACTTGAAGTACGTCGTCCAGATGCATTTTTCCCAGGAAGAGGCAACCAACAATACAGCAGAGTATGAAGGGCTCCTTGCCGGGCTCAGGATTGCCGCAGAATTGGGAATCAAGAAGCTGATCATTTGAGGAGACTCACAGCTTGTGGTGAGACAAGTCAACAAGGATTACCAAAGTCCATTGATGGAGGCATACGTTCAGGAAGTGAGAAGATTGGAGGAGCGCTTTGACGGGTTGCAAACATAGCACATACCTCGTGCGAAAAACAGCATAGCTGATCACTTGTCAAAGTGTGCTGCCCAAAAGCTTCCTGTGGAACCAGGAACTTTTGTTCTCCATCTTACTCAGCCCTCCGTATCCCCAGCAACAATGGCCCAGAAAAGGAGAAAGCTGGACTCCGGTAAGCCTCTCCCGGTAGAGCTATCCGCTCCTAGCAGGGACCCTGCAAGAAACAACTCCTCACAACCTGCCGGACCGCACCCTCCAGCCGGACCCATGGTCCCTGCGAACGAGGATTGTGCCCCCGCAGTTGAGGAGGTGCCGATAGTCCTTGTTGCCGAGCCCCAGGCTCCAACTTGGGCAAGGCTCATAGTCCACTTTCTCCAAACCAGAGAACTCCCTAATGACCAAGATGAGGCTGAAAGAGTAGCCCGGAGGGCCAGTATGTACCAGTTTGTCGATGACACTCTATACAGAAGGAGGCCCAACGGTGTGCAATTGAAGTGCATCTGCCGGGAAGAAGGGAAGGAACTGCTGGCTGAAATACACGATCAAGGCCGCTGGTTGGGAAAGCATTCCGGCAAGGATTCATTGGCCCACAGCCCTCCAAGATGCGGTTCAGCTAGTCACCAAATGTGAAGCCTGTCAGTTCCATTCCAAGAAAATCCACCTGCCTGCCCAAGCTCTTCAGACAATCCCTTTATCATGGCCATTTTCGGTTTGGGGGCTCGATATCCTCGGCCCTTTCCCCCGAGTGATCGGGGGCTTTCAATTATTGTTCGTTGCTATCGACAAGTTTACAAAGTGGCCGGAAGTTGCTGCCGTGAGAAAGGTGACTGCTCAGTCAGCTATCAAGTTCTTGAAAGATTTGGTGTGTTGTTTTGGAATCCCTGCAAGGATCATTACCGACAACGGCACCCAATTCACGAGCCGCGCCTTCATGCAATATGTTCATGCCCTCGGAAGCAAAATCTCGTTTGCTTCTGTCGCACATCCCAGAAGCAACGGGCAAGCTGAGAGGGTGAACGCTGAAGTGCTGCGGGGACTCAAAACAAGAACCTTTTATACGCTGCAGAAGCACGGCAGGCGGTGGATCGATGAGCAGCCGGTAGTTCTATGGTCCCTCAGAACGACACCAAATCGAGCTACCGGGCAGACTCCTTTTTCCCTGGTCTATGGGGCGGAAGCAGTTATCCCCACGAAACTCATTTACGGGTCGCCTTGAGTGCTTGCCTACGATGAAGTAGCACAAGTTCAACACCGGCGTGACGATGCTGTGCTACTCGAGGAGAACCGTCTTCGGGCTGCTATGCGTGCTGCACGCTATTAGCAAGCCCTGCATCGCTATCATAGCCGCAGGATTCATGCCCGGTGTTTTGAGGAAGGAGACCTTGTCCTTAGGCGCGTTCAGTCCGCCAAGGGTACAAACAAGTTGACGCCGAAGTGGGAAGGCCCTTACCGGGCGGTACGAGTCACCAGACTTGGCGCAGTCCGTCTGGAGACCGGAGATGGCATTCAATTGCAAAACTCATGGAATATTGAGCATCTCCGCAAGTTCTACCCGTAAGGCGCGGCTGTCGGGCCCTGCCCGGCAGCCACCCTTTTGTAGAGGCCTTGCCTCAGTTGCATGTAACCCCTTGTACAAAGTCAGGCGATGACCCTGAGCACCAGAGAAATAAACGAAGCGCTGGGGGCCCCCCGACCAAGTTGCATGCATGCATAAGCATTTCATGAGCATTTGCATATGCATATAGATAGGATCGCATCCTGCATCATTCTCATCTGCATAAAGCTGCAGGTTCCTGTTGAGAACTCAGTTTCTGCAAGAAGATGAGGAGATGAACCAACGCTGTGATCCCTAGCGAACCAAACAGATAAGGTTTACCTCTTGTCCATAAGTGTTCTGTAAGCTAAAACTTGTGCATAAGAAAACCCCGCCACTCTTCAAAACTTAGGTGCTCCCATCCCTGGCTCAAACGTTGCTTCGGCCTGGATGGTCGTAGTGGCCTTTGATGAAAAGAAATTGGCGGGGGGCTGGTCCCTCTATTTCTTGCCGGTAGGCTCAGTTCCCAGGCAACGAAGGAAAGGTACCGGTAGGATAGCCTGCCAGGGAAAACTCGTTTATTTAAAATATAGAGGCATCTCACCTCTGCGTGGACATATACATGCACGAGTTCCCGACAAGGTTCATCTTTTTCATTAATATGCTGGTCATACAAGTACAAACCTGTCGGGGACGAATCCGCGATCACCTATGGGACCCAGGGAAGGACCCCTTTACGTTCGGCAGGGAGAGACGGTCGCACGAAGAGCAAATCTAGCGAAGAACACGACAGTGCACGAGAGAGATTTACCCAGGTTCGGGCCGCACGGATGCGTAAAACCCTACTCCTGCTTTCTTTGGTTTATTATCTGTATGATTGTTCTAGCTCCAGGAGCGCTACAGTACAGAGTAGCTGCGTACAATACTGGAGTTCTCCCTTTTTCAGTCCCTCCTTTTTTCAGTCCCTCCTCCCCTCACGTTGCCTATGGGCCTCCTTTTATATGCACAAAGTGGTCACCAACAGGTGGCAAACAGTAAAGGTAGAGGTGGAAAGCTGCTACAGTAAAGCCACTATTACCAGGATGACATGTCCTACCTACCACTGACGGCAGGGGACAAGGGCATTAAATGCCCATGCCTTTGCTGTCCACATACATGTACCCGGACGTCTTGGACGTGGGAAAAGCCTATCCCACCTTCTCCTGCACCGCTAGCTACAGTGTACCGTCGTCTACACAGTGCCCTGCCACACACGCTTGGAAGGACCCAGAGCGCCACGCTGGCAGAGGCACTGGAGCAGCAGCACAGTAGCACAGTGGTACAGTAACGCTTGCCGCGGCAAGACCTTGCCGCACCTGACAGCTTGGCGCAACCCATAGTTTGCCGTGCAAGGTAACTTGCCGGGGCAAGTACCTTGCCGCAGCCGCTATCTTGCCGCAGCCAAGTACTTGCCGGGGCAAGTACCTTGCCGCGGCAAGTACTCTGCTTCAGCAATGCCTAGGCTGGGCCTCAGCTGTCCCTCCCGGCAAGCTCCTCTTGCCGGGGCCTTAACTCTTGCTTTGTATACTTTGTTCTTGGATGGCTTAGTAATCTTGAGCTTCTCTCTGGCTGTCCTCCCGCAAGCCTGGCCGCGGGATGCTACTACTGCCCGTGCACAAGTACGGGGTACTAGGGTACCCCTATTCTAGTACACCGACAGGAGCCCCCGGGCCTGGGCCACACAATGTGCCGGGCGTTGTTGGGCCAGGCCCAAACAGTGCACGGGCACGCATGGCTAGGATAAGCCTAAACGTCCCTATGCTGTTTAATTGCACGCTCTCCCACGCGTCGCGCGTTGAACGCGGAGCGTGGGAAGCGTGCGCAGCCATCTCGAATGACGAAGGGGCGGATGGTTCCGCATCTTTCCCCATAAAAGGAGGGACCTGCAGAAGCACTCGCACACCCCTCTCACCATTCTCGATCTCCAAATCTCCGCCTTCTTTTTCCTCCGCTCTAAAACAAAAGCGGTTTCCCAATCCTCCGCCACCGCGCCCGTCCGCATCTCCCTCGGTCCTCAGCTCCGCCTTCACCATGCCTCCCAACGGAGAAAAGGGGAAGACGGGGAAGTCCTCAAGGACGGAGACCCAGGCGCAGATGAAGAGGCAGAAGTACGCGCTCTTCGCTCCGACGCTCACGGGGGCGGATCTGAAGGCCAAGTTCCAAGGCATGTGGGCCGCGAGGTCCAAGGCGCATCCGGCCACCTGCGTTCGCACAGCCACCGACGAGAGCGAAGTGAGCAAGTACCCCTTCTTCGCTTGCTACTTTTGGTGCGGGCTCTACCCACCGTACTCGGATTTCTTCAGCGACGTCATGTACACCTTCAACCTCCGGCTTCTGGATCTCACACCGAATGCCGTATCTACCATGGCAATATTTGCGCATCTGTGCGAGAACTTCGTCGGCGTCGCACCCAACACCGCTCTGTTCAGGCATTACTTCACTCCCCGTGCTGAAAAGGGGGAGCCTCTCACTGTTGGCGTCTCGTTCGTTTCAAGATTGGGCGCCAAGGAGCATTATCTGAAGGGGGATCTCCGCCCAAGATGGGGAGAAATCCGGTCTGAATGGTGTTGGATCATTGACGACGAGCCGCCACCATACTGTGAGCTTCGCAAGACCAAGCAGCGCGTGGCACAGACTGGAGCGATCTGGATCCCCAGGACAAAAAGCTGGAGATTGCCGCTGCCAGGATCATACGGCTCAGGGAGGCCGGGCTCACCATAGGGATGGTTGGCGCAGACTTCCTCCGCCGCCGCATTGCTCCTCTGCAGCAGAGAGGAAGGCCGGCCTCTGATTGGAAGAACCCAGCCGATATCATGCGGCTGCGCCCTGGACTGATCAACAACTTCACAGTTCTGCAGCACGACTTTTTCATGCGAGAACTATTCAAGCAAGAGACAGATCCAGAGAAGCGCGACAAGGCGTTCACGCTGCCGAAGCACATCGTGCCCCTTTGCAACAACTCCGCATTGAGTGCAATCATCGCTATGATGCCGCTCTGCAATGCGCACAGCGTTGAAGCAACTTGGGACGTGCTGCTCGAAGAAGACGTGCGGCGATTCTTTGACTCCACAGTCGAAAAGCAGGTCCGGGTGGAGGAGTGGCTCGTCCGCAACACCACTGAGCAAGAAATATAATTCATTGCTCGAAGAGTGGAGGAGGACAGGCTCGCCAGGGAAGCTGGCGATTTTGGTTATACTTTGGCGGAGCTTGACGAGGCACAAAAGGAGAGCCTTGCCGAGCAGGGGATGCTTGCCGGGAAGGGCGAGCTCGCCGCACCCGGCAAGGATGTCGGGCCAAGCCAGCTTGCTGACGAGTCAAGCAGCTCGGAGGATGAGGGCATTTTTAAAGATGTCGGGGGACGAACACGCGATCACCTATGGGACCCAGGAGGACCCCTTTACGTTCGGCAGGGAGAGACGGTCACACGAAGAGCAAATCTAGCGAAGAACACGACAGTGCACGAGAGAATTTTACCCAGGTTCGGGGCCGCACAGATGCGTAAACCCTACTCCTGCTTTCTTTGGTTATTATGTATGATTGTTCTAGCTCCAGGAGCGCTACAGTACAGAGTAGCTGCGTACAATACTGGAGTTCTCCCTTTTTCAGTCCCTCCTTTTTTCAGTCCCTCCTCCCCTCACGTTGCCTATGGGCCTCCTTTTATATGCACAAAGTGGTCACCAACAGGTGGCAAACAGTAAAGGTAGAGGTGGAAAGCTGCTACAGTAAAGCCACTATTACCAGGATGACATGTCCTACCTACCACTGACGGCAGGGGACAAGGGCATTAAATGCCCATGCCTTTGCTGTCCACATACATGTACCCGGACGTCTTGGACGTGGGAAAAGCCTATCCCACCTTCTCCTGCACCGCTAGCTACAGTGTACCGTCGTCTACACAGTGCCCTGCCACACACGCTTGGAAGGACCCAGAGCGCCACGCTGGCAGAGGCACTGGAGCAGCAGCACAGTAGCACAGTGGTACAGTAACGCTTGCCGCGGCAAGACCTTGCCGCACCTGACAGCTTGGCGCAACCCATAGTTTGCCGTGCAAGGTAACTTGCCGGGGCAAGTACCTTGCCGCAGCCGCTATCTTGCCGCAGCCAAGTACTTGCCGGGGCAAGTACCTTGCCGCGGCAAGTACTCTGCTTCAGCAATGCCTAGGCTGGGCCTCAGCTGTCCCTCCCGGCAAGCTCCTCTTGCCGGGGCCTTAACTCTTGCTTTGTATACTTTGTTCTTGGATGGCTTAGTAATCTTGAGCTTCTCTCTGGCTGTCCTCCCGCAAGCCTGGCCGCGGGATGCTACTACTGCCCGTGCACAAGTACGGGGTACTAGGGTACCCCTATTCTAGTACACCGACAGGAGCCCCCGGGCCTGGGCCACACAATGTGCCGGGCGTTGTTGGGCCAGGCCCAAACAGTGCACGGGCACGCATGGCTAGGATAAGCCTAAACGTCCCTATGCTGTTTAATTGCACGCTCTCCCACGCGTCGCGCGTTGAACGCGGAGCGTGGGAAGCGTGCGCAGCCATCTCGAATGACGAAGGGGCGGATGGTTCCGCATCTTTCCCCATAAAAGGAGGGACCTGCAGAAGCACTCGCACACCCCTCTCACCATTCTCGATCTCCAAATCTCCGCCTTCTTTTTCCTCCGCTCTAAAACAAAAGCGGTTTCCCAATCCTCCGCCACCGCGCCCGTCCGCATCTCCCTCGGTCCTCAGCTCCGCCTTCACCATGCCTCCCAACGGAGAAAAGGGGAAGACGGGGAAGTCCTCAAGGACGGAGACCCAGGCGCAGATGAAGAGGCAGAAGTACGCGCTCTTCGCTCCGACGCTCACGGGGGCGGATCTGAAGGCCAAGTTCCAAGGCATGTGGGCCGCGAGGTCCAAGGCGCATCCGGCCACCTGCGTTCGCACAGCCACCGACGAGAGCGAAGTGAGCAAGTACCCCTTCTTCGCTTGCTACTTTTGGTGCGGGCTCTACCCACCGTACTCGGATTTCTTCAGCGACGTCATGTACACCTTCAACCTCCGGCTTCTGGATCTCACACCGAATGCCGTATCTACCATGGCAATATTTGCGCATCTGTGCGAGAACTTCGTCGGCGTCGCACCCAACACCGCTCTGTTCAGGCATTACTTCACTCCCCGTGCTGAAAAGGGGGAGCCTCTCACTGTTGGCGTCTCGTTCGTTTCAAGATTGGGCGCCAAGGAGCATTATCTGAAGGGGGATCTCCGCCCAAGATGGGGAGAAATCCGGTCTGAATGGTGTTGGATCATTGACGACGAGCCGCCACCATACTGTGAGCTTCGCAAGACCAAGCAGCGCGTGGCACAGACTGGAGCGATCTGGATCCCCAGGACAAAAAGCTGGAGATTGCCGCTGCCAGGATCATACGGCTCAGGGAGGCCGGGCTCACCATAGGGATGGTTGGCGCAGACTTCCTCCGCCGCCGCATTGCTCCTCTGCAGCAGAGAGGAAGGCCGGCCTCTGATTGGAAGAACCCAGCCGATATCATGCGGCTGCGCCCTGGACTGATCAACAACTTCACAGTTCTGCAGCACGACTTTTTCATGCGAGAACTATTCAAGCAAGAGACAGATCCAGAGAAGCGCGACAAGGCGTTCACGCTGCCGAAGCACATCGTGCCCCTTTGCAACAACTCCGCATTGAGTGCAATCATCGCTATGATGCCGCTCTGCAATGCGCACAGCGTTGAAGCAACTTGGGACGTGCTGCTCGAAGAAGACGTGCGGCGATTCTTTGACTCCACAGTCGAAAAGCAGGTCCGGGTGGAGGAGTGGCTCGTCCGCAACACCACTGAGCAAGAAATATAATTCATTGCTCGAAGAGTGGAGGAGGACAGGCTCGCCAGGGAAGCTGGCGATTTTGGTTATACTTTGGCGGAGCTTGACGAGGCACAAAAGGAGAGCCTTGCCGAGCAGGGGATGCTTGCCGGGAAGGGCGAGCTCGCCGCACCCGGCAAGGATGTCGGGCCAAGCCAGCTTGCTGACGAGTCAAGCAGCTCGGAGGATGAGGGCTCCTCTTCCGAGGAGGGCACCGAAAGCCCACCGCAGTCAGAGTCCCCAGCCCCTCTGAGGAGGAAACGCCTTCGCAGGCTTGGCAAAGTGGCTGAGCGGCAAGAAGTTCAACAACCGCCGGAGGGCCGTTCGACGCGCTCGACCGCAGCAAGGGTTGGTGCTGCGGGAGTGTCTCACGCGGCCCCGGCAACTGGAGCAGGGTCATCAAAAACCGCTGCTACTACCCCTGCCAAGCGGCCAAGGAGCCCAGCTCCCCCTCCTCCCCCTCCTCGCACGGAGGCGGACTTTGATTTTTCCGCTCTCAGCGAAGAGGACGACGAGGAAGAGTAAGTTCCCTTGCCGCGACCCTCAATCTTTGTAAGGTTTTGTTTCTGTCCTCACTTGTCGCGCTCCGACCTTGCTTCCGCAGGGAGGAAACTTTGGCGGAGAGGACAAGGAAGAGAGCTAAGGTCTCGACGAGCAAGACCGTGGTGGTCGTCGAAGATGAGCCCACGGCAACCACCGGGAGAGCGTCTGAGACCGTCCCGACCAGCTCGGAGCCCAGCCCTCGTTGCAGCCCCCAGCGTAAGTATTTCAACTACCTTTCGCCGGCGGTCGCTGAGGAACAAGCATTTTGTTACTGACATCTTTGGGCTTGTAGGAGAGGAGCAGCAAGTGGAGTCATCTGAAGGTGCTCCAGAAGTACCACCCCCCTCGACCACACCGCCAAGGAGAAGATCTCCGGTAAGGGCTCCCACTAGCGAGCCGAGCCACGAAGAGGAGCCGGCAAGCGCCGAAGTGCCAAGCACCAGCGCTGGCGACCCCACCCCAATGACAAACGTTGACGGGGGAGGGGAGCCCACCGCTCTTGAGCTCAACACGGGTAAACCCACTTGCTATAAAACTCTTTCTGCTTTCTTTCTTTTGTCTTCTTGAATTTCTTCCTGAAGCTCTTTTTGCCTTACTTCTCGGGTTGGCAGAGCCCTCCTCGGTGGAGCCAATGAACATTGACTCTTCTGCCGAGGAGAACACCACAGGGGCCGTCGACGACGAGGCCGCCAAGGCCGCCGCTGCCAAGGCCGACAAGCTGGCAGCCGACAAGCTTGCCGACGAAGAAACTGCCAATGCTGCCGAAGAGGCCGGCAAGGCCGCCGAGGATAATACCGCCAAGGCGCCCACCGATGAAGCCGCCAAGGCTGCTGAAGCTGAGGCTGCCCAGAAGGCTGCTGAGGAGGCCGGCGAGGGAGCCGGTGGTCGTACTGACGGCCCTGAGGCCACAGGAGCGCCAGGCGCTACTCCGACCACGGGTCCTTCAACCACTGACGAGGCGGCAGCGCCCAACTCGCCTCCGCCAAGCAAATACGTCCGGGTCGGCGAGAACGTCTACGTCAGCCTCCCCTGGACGGTGGGCTCCAGAGCGCCAACCGAGGAGGATGTTGTGGATGAGGAGATCCTTGCCACTGCCGGGCTCCAGCTTGTGGATGCGCCAGGCGCCAGCAGTAGCAGCACGTCTAAAGAGGAGCAACTGCTTCAAAAGCTGCTGAATCTTCATCGCGCCCGACGGGAGAAGCTAGCTTCCAGGGAGGCGCTCATCGAGAAGGCCGAAGCTGACATGCTGAGGCGCGCGGAGATCTTGGCGGATGTCCGCGCGCGATCTCTTAATGCGTTAGAGGCCAAGCGGGCACAGCTGGCCGAAGAACGGCAGGCCCTCCTCCTGATGAAGCAAGACATTGAACAAAAATAGGAGGAGACCGCCAAGGAGTTGTCTGCTCGGGCCGGTGATCTGAACCAGCGGAAAGTGGACCTTGACGCTCACGAAGAAGAACTTGCCGAGCGCAAGAGGAAACTTGCCGAAACCCTCCGACAGAAAGACGAGGAGGTGGCAAGACTTGTCGCAGAGCGGACCCAGGGGAAGGCACAAAAACACCAGAAGGAAATCGAAGCCTTGGCCCAAGAGTACGCCAACAAGTTGGTGGAGGCCACCAACGCTGTCGCTGCTACAGAAGTGAACAGGAAGGAAACGGAGGAGAGAGTGGCAAGACTAGAGGCCGCCCTCAAGGCAAACGGTGACAAGCTCTCAACGCTTGAAAGTGAGAGGGCAAAGGTGACCCACACTTTGGCGGAGATGCAAGTTACCATAGCCAAGAAGAACAATCTGCTTGCCGCCGCCAATGACTCCAGAGCAGACCTGAAGCTGAAACTGACCACGCTGAAGGAGACGCTCGACACCACCAGAAAGCGCGAAGGGCTTCTAATGGCAGAGCTCCAGAAGGAAAAGGGTCTGCTTCAAGACGCTATTGCAACCCACAAGAAGTTCAGGGATAACGTGGGGATCTTCACAGATAGGCTTGCCAGCGCAGCCGAGGACATCGACAAGGAGCTGACTGCCCTGAAGGTGCCGGACTTTGGGTACTCCACCGACAAGAACACGCAAACTAGCGTCAAGCTAGCCGAGTTCTTCGACGGAGTAGTAGAAGCACTCCAACAGCTCCAAGTCAATCACAAGGCTCAACTGGCCGACGAGTCACGCAGGCTTTGCCGGGGAGTTCTCCGGAGGTTGTTGGTGAAGATAGCATACAGAAACCCGGGCGTCGACTTCAGCAACATCTTCAAAAGCTTGCCGAAGGGATACGACCCCGCGCCACTAGAAGCCCTTGTCGCGCCCATCGTGGAGAGGGTGGACCAAATCCAGAGAGTCGAAGGCGAGCACCGCAATTAGAGAGCCCATTCTTCTCCCTCCTTGCCGCCGTTAGACATGTTAAAGAACAATCTGTTTAAGCCGCGGCAACTTATCTTGTAATATAACATGTAATATTTTGAAGTTAATGCATGTCATCTCCCTTGAGCAATTTCTTTCTTTGTGTGTACTTGCCCTACGCTTATAGGAAACTTGCCGGTGCGCGCACCATCGCCGCGAGCGCTGGGTGCGGGACTCCAGCAGCCTGCTGGCGGTGCCGCTGCCGGCAAGCAACCTTGTCGCGCTCAGTGCGGCCACTTAGGTTGTTGAGCGGACTCGAAACAAGGTAAGGGCGCGACCGATTACGCTTAGGTTCCGTCGCGCACAGGTTTTCCATACAAAGAGTAGTATTGTTCAAGGAAGATAACCTTGAAAATAAAAAAGAACTTGGTTATTTAAACTTTGGCACTTAGCTTTGTCGCTGATCTCTCCGCGGCAAGGTCTTGTCACTGCATGCCGCTGCCTTCTACCCGGCAAGGCAAAGTTTCTTTGAACGACGCCTGGTCCATATCATTATCCCATCTCCCCCGACAAACTTGTGCGCGAGGGAAGCTTCTGTCTTTTTGATAAAAAGAAAGAAGAGAAAATAAAGATATAGGAGCTTGGCGGCTCGTTAATGCTTACCAGGGAGGCTGTACTGCACAGTATGTCAGATAATCATGCAAAATAAAAGTAAACATGAAATCGTGAAAAACTGCGAAATACAAAAGCTTTATTTATGCACAGGGTCTGCGCCTGGCTTTGTACAAAGGATTACATGCAACAGCGGCAAGACTTGTACAAAAGGTGGTTGCCGGGGAAGGGCCCGGCAACCGCGCCTTATGGAAAAAACTTACGGAGATGCTCAATGTTCCAGGAATTGATCACTGGAATGCCATCCCCGGTCTCCAGGCGGACAGCGCCGGGCCTGGTGACTCGTTTCACCCGATAAGGGCCTTCCCACTTCGGCGTCAACTTGTTTGAATTCTTGGCCGACTGAACGCGCCGAAGAACAAGGTCGCCTTCCTCGAGACTTCTGGCATTAACTTTGCGGCTATGGTAGCGACGCAAAGCTTGCTGGTAGCGAGCAGCTCTCACAGCAGCCTCAAGACGATCCTCCTCGAGGAGCACAGCGTCATCTTGCCGCAGTTGCTCTTGCTCAAGCTCATCATAAGCGAGCACTCGAGGTGACCCGTATACGAGTTCCGTGGGGAGAACTGCCTCTGCTCCATAAACTAGAGCAAAAGGCGTCTGGCCAGTAGCTCGATTTGGCATCGTCCTGATCGACCAAAGAACCACTGGCAGCTCCTCGATCCAGTTTTTGCCGCACTTGCGCAGCCTGTCGAAAGTTCTCGTCTTGAGCCCACACAGCACTTCAGCATTTGCCCTTTCAGCTTGACCGTTGCTTCGGGGGTGAGCAACAGAAGCGAAACAGACCTTGGCGCCAAGGTCTTCGACATACTGCATGAAGGCGTGGCTCGTGAACTGGGTACCATTGTCGGTGATGATCCTGTTAGGAACACCAAAGCGACAAACAATTCCCTTGAAGAACTTGATGGCTGATTGTGCTGTCACCTTCCTCACTGCTTCCACTTCTGGCCACTTCGTAAACTTGTCGATGGCCACATACAAGTACTCGAAGCCCCCGGTGGCACGGGGAAAGGGGCCGAGGATGTCGAGCCCCCAGGCTGAAAATGGCCAGGAGAGAGGGATTGTCTGGAGAGCTTGAGCTGGCTGATGAATCTGCTTGGAATGAAACTGGCACGCTTCACACTTGGTTACTAGTGCAGTTGCATCCTGGAGGGCGGTGGGCCAAAAGAAACCTTGCCGGAAAGCCTTTCCAACAAGGGCTCTTGACCCTATGTGGTGACCACATATGCCTCCATGAATCTCCGCCAACAGCTCCTGTCCTTCTTCCCGGGGAATACACTTCAATTTCACACCGTTTGGTCTTTTTCTGCACAGCATGTCATCGACAAATTGATACATATTGGACCGTCGGGCTACTTTCTCCGCTTCTTCCTGCTCTTCGGGAAGTTCTCCTGTCTGAAGGAAACGGACGATCTGCTGCGCCCACGCTGGAGCCTGTGGCTCGACAACGAGGACTAAAGGCATTTCTTCTGCTGCGGGAACATCAGGCCCTACGGCAAGAGCTCGTCGCTCTACCAGAGCCGGCCGTTCCCCGACGAGCTTGGCGGGAACAGCCGCCTCAACGACAAGAGCCTGGGGCCCTGCTGGAGCGTGCTGTCCTTCAACAAGCATGTTGGGAGCAGTTGCTTCAACGACGGAAGCCCAAGGCCTCGTCGGAGCATCTTGCTCCTCAGCGCTTCGATCAGGAGCGCCTGCTTCAACGACAAGGACCCAAAGTCTCGTCGGAGCAAGTTGCCCCTTTGCCTCTAGCCTAGGAGCACCCGCTTCAACGACAAGAGCGTGAGGCCTTGTCGGAGCAAGTTGCCCCTATGCATCTTTGGCGCTGGCTTTGGCAGCCTTCTTGCCGGCGGCTTCGGGGAGCTCTGCCGGGAAGTAGTCGCCAGAAGCCAACTTCCTCTTCCTGCCTTGCCCTACTGATGGCGTCACGGATGGCTGAGTTAGTTGGAGCACAAAAGTGCCTGGCTCCACAGGCAATTTGAGTGCGGCGCGCTTTGACAAACCATCGGCAATGTCATTCTCAGCACGTGGGACGTGCTCCATTTGTAGGCCGTCAAAGCGTTCTTCCAACTTCCTCACCTCATCTACATAAGCTTCCATCAATGGGCATTGGTAGTTCTTGTTCACTTGCCTGACGACAAGCTGCGAATCTCCCCTGACAATAAGCTTCTTGATCCCAAGGTCTGCCGCGATCCTGAGACCGGCAAGCAACCCCTCATACTCTGCAGTATTGTTCGTCGCCTGTTCCTTGGGAAAGTGCATTTGGACCACGTACTTGAGGTGCTCTCCGGTGGGTGCGACAAGCAGTACGCCAGCACCGGCGCCTTGCAGCGAAAAGGCACCATCAAAGTACATGAGCCACTCTTTGCTTGTCTCCTTGCCGGGGAGAGTCATCTCTGGGATTTCTTCGTCTGGCGTTGGTGTCCATTCTGCGACAAACTCTGCCAAAACTCGGCTCTGTATGGTTGATGTACTCTCAAACTTGAGACCAAAGCTCGACAACTCCAACGCCCACTCGACAATCCTGCCCGTCGCTTCTGGATTTTGCAAAATCCTTTTCAGCGGGAAGCGAGTGACGACGGTAACTTCATGTGCTTGAAACTAATGGCGCAGCTTTCTCGAGGCCATGAGAAGGCCGAAAAGCAGCTTCTGCACACCAGAATACCTTGACCTAGCTCCCTGCAGAAGAGAGCTCACAAAGTAGACCGGGCGCTGCACCATTTTCTTCTTTTGTATCACTTCGCCTGACTGCGCGGACGAATCCTTGTCGGTAGCAAAACTTGTTGCCCCCAGCTTGTCGCTGGTCGTGCTTGCCGCAGTTACTGCCTCCTCATCCACCTCTCTCTCCGCTACCAGCGCAGCACTAACCACTTGATTGGTTGCCGCTAGATACAGCAACAACTTCTCTTGTGGTTTAGGCGCGACAAGTATTGGAGGAGAGGAGAGGTATCTCTTCAAGTCTTGCAGCGCTGCCTCCGCCTCCGGAGTCCATTTCAATGGACCTGCCTTTTTTAAGATTTTGAAAAATGGTAGGGCGCGCTCAGCTGACTTGGAGATAAACCTACTGAGGGCAGCAACACAGCCGGCAAGTCGTCGTACATCCTTGACGAGCTTCGGTGCTTCAATTTGCTCAATGGCTTTGATCTTGTCAGGATTGGCTTCAATTCCACGTTGAGACACAAGGAACCCGAGAAGCTTGCCGGAGGGAACTCCAAACACGCACTTCTCGGGGTTGAGCTTCAGGTTGATCTTGCGCAGATTTACAAAAGTTTCTTCTAGATCTTGAACCAAAGTAGCCCTGTCTTTGCTTTTGACCACTATATCATCCATATAGGCTTCCACATTTCTGTGCAGCTGAGGCTCAAAAGCAATCTGGACGGCTCTTGCAAATGTCGAACCAGCATTTTTCAAACCAAATGGCATACGTACGAAACAGTATGTGCCACAGGGTGTGATAAATGCGGTCTTTTCCTCATCTTCCTCAGCCATGAAGATTTGATGATACCCTGAATATGCGTCAAGAAATGAAAGCAAATCACATCCTGCCGTGGAGTCAACAATCTGGTCTATGCGGGGCAAAGGAAATGGGTCTTTGGGACAAGCTTTATTGACATCAGTGAAATCAATACAAAGCCTCCATTTTCCATTCGCTTTGCGCACGACAACAGGATTGGCCAACCACGTAGGATGGAGCACTCCTCTAACGAGGCCTGCTGCTTCCAACTTCTTGATTTCTTCCGCAATAAACTCTTGCCGCTCCACAGCTTGCTTTCTGGCTTTCTGTTTGACGGGCCTCGCGTGTGGACAAACGGCAAGGTGGTGCTCAATTACTTTCCTGGGAACACCGGGGATGTCGGACGGTTGCCATGCAAATACGTCGACATTCGCCCGCAGGAAAGCAACGAGCGCGTTTTCCTATTTGTTGTCAAGTGTGGCACTGATGGTGAAGGAACCACCAGTGCCATCCTCCTTGGCGGGCACCTTCTTTGTCGCCGGCGGAGCGGCTTTGTTCTTCTTACACTTGCCGGTGGAGCTCGTGCCGGACTTCCTCTTGTTCTCCCGCCCGAGAGCTTCAGCGGCAGGTGCCTTGGCGGCAGTTGCGGCAGCTGCTTCCCGGTAGATCTTGTCGGCGCAAATAAGCGCATCCTTCTTGTCGCAAGGAACTGTGATAACACCTACTGGACCTGGCATCTTCAACACGTTGTAGGCATAATGAGAGGCTGCCATGAACTTGGCGAGCGCTGGACGGCCAAGTATCCCATTATAACGCAATGGAATATCGGCAACATCAAAGGTGACCTTCTCGGTCCGGTAGTTCAGCTCGCCGCCAAATGTCACTGGCAGCGTGATCTTCCCTTTCGGCTTGCTCCTTCCTGGATTGACACCTTGGAAAGTACCAGTTTCCTCAAGCTCGCCGTCAGAGATTTGAAGTTTCCGGAGCACAGCGGGCGAAATCAGATTCAAGCCGGCCCCACCGTCAACTAACATCTTCGTGACCTTGAGGTTGCGGATCGTTGGTGAAACCAACATCGGCAAGCACCCGACCGCCGTTGTGCGGTCAGGGTGGTCCTCAATGTCAAAGACGATAGGCGTGTCAGACCACTTCAGAAGCTTTCTGGCGTCAACAGATGGTTCCGCCGCATTGATCTCTCGCGCCCACTGTTTAAGTTGGCGGTGAGAAGCATGCAACGAAGCACCACCGTCAACACACAAGACTTCTGCGGCTTTCTGAAATTCGTGCTCACTGGATTCTTCATCATCTAGATCATCATCATCATCATCTTTGTCGCGGCCACGAGGAGGCCTGTCTCTCTGCTGCTGCTTGGCCTTGCCTCGACGCCCTCCTCGGGCAGTGCGCTTCTTGCCGGACCCGCCAGCACCTTCTGGGGCCTTCTCCTTGTCGCGCCTCTCATACTCGGCTTTCTGCTGTTCGACAAGCTGCTCGACTCGTCGACAGTTCTGGAGATCGTGTCCCTTGGTGCGGTGAATCTTGCAATATTGCTTGTCGGAGCCGTCCTGCTTGTCGGCAGCCGCCAAGGCCTGGCAGTTGGCGCACGCGGCAATCTCCTTGCCGGAGCCCTCGACTTTGGCCTTGTCGGCGCTGCCGTTGCCGCTGGACTGCTCGACGGCAAGCACAGCTTTGCCCTTTTTCTTCCTGTTGTTCCGCCACCGGCCCTTCTTTGCCGGGGCGGTACCTTCGCTGTCAGAGCTCCCCCCTGCGCCAACACCTTCACCGGGAAGTTTCCTTCCCTCTTCAGCGCGCGCACACTTGTCGGCGAGAGCATATAGCTGGCCAATGTCTCTGACCTTGGTCATCGCCATTTCCTCCCGCATCTTGCGGTTACGCACGTTCTGATGGAACGCGCTAATAACCGCAACAGGGTGAACATCTGGGATGTTGTACTGTACGCGGCTGAACCTTTGAATGTATTTGCGCAGGGGCTCTCCTTCCTTCTGGGGGATGAGATGAAGATCACTCTCCTGGCCATGAGGTTGATGACCGCCAGTAAAGGCACCAACAAACTGATGGCACAGGTCCGCCCATGAAGAAATGGAGTTCTCCGGCAAGTGCATGAGCCATGAGACGACGTTGCGCTTTAACACGAGCGGGAAGTAGTTAGCAAGAATCTTGTCGTCTCGTCCCCCGGCAGCTTGCACCGCAATGGTGTAAATGCTGAGGAACTCCGACGGGTGTGTCTTGCCATCATACATCTCCGGTACGTCAGGCTTGAAAGCCTTGCGATTGGGCCACTGGACCTGCCGCAGCTCACGGGTGAACGCTGGACAACTTACCGCGTACGGCAAGTCGCCAGGATCCCCTGGCGCATGCATGTCAACAGCGGGCCCTACGCGTCTGTCGGACTGACGATGCGCTTCTCTCCTTCGCTCGATAGTGGTACGAGCGTCTTCTCCTCTGCGTTCCTGAAGAACGAGGCGCTGGTCACGACGAGCTCGCGGGTCAGACGACGCCGTGGAATCATCGCCACGGGGGTCGTTTCGACGTGTCAGCGACCGAGGCCGTCTGGGTGGGGAGTGTACGGTTGTTGCCCCCTCGCCGTTCTTGTTGGTGACAGCATCGTCACCAGTTCTCTTGTCGGCCGCGCGCACTGGGTCGGCATCAGCGAAGCTGAGAAGGCTCTGAATGGTTGCCCTCCACTCGTCAAGCTTATCTGCTGGTGGAGGGAAGTTCAGGAGTAGCTGCGCACGCGCCAACGCTTCTGCTGGTGAGGGAGGTATTGAGTGGCGTGAGGACTGTGGGATGCTCTTACTCCTAACGGTGTTAGAAAGAGCATCTCCACGCCCAGGCGACCGCGCCTCGACCCCGCCAACGTGTTGTTGCGTATGGTGACCCCGCGCATCTCGAGATTGATGCGCAAGTTCATTATCCAGGGAGCGCCTGGCACCTGGGGCGTCAGGACGCTGCCTGTCACGGGCTTCTTGCGAAGGCCGCGGCGTCTGAACCGGCGCAGGCGTTCCAGAACGCGCAGCACCGTTTGTGGAGCTTGCAGGGCCAGCAGCAGCGAGCAGCGCTGCGTTCCCAGACCCAGCAGCGCCAAGATTGGCGTTGCTGGCCCGGTTTTGGACAGGTGGAGGTAATAGGAGCTCTCGCTCTCCAGTCCCCCCAGCAGCCGCAATCACGTCGGCACCCTCCTGCACGGGAGCAGGCGGGTTGGACGTGGACGCACCAATGGCTGAAGCCTTCTTTTTTGGAGCCATAAGACGGAGAATGGCCCAAAAACTAGCGCACAAATCGCTAGATTAGGTTCACACAACCTCCTTGCCCCCTACCTGGCGCGCCAAAGATGTCGGGGACGAATCCGCGATCACCTATGGGACCCAGGGAAGGACCCCTTTACGTTCGGCAGGGAGAGACGGTCGCACGAAGAGCAAATCTAGCGAAGAACACGACAGTGCACGAGAGAGATTTACCCAGGTTCGGGCCGCACGGATGCGTAAAACCCTACTCCTGCTTTCTTTGGTTTATTATCTGTATGATTGTTCTAGCTCCAGGAGCGCTACAGTACAGAGTAGCTGCGTACAATACTGGAGTTCTCCCTTTTTCAGTCCCTCCTTTTTTCAGTCCCTCCTCCCCTCACGTTGCCTATGGGCCTCCTTTTATACGCACAAAGGGGTCACCAACAGGTGGCAAACAGTAAAGGTAGAGGTGGAAAGCTGCTACAGTAAAGCCACTATTACCAGGATGACATGTCCTACCTACCACTGACGGCAGGGGACAAGGGCATTAAATGCCCATGCCTTTGCTGTCCACATACATGTACCCGGACGTCTTGGACGTGGGAAAAGCCTATCCCACCTGCTCCTGCACCGCTAGCTACAGTGTACCGTTGTCTACACAGTGCCCTGCCACACACGCTTGGAAGGACCCAGAGCGCCACGCTGGCAGAGGCACTGGAGCAGCAGCACAGTAGCACAGTGGTACAGTAACGCTTGCCGCGGCAAGACCTTGCCGCACCTGACAGCTTGGCGCAACCCATAGTTTGCCGTGCAAGGTAACTTGCCGGGGCAAGTACCTTGCCGCAGCCGCTATCTTGCCGCAGCCAAGTACTTGCCGGGGCAAGTACCTTGCCGCGGCAAGTACTCTGCTTCAGCAATGCCCAGGCTGGGCCTCAGCTGTCCCTCCCGGCAAGCTCCTCTTGCCGGGGCCTTAACTCTTGCTTTGTATACTTTGTTCTTGGATGGCTTAGTAATCTTGAGCTTCTCTCTGGCTGTCCTCCCGCAAGCCTGGCCGCGGGATGCTACTACTGCCCGTGCACAAGTACGGGGTACTAGGGTACCCCTATTCTAGTACACCGACAAAACCTTACAGAACATAGATATGGACTCGAGAGATTACATTATTTGAACTAAAATTTGGCAAATGCCGGAAGTTTAAGATTGAAAAAAGATAAGTGCCCTGTAATCTCCTCTTTTCGTTTTCCCTCCACCAGGCACTGCGGTGGAAGGAGGAAAAGACGAGAAAGGGCACCCAAGTAGGAGCCCGTCCCGGTCCCGTCACAACCCACCTGGCGCAGCCTGACAAGACTGAGAGTGGCGAGGCTGCGAAGGAGGAGCGTGGAAGCAGGGTGGCGTTCCCTGGTCACCACCTCCAGGACCAGCAAGAAGCCCCGGCTTAGGCCCCGGTGGAGTCATCCACCAAAGCCCAGCCGGAAGACTGCTGGAGGGGAGGCGAAGGCACCAAGGGAACATCCCTCCCCGGCTGTCACCCAAGGAGGCTGGTGATGATGGTGCCGGGGAGGGAGGGGAAGAGCGGAAAGACGAGGCGGCAGGTCCTCGGTCGGAGGCAAAGGCATCCACGCCATCGTACTCCGACCTGACCTCCCACCACCCGCCTTCTCCGCCTTCCCTCGTTTTCTCTCCGTCAACACTGCTCCGGGGGAGCGCCAGGACTCCAACCCGACGCCTTCCCCGGAGAGACGGCGAGCGACCAAGACGGCCAGGGGGCTCGGGACACACCCCTCCCGGCCTTGGTGGGCAGGAAGGCGCGCCTCTCGTCGACATCATCCCCACGGCTCCCGGATGGGGCAGTGCTGGGTTTACCGATGATTCCCAGCCCTGCCTCCCGGGCGCGCCCCAGAGACGCCAAGGACCCGATCGCCAAGACCACGAGCGGCGGCGACCCGAGGCTGGACACCGCACTACCCAACGGGCAAACGGCCGTGGCGAAAGGAGCAAGCATTCCCTCACAACAGGAGAGCTTGGTATCTCCCGCACTACGAGCAGCCCGTCCACGACGCCTTCTCCGAGCATGGACCAGGCTCACACCCCGAACGCCAACACTCAACAACTCTAGGTGCAAGATGGAGCCTGGAGCTTGGCCCCGGGCCTTTCTCTTCAACATGACCAACGAAAGGCAAGAACAGGGGAAGAAAGGATCTGGAGATGGATGGCTCGGCTCTCCCTCCGCCCCTCCTTTTATAGGCGGAGCAAGAAAGGGAGCCGCTCCCTCAACAAGCAATCGCCGCCCCTCTCTGCCAATTCAAGAAGACCGCGCCCTCGCCTTGATGCTCTCCCGCACCACGCGTCTCCATTACCTACCCTATGTGATGCATGCTGCATACATGGCTAAGGATAACGACGTGGTGGGAAGAGTAAATTGGCAGTTTCTACCCCGTGTGTTAAAGTCATTCACGGGCCATTGTAAAGATGGCCCCACCACGATTGGCTTTACACGATGCACAGGAAAACCAGAAACTGGCCCAGAGTCAAGATTAATGAAGAAGCAAAGAAGACTCCAAGAGATCAGCCTCTTCAGCGCCCCTGCCTGTGCACTTATTAGGACCTACCCCGACAACGCCCGGCAGCGCGATCGGGGCAGGCATGGGGGCTTCTGTCGGCGCAACAAACCATGGGTTTGTTGCCCTGACTGTGCATAGGCACGAGAACAAGATTACAACACCAAGGCCATGTCAAGATACAAGAGACCAAGATCTTCGAAGAACCAGCGGGTAGGTTAAGAAGGCCAAGACCAAGACAGAGAAGTGAGACACTGTAACACCCCCAGTGGTTAACTACAGTAATCACCCTTTTGATTATGCCATGTCATCATGTTTAACAGTGCATGACCACCATTAGCATTATATTGCATTTCAACTCCTAAGTCAAAATCCAAATTTAAATGTAAGTGGAAAATAAAAGTTATCCAACATAAAAACTAAAATGTGCAGCATGTTGCAAATATTCCCAAAGCTTTTATAAAATTGATTGCAACATTTATTGGAATTGTAAAAGGACTCAAACAGCAAGGAACAGTAGCAAAACAGCACTATTTAATCCTTTTTCAATTAAATAAAATCCAAACAAAAAGGTATGGGCATCAAACCAATTTCTAGCAGTGACTAATGATGCACCATATTTATTTGGGCTAGTCTCATATTTCACAAAAGTGTTTTGAAATAAAAACAAAAGCCTAAACAGAAACTAAAAAGAGAAAACAGAAAAAAAAATTAGAAAAAGAAAAAAAAAGAGAAAGAAGCCCACCGCTGCCTGGGCCGCGAGTGCACAGTGCGGCCTGAACCACCTAGCTCTTCCCCTACCCCGCACTGCTCACCCGCGCTGCCTCGTTGTCGAACACCTGACGCGCGCACGCACGCCCGCGCCCCGACCCCCCCTCTCTCCCGCTCGACAGCGTGCGCTCTCGCTCGCCGTGGATAAAGGGCAGCACCCAGCGCTCCCCCGGCCCCCCTGGCCACTCCTCAACTCTTCCCTCTCTGCTTCCCCCTCACCCGAGCGCCAACTACGCCATGGCTTCGGCGTAGCCACGGCCACCGCGCCCCATACGCCTCCCCGACGTGTCCCTGAGCTTCGCCGGCGGCCTCTACTTCGCCTGCGCCGACTGGACCGAGCCGAGGACCCCGGCATCGTCCCCAACTCCGTCGTCTTCAACCCGCGGCCGCCCGCATCGCCGCCGTCGATTCGCCGCCTCGAGCCCACCCCGAACCCACTTAAGCACACCTGTAGGAGCGCTGTAAGCTGCCGCTTTGTCTCCCTCTCCTCGCGCCATCGTTTGCGGCCCCTAGCGAGCGCCTCCACCGTAGCCGAATGCGCCGCTGCCCGCCTCGTCGCCGGCATGGCTCCGGCGACCAAACAGCCCCGCAACTGTGCCCGCTCGCTTCACCGCATCGCGCAGGTCACGCCTACCCTCTTGACTCGTTCACGCGCACGCTGCAACGCCGTTCGCCGTCTCACCCGAATGCCACCGTCCGCCGACGAGCTCACCGCTCTCTGCTCCGACCACCGCAACTAGCGCCGGTAGGCTAGATCGACGCGGCTCGGGATGCCCGATCGAGAGCAAGAAACGGCGCTTGATTTGACCCACTGTACGTGAAACCCACAGCTCTCCCGAGCCTCCGCCGCGTTTTCGGGCTCGCCGGTGTTCAGCCGCTGGCCAGCCAACGTGGCAAGGGTGGGCCCCGCCTCCGTGCCACTGACTGTGGGCCCACGGGCCCCAGTTGACCCGGTCAGCCCGCTGACTGGGCTGGCTGTGTCACTGACACACGGGCCCCACCGCCTGTTAATTAATTATTTTGATTAAGTTAATTAGTTTAACCTAATTACACACTGACATGTGGGCCCAGTAGCCTAATTAGTTAATTAGTTAAAAATAAACTCTGTTTAGACTAATCAGAGGCTAACATGTGGGCCCCACTGGTCAGGTTTGACCCTGGACAGCCGACCGTTGACTGCTGACATCAGCATTACGTCACAGTGACGTCACCCTGCTACTGTTTCGGATAATGTTGTTTTAATTAATTAAATAAATTCCAGAAATTAATAAAAACTTTAGAAAATCATATCTTTTAAATCGTAACTCCAATGAAAATAAATTATATATGAAAAATGATCAGAAAATTGAGACGAATTCGAATACGCTACCCACATACCTGTTAGATGCCTCTAACTATCTGAACATGCAAATTTTTACCTGTTTCAGATAAATGAATAGTGCATGACTTTAGTAAAATAATTCCAAACAAATTTCTAAAATAACTAAATGACTTAGACATGTCTTCAGGCAACCCTGCACTGCACGTTAGCGTAGCCTGCTCCGTGTTGCTTATGTTGCTCTATATTTATACTGTTTCCTCCCACTCTTCTCTCTCGATAGCCCCCGACACCGACGTCGTCCCTGAGGCCGACGCAGCTCCGGAGCCCGAAGACACCTTTGACAACCTTGCCCTTGCCGCCGAGCAACCAGGCAAGCCCCCCTTCCCTTTTATCATCCCGATATCGCCCATTCTATTTCTCATGCTTCCATTAGAATTGCTGCTGCTGCTGCTTTACCTATTCTGATGCATAGCCTGTTTATTGTAACCTGCTGTTGATAATTACCTGCATACCCTACACTGTTTAGTATAGGCTGGGTAGAGACCTATCAGTGACCCCACTTATCCCGACTGCCGCGCTGGATCGTCAGAAGACCCGATCAACGGGATTGAAGACCAGGCCCTGACACCGCACATCACCCCCCTTAGTTGTAACGACACTGCAGCATTACTATCGAGTGCCGAGGGTGAAAGCTCTTGTAGCACTTCTGATGTTTACTCTGTAGAGTGGCTATTCGGTCGTGGTCATCGAGGGTGATTCCTCCTTCACCACTTCCGGTAACGACGCTGTCGTGCAACACATCAAGTGTGAACCCATCGAGGGTGAATCCTCCGAGTTCACCTTAACAAACACATCGAGTAGGAATCCAACGAGGGTGATACCTCGGATTCCCCTGATGTTATGGACACACGGATACTTGGACTTTACACTGTTACTTGGATAGGCGGGTCGACCCTGAGGGGTACCCGCGTGCGCCTGAGAGGCGAGTGTTGTGAAGACGGGTGCCTGTATGGTGCCCGAGTGATGAATACGAGGTGCGGCCGGGCATTCTTAACCCTTGCAACAAGTCCTCGAGATGGGGCGATGGGGTCACATCTTTCGTGAGTCTCTGCTCGTTTCCGCAAGCCCCTAGTCCTAACGATTTGGATATTTGATCCGAGCAGGCCTCTGGCCTGATAGCAGTAACCATCACGTGGGCATAGTATGGGCGTTCTGCATCGTATGCATCAGCCGAAAGCTCTGTCAGACGTCCAGTTCAGCATGGCGGCACGGTCGGATTGTGTCGGCCACCCGAGGCGATGCTGGTATCCACCCTGTGCGCAACGACCCGGAGGGCGAGGGGCGATGGCCAAGACCCCCTTGCGCTTAGGATGTAGACCGGCGGGGACCTCTCTGCTGAGCTGTAGGTAGGGCTGCGGTGTGTCGTTTGACCGAGACCGGGCATGACCCAGGAAAGTGTGTCCGGCCGGAGTTAATCGAGCGTGTTGGGTAAGTTGGTGCACCCCTGCAGGGAAGAAAACTTCTATCGATAGCCTGTCCTACGGTAAAGGACACTCGGAGTTGTATCCTGATTGATACAATTTTAGAACTGGATACTTGGATACTATGGCTCTGGGATTGCTTCTCGCAGGGAGTCGAGAAGGGATCTCAGGACGAGGTTGATGACTGTATGGCTCTGGGATTGCTTTCTCGCAGGGAGTCAAGAAAGGATCTCTGGGTGAGGTTGAGACTTAATGATACTGCTACATTATATTGTACTGTTCTACCCTCTTCTATTTCTGCAAGACCACTGAAGATGCTAGTCTTCGATAGGACTAGGTCTTCTCTCTATTCTGGCATTTCTGCAGCCCAGTCCACATATACAGCCTCCCCTTGAAAATGTTGCATATGTAGTGTAGATCCTTGCTTGCTGAGTACTTCTGAGTACTCACGGTTGTTTGTTTTCCTTTTCTCCCCATATCAGTTTGACGTGACCAAGATGACGGAGCCCCCTGAGACAGATGCCTCGTCGATCGACTACTACAACTACCCAGAGGATGGATACTACTACGAGCTTGCCGACGACCAGGAGTAGGATCAGAGGGTCCCAGGCAGGAGGCCTTCGCCTTTCGATCGTAGTGTTTTATTTTGCCCCGCCTTTCTAAAGGCCTTTCTGTACCTGTTTCATATCTGTACTCAGATATCTGATGCTTCCGCTGACGCTTGTACGCAAGCTTATGTATTCGAGCCCTCGAGGCCCCTGGCTTGTAATATAAAGCTTGTATGACTTTATTTATGTTTTAGAGTTGTGTTGTGATATCTTCCTGTGAGTCCTTAGGCTTGATCGTGTGCATTTGCGTGTATGATTAGTGCACGATTGGGCCGGGGGCGTCACAAGTTGGTATCAGAGCCGACTGCCTGTAGGAACCCCCTTTCCAACTCCTTGGCCGAAGTTGAGTCAAGTAACCGAAAATTGTTTTACTAACTTGGCTGTGTGGCTTACGGGCCCACGTCGCCAATTGGGTGGTATTAGTATCTTTTACTCCTCGACCTTTACTCTGGGACTATGAACTCTCTTCTATTCGGGTTAAAAGTTTACTAACGCCGGCACTTAGGATCTCGTAATTCTCGTCCACCCGGAGAGCTGGATATTTGTGCAATTTCTCTGATATTGATCTGATTAGTCTCATAATCATTTTCCTTTCCATTGTTTTGTTTAACCTTTCTCTCCGAGTTGTATCATACTCCGAGTTGTCAATCGATGAGACCGGATTCTGCATCAGAGTGCACACGGAGAGTAGGATCCAGCAAGTTGATCGATCATCGGTGTTTTCTAAACTTGATTTGAGGTTGGGTTACCATCAGATCCGTGTTCGTGAAGAGGATATTCCCAAGACTGCATTTGTTACTCGTTATGGCTCCTACGAGTACACTGTCATGTCATTTGGCTTAACAAATGCTCCAGCCACATTCTCCCGTCTGATGAATTATATATTCATGGATTACCTCGACAAGTTCGTCATGGTATATCTAGATGATATACTGGTCTATTCAAAGAATAAGGAAGAACATGCTGAACACCTCCGTCTTGTACTGGAAAGGCTCCGAGAACACCAGTTGTATGCCAAATACTCCAAATGTGAATTCTGGCTTTCTGAAGTAACTTACCTTGGTCATGTGATTTCCAAGGATGGCATTGCCGTTAACCCAGAACGAGTTCAGGCTATTCTGGACTGGACTCCTCCGAAGAACGTCAAGCAAGTGAGAAGTTTTCTTGGCCTTGCAAGCTATTGCCATCGATTTGTCGAGAACTTTTCCAAGATTGCTAAGCCTTTGAATGATCTGCTTCACAAGGGCGTTAAGTTCGAATGGACAGAAAAATGTCAGGAAAGTTTCCAAACACTCAAAGACAAGCTGACATCTGCCCCAGTACTATCTCCTCCAGATACCCGCAAAGACTTTGTGATCTATTGTGACGCATCCCATGAAGGATTAGGCTGTGTCCTAATGCAAGAGCGTAAAGTGATTGCTTGTGGCTCTCGTCAGTTGCGCCCACATGAAGAGAATTATCCGGTACATGATCTAGAACTAGCTGCTGTCATCTATGCACTGCAGTTGTGGCGACATTACCTCCTCGGTAATCATTGCGAGATATACACGGATCATAAAAGTCTGAAGTACTTGTTCACTCAGCCGTCTTTAAACCTTCGTCAGCAAAGATGGATGGAGGCCATTGCGGACTATGATTTGGGTATATCCTATACCCCTGGCAAGGCTAACGTGATGGCTGATGCCTTAAGCCGCAAGTCCTATTGCGACAACCTCATGGTTAGGCGAGCTCAACCTCGTCTTTTTGAAGAACTGTGCAAGCTGAATCTGTGTATTGTTCCACAGGGCTCTCTAAATAACCTTGTGATACAACCAGATCTTGAGAAAGCTGTTAAGGATGCGCAAGCTAAAGATGCTGAAATTGATCTCATGAAGAAAGATCTTCACCTTGTAAAGTACAGGGATTTCTCGCTGTCTGAAGATGGAACCTTGTATTTCAGAAACCGCATTGTGGTACCTCGCTTCGAACTCATGACTGACAAGGTCATGAAGGAGGCACATGATACCCCGCTGTCTATTCATCCAGGTAGCACCAAGATGTATCGTGATCTCCGTCAAAGGTACTGGTGGTCTAGAATGAAGCAGGACATTGCTCGCTATGTTGCTGAATGTGATGTGTGTCGTCGCGTTAAAGCAGAACATCAGAAACCAGCTGGAATTCTGCAACCACTTCCTATTCCTCTATGGAAATGGGATAAGGTTCAGATGGATTTCGTTACAGGACTTCCCAGGTCACAGAAGGGTCACGATGCTATTCTTGTCGTCGTCGACCAACTCTCTAAAGTTGCACACTTTCTGCCCGTCAAAGAGACTATCACTGCTAGTCAGTTAGCAGAATTGTATATCTCCAGGATTGTTTCACTCCACGGTATTCCGAAGGAGATTAGTTCGGACCGTGGCGGTCTTTTCACTTCCAAATTCTGGGAAAGTTTCCAAACAGCTATGGGAACTCATATTACCTGGAGTTCAGCTTATCACCCCCAATCCCAAGGCCAAGTCGAACGAGTCAATCAGGTTCTTGAAGACATGCTTCGGGCTTGTGTTATTTCTTTCGGCAAGAAGTGGGAAGAATCTCTCCCGTATGCCGAGTTCTCCTACAACAACAGCTATCAAGCCAGCTTGAAAATGGCCCCCTTCGAAGTACTCTATGGACGTAAGTGTCGAACCCCTCTGAATTGGTCAGAAACTGGAGAACGACCACTCGTGGGTCCGGATATTATTCAACACGCCGAAGAACAAGTTCGTATTGTCCGAGAAAATCTCAAGGTGGCTCAGGACCGCCAGAAGAGCAACTATGATCGCAAACGATGGGGTTTGACTTATCAACCTGGTGATCAAGCTTATCTTCGTGTCACTCCTATGAAGGGCACTCACCGTTTTGGAATCAAGGGCAAGCTAGCTCCACGCTATATTGGTCCTTTCCACATAATTGCTAGGCGTGGTCAGGTGGCATATAAATTGGAGTTGCCGCCGCAATTCTCTCATATCCACGACGTCTTCCATGTGTCGCAACTTCGTCAATGTTTCAAGGAATCTCCGCACCGAGCTGTGGATCATGAAATGCTCGAATTGCATGATGATCTTTCATATAAGGAACATCCGATCCGCATCCTCGATGAAGCTGAACGTCGGACCCGTCAGAAGGTTACCAAGTTCCTCAAGGTGCAGTGGTCAAATCATACTGAAGATGAAGCCACTTGGGAATGCGAGGATAATCTTCGTGCGGAATACCCCAAACTTTTTCCTTCTACCTCTTAATTCTCGGGACGAGAATTCTTGTTAGTGGAGGAGTTTTGTAACACCCCCAGAGGTTAACTACAGTAATCACCCTTTTGATTATGCCATGTCATCATGTTTAATAGTGCATGACCATCATTAGCATTATATTGCATTTCAACTCCTAAGTCAAAATCCTAATTTAAATGAAAGTGGAAAATAAAAGTTATCCAACATAAAAACTAAAATGTGCAGCATGTTGCAAATATTCCCAAAGCTTTTATAAAATTGATTGCAACATTTATTGGAATTGTAAAAGGACTCAAACAGCAAGGAACAGCAGCAAAACAGCACTATTTAATCCTTTTTCAATTAAATAAAATCCAAACAAAAAGATATGGGCATCAAACCAATTTCTAGCAGTGACTAATGATGCACCATATTTATTTGGGCTAGTCTCATATTTCACAAAAGTGTTTTGAAATAAAAACAAAAGCCTAAAAAGAAACTAAAAAGAGAAAACAGAAAAGAAATTAGAAAAAGAAAAAAAAAGAGAAAGAAGCCCACCGCTGCCTGGGCCGCGAGTGCCCAGTGCGGCCCGAACCACCTAGCTCTTCCCCTACCCCGCACTGCTCACCCGCGCAGCCTCGTTGTCGAACACCTGGCGCGCGCACGCACGCCCGCGCCCCGGCCCCCCCTCTCTCCCGCTCGACAGCGCGCGCTCTAGCTCGCCGTGGATAAAGGGCAACGCCCGGCGCTCCCCCGGCCCCCCTGGCCACTCCTCAACTCTTCCCTCTCTGCTTCCCCCTCACCCGAGCGCCAACGATGCCATGGCTCCGGTGTAGCCAATGCCACTGCGCCCCATACGCCTCCCCGACATGTCCCTGAGCTTCGCCGGCGGCCTCTACTTCGCCTGCGCCGACTGGACCGAGCCGAGGACCCCGGCATCGTCCCCAACTCCGTCGTCTTCAACCTGCGGCCGCCCGCATCGCCGCCGTCGATTCGCCGCCTGGAGCCCACCCCGAACCCACTTAAGCACACCTGCAGGAGCGCTGTAAGCTGCCGCTTTGTCTCCCTCTCCTCGCGCCATCGTTTGCGGCCCCTAGCGAGCGCCTCCACCGTAGCCGAATGCACCGCTGCCCGCCTCGTCGCCGGCATGGCTCCGGCGACCAAACGGCCCCGCAACTGTGCCCGCTCGCTTCACCGCATCGCGCAGGTCACACCTAGCCTCTTGACTCGTTCACGCGCACGCTGCAACGCCGTTCGCCGTCTCACCCGAATGCCACCGTCCGCCGACGAGCTCACCGCGCTTCGCTCCGACCACCGTAGCTAGCGCCGGTAGGCTAGATCGACGCGGCTCGGGATGCCCGATCGAGAGCAAGAAACGGCGCTCGATTTGACCCACTGTACGTGAAACCCGCAGCTCTCCCGAGCCTCCGCCGCGTTTTCGGGCTCGCCGGTGTTCAGCCGCCGGCCAGCCAACGTGGCAAGGGTGGGCCCCGCCTCCGTGCCCCTGACTGTGGGCCCGCGGGCCCCAGTTGACCCGGTCAGCCCGCTGACTAGGCTGGCTGTGTCACTGACACATGGGCCCCACCGCCTGTTAATTAATTATTTTGATTAAGTTAATTAGTTTAACCTAATTACACACTGACATGTGGGCCCAGTAGCCTAATTAGTTAATTAGTTAAAAATAAACTCTGTTTAGACTAATCAGAGGCTGACATGTGGGCCCCACTGGTCAGGTTTGACCCTGGTCAGCCGACCGTTGACTGCTGATGTCAGCATTACGTCACAGTGACGTCACCCTGCTACTGTTTCGGATAATGTTGTTTTAATTAATTAAATAAATTCCAGAAATTAATAAAAACTTTAGAAAATCATATCTTTTAAACCGTAACTCCGATGAAAATAAATTATATATGAAAAATGATCAGAAAATTGAGACGAATTCGAATACGCTACCCACATACCTGTTAGATGCCTCTAACTATCTGAACATGCAACTTTTTGCCTGTTTCAGATAAATGAATAGTGCATGACTTTAGTAAAATAATTCCAAACAAATTTCTAAAATAACTAAATGACTTAGACATGTCTTCAGGCAACCCTGCACTACACGTTAGCGTAGCCTGCTCCGTGTTCCTGATGTTGCTCTATATTTATACGGTTTCCTCCCCCTCTTCTCTCTCGATAGCCCCCGACACCGATGTCGTCCCTGAGGCCGACGCAGCTCCGGAGCCCGAAGACACCTTTGACAACCTTGCCCTTGCCGCCGAGCAACCAGGCAAGCCCCCCCCCCTTTGATCATCCCGATATCGCCCATTCTATTTCTCATGCTTGCATTAGAATTGCTGCTGCTGCTGCTTTACCTATTCTGATGCATAGCCTGTTTATTGTAACCTGCTGTTGATAATTACCTGCATACCCTACACTGTTTAGTATAGGCTGGGTAGAGACCTATCAGTGACCCCACTTATCCCGACTGCCGCGCTGGATCGTCAGAAGACCCGATCAACGGGATTGAAGACCAGGCCCCGACATCGCACATCACCCCCTTTAGTTGTAACGACACTGCAGCGTTACTATCGAGTGCCGAGGGTGAAACCTCTTGTAGCACTTCTGATGTTAACTCTGTAGAGTAGCTATTCGGTCGTGGTCATCGAGGGTGATTCCTCCTTCACCACTTCCGGTAACGACGCTGTCGTGCAACACATCAAGTGTGAACCAATCGAGGGTGAATCCTCCGAGTTCACCTTGACAGACACATCGAGTAGGAATCCAACGAGGGTGATACCTCGGATTCCCCTAATGTTATGGACACACGGATACTTGGACTTTACACTGTTACTTGGATAGGCGGGTCGACCCTGAGGGGTACCCGCGTGCGCCTGAGAGGCGAGTGTTGTGAAGACGGGTGCCTGTATGGTGCCCGAGTGATGAATACGAGGTGCGGCCGGGCATTCTTAACCCTTGCAGCAAGTCCTTGAGACGGGGAGACGGGGTCACATCTTTCGTGAGTCTCTGCTCGTTTCCGCAAGCCCCTAGTCCTAACGATTTGGATATTTGATCCGAGCAGGCCTCTGGCCTGATAGCACTAACCATCACGTGGGCATAGTATGGGCGTTCTGCATCGTATGCATCAGCCGAAAGCTCTGTCAGACGTCCAGTTCAGCAAGGCGGCACGATCGGATCTTGTCGGCCACCCGAGGCGATGCTGGTATCCACCCTGTGCGCAACGACCCGGAGGGCGAGGGGCGATGGCCAAGACCCCCTTGCGCTTAGGATGTAGACCGGCGAGGACCTCTCTGCTGAGCTGTAGGTAGGGCTGCGGTGTGTCGTTTGACCGAGGTCGGGCATGACCCAGGAAAGTGTGTCCGGCCGGAGTTAATCGAGCGTGTTGGGTAAGTTGGTGCACCCCTGCAGGGAAGAAAACTTCTATCGATAGCCTGTCCTATGGTAAAGGACACTCGGAGTTGTATCCTGATTGATACAATTTTACAACTGGATACTTGGATACTATGGCTCTGGGATTGCTTCTCGCAGGGAGTCGAGAAGGGATCTCAGGACGAGGTTGATGACTGTATGGCTCTGGGATTGCTTTCTCGCAGGGAGTCAAGAAAGGATCTCTGGGTGAGGTTGAGACTTAATGATACTGCTACATTATATTGTACTGTTCTACCCTCTTCTATTTCTGCAAGACCACTGAAGATGCTAGTCTTCGATAGGACTAGGTCTTCTCTCTATTCTGGCATTTCTGCAGCCCAGTCCACATATACAGCCTCCCCTTGAAAATGTTGCATATGTAGTGTAGATCCTTGCTTGCTGAGTACTTCTTAGTACTCACGGTTGCTTTGTTTTCCTTTTCTCCCCATATCAGTTTGACGTGACCAAGATGACGGAGCCCCCTGAGACAGATACCCCGTCGATCGACTACTACAACTACCCAGAGGATGGATACTACTACGAGCTTGCCGACGACCAGGAGTAGGATCGGAGGGTCCCTGGCAGGAGGCCTTCGCCTTTCGATCGTAGTGTTTTATTTTGCCCCGCCTTTCTAAAGGCCTTTCTGTATCTGTTTCATATCTGTACTCAGATATCTGATGCTTCCGCTGACGCTTGTACGCAAGCTTATGTATTCGAGCCCTCGAGGCCCCTGGCTTGTAATATAAAGCTTGTATGACTTTATTTATGGTTTAGAGTTGTGTTGTGATATCTTCCTGTGAGTCCTTAGGCTTGATCGTGTGCATTTGCGTGTATGATTAGTGCACGATTGGACCGGGGGCGTCACAGACACCACCAGGAGAAAAGCCTCCCTTGCCGGGCAGGCGGACCTGGCAGGGGCAGGGGCTCTCCCGGAAGGGAGCATTCAAGACGTCCCGGCAGGGCCTGCCGGGACTCACGAGGGCAAAGACACCTCACCAAGCCATCTCACCATGACCCACGTCGTTGATCAATGCGGTGTCAAGCCGCAAAGTGACTAAGTGGCAACCATTCGCCACATGGCGGCTTCTTTCTACAGGAAATACCTACAGATTACACCCGTCCTGCGGCGTGTCAAGCAAGAAGGCATGAAGCTGGCAAGATGAGCCCGGCAAGGCTTGCCGGGCGAGCAACGATGTGACATTGAGTGGTGCATTTAATGCACTCTATTAGCCTGCGGAATCAGGTATGATAGCACTGTTTGCTATCTTATCAGTGCGTAATGACTGTTTTGCCATTGTGGTGACCCCTTAACCTATAAAAGGAGGCCCATGGCAACCGAAGCAAGGGTTGGAAAGTGGAACACCACCATGCTCATATGCGCGTAGTCACTGCCTCCCCAGGGCGAGCCTACCGGGCCAGTGTACTACGCTCCACCACCACTTTTCCACAATCAATCCACCAAAGCAAGAGTAGGGTTTTATGCCTCGCGGTGGCCCGAACCTGGGTAAAATTGCCTCTGTGATCTCTGCCGTGCTGCCCCATGTTCTTCTGCTCTTTGTGCGACACGACATCCCCCCTGCCGAACCAGCAAGGGGCCCCTTGGCCCCATAGGTGGCCGTGGTTTCCCACGACAGCGGGTCTCTGTTTCTCCTACTTTAGTTGAATCGAATTTGACTACGGCGGGTCCTTGAAGAAGGTTAAAACAACAAACTTGATAATCACCGTTGTGGTTTTTGCGTAGTTAAGAATGGTTCTTGCTAGAAGCCCATAGCAGCCACGTAAAACTTGCAACAACAAAGTAGAGGACGTCTAACTTGTTTTTGTAGGGCATGTTGTGATGTGATTTGGTCAAGACGTGATATGATATATGTTATTGTATGAGATGATCATGTTTTGTAATATCGACAACCGGCAGGAGCCTCAGGGTTGTCTCTTTACTGTATGAAATGCAAGCGCCATGTAATTGCTTTACTTTATTGCTATGCGGTAGCAATAGTTGTAGAAGCGATAGTTGGCGAGATGACCCCGACACAACGATGGAGATCAAGGTGTCGAGGCGGTGACGATGGAGATCATGACGATGCTTTGGAGATGGAGATCAAAAGCACAAGATGATGATGGCCATATCATGTCACATATTTTGATTGCATGTGATGTTTATCTTTTATGCATCTTATTTTGCTTAGAATGACGGTAGCATTATAAGATGATCCCTTCACTAAATTTCAAGATAAAAGTGTTCTCCCCGAGTATGCACCATTGCCAAAGTTCGTCGTTTTGAAGCACCTCGTGATGATCGGGTGTGATAGACTCTATGTTCACATACAACGGGTGTAAGACAGTTTTGCACATGCAGAATACTTGGGTTAAACTTGACGAGCCTAGCATGTACAGACATGGTCTTGGAACAATTGAATGAAAGGTCGAATGTGAGTCATATAGTAGATATGATCAACATAGAGATGTTCACCATTGATGACTACCCCATCTCACGTGATGATCGGACATGGGTTAGTTGATTTGGATCATGTATAACTTAGATAAACTTGAGGGATGTTTATTTAAGTGGGAGTTCATTAGTAATTTGATTAATTGAACTTAAATTTATCGTGAACTTAGTCTTAATAGTTTTTGCATATCTATGTTGTAGATCAATAGCTTGCAATATAGCTCCCCTATTTTTGATATGTTCCTAGAGAAAACTAAGTTGAAAAATGATAGTCGCAATGATGCGGACTGGGTCTGTGATCTGAGGATTATCCTCATTGCTGCACAAAAGAATTATGTCCTTGATGCACCGCTAGGTGACAGACCTATTGCAGGAGCAGATGCCGACGTTATGAACGTTTGGCAAGCTCGATATGATGACTACTTAATAGTTGAGTGCGCCATGCTTTATGGCTTAAAACCGGGACTTCAAAAACATTTTGAATGCCATGGAGCATATGAGATTTTCCAAGAGCTGAAATTGGTATTTCAGACTCATGCCCGTGTCGAGAGGTATGAGACCTCTGACAAGTACTTTGCCTACAAGATGGAGGAGAATAGCTCAGCCAGTGAGCATGTGCTCAGAATGTCTGGGTACTACAATCGCTTGAATCAAGTGGGAGTTAATCTTCCAGATAAGATAGTGATTAACAGAGTTCTCTAGTCACTATCACCAAGCCACTAGAACTTCATGATGAACTATAATATGCAAGGGATGACGAAAACGATTCCCGAGCTCTTCACGATGCTGAAATCGACGAAGGTAGAAATCAAGGAAAGAGCATCAAGTGTTGATGGTTAACGAGACCACTAGTTTCAAGAAAAATGGCAAGGAAAGAAAGGGAACTTCAAGAAGAATGTCAAGCTAGTTGTCACTCCCGTGAAGAAGCCCAAAGCTGGACCCAAGCCTAAAACTGAGTGCTCCTACTGCAAAGAAAATGGTCACTAGAAGCGGAACTACCCCAAATACTTGGCGGATAAGAAGGATGGCAAAGTGAACAAAGGTATATTTGATATACATGTTATTGATGTGTACCTTACTAGTGTTCGTAGTAGCCCCTGGGTATTTGATACCGGTTCAGTTGCTAAGATTAGTAACTCAAAATAGGAGTTGCATAATAAACAAAGACTAGTAAAGGGCAAGGTGACGATGTGTGTTGGAAGTGATTCCAAGGTTGATATGATCATCATCGCACACTCCCTCTACCTTCGGGATTAGTGTTGAACCAAAATAAATGTTATTTGATATTTGCGTTAAGCATGAATATGATTAGATCATGTTTATTGCAATACGGTTATTCATTTAAGTTAGAGAATAATTGTTGTTCTATTTACATGAATAAAACCTTCTATTGTCATACACCCAATGTGAATGGTTTATTGAATCTCGATGGTAGTGATACACATATTCATAATATTGATGCCAAAAGATGCAAAATTGATAATGATAGTGCAACATACTTGTGGCACTGCCGTTTAGGTCTTATTGTTGTAAAGTGCATGAAGAAACTCCATGCTGATGGACTTTTGGAATCACTTGATTATGAATCATTTGATACTTGCGAACCATGCCTCATGGGCAAGATGACTAAAACTCCATTCTCCGGAACAATGGAGCGAGCTAATAACTTATTAGAAATAATACATACTGATGTATGCGGTCCGATGAGTGTTGAAGCACGCGGCAGGTATCGTTATTTTCTGACCTTCACAGATGATTTGAGTAGGTATCGATATATCTACTTGATGAAACACAAGTCTGAGACATTTGAAAAGTTCAAAGAATTTCAGAGTGAAGTGGAGAATCATCGTAACAAGAAAATAAAGTTGCTACGATCTAATCGCGGAGGCGAATATTTGAGTTACGAGTTTGGCCTTCATTTAAAACAATGTGGAATTGTTTCAAAACTCACGCCACCTGGAACACCACAGCGTAATGGTGTGTCCGAATGTCATAACTGTACTTTATTGGATGTGGTGCGTTCTATGATGTCTCTTACAGATTTACCACTATCGTTTTGGGGTTATGCATTAGAGACAGCCGCATTCACGTTAAATAGGGCACCGTCTAAATCCGTTGAGGCGACACCGTATGAACTATGGTTTGGGAAGAAACCTAAGCTGTCGTTTCTTAAAGTTTGGGGTTGCGACACTTATGTCAAAAGGCTATAGCCTGATAAGCTTGAACCCAAATCGGAGAAGTGTGTCTTCATAAGTTACCCTAAGGAAACAATTGGGTACACCTTCTACCACAGATCCGAAGGCAAGATCTTTGTTGCCAAGAATGAATCCTTTCTAGAGAAGGAGTTTTCTCTCGAAAGAAGTGAGTGGGAGGAAAGTAGAACTTGATGAGGTAATTGTACCTTCTCTCGAATTGGAAAGTAGCACATCAGAGAAATCATTCCCATGATGCCTACACCAACTAGAGAGGAAGCTAATGATGATGATCATGAAACTTCAGATCAAGTTACTACTGGACCTCGTAGGTCGAACAGAGCATGTTCCGCACCAGAGTGGTACGGTAATCCTGTCCTGGAAGTCATGACCATGGCGAACCTACGAACTATGAAGAAGCTATTATGAGCCCAGATTCCAATAAATGGCTTGAGGCCATGAAATCTGAGATAGGATCCATATATGAGAACAAAGTGTGGACTTTGGTGGATTTGCCCGATGATCGGTAAGCCATAAAGAATAAATGGATCTTCAAGAAGAAGAATGACGCTGATGGTGATGTTACTATCTACAAAGCTCGACTTGTCGCAAAAGGTTTTCGACAAGTTCAAGGGGTTGACTACAATGAGACTTTCTCACCCGTAGCGATGCTTAAAGTCTCTTCGAATCATGTTAGCAATTGCCGCATTTTATAATTATGAAATCTGGCAAATGGACGTCAAAACTGCATTCCTTAATGGATTTCTTAAAGAAGAGTTGTATATGATGCAACCAGAAGGTTTTGTCAATCCTAAAGGTGCTACCAAAGTGTGCAAGCTCCAGCGATCCATCTATGGACTGGTGCAAGCATCTCGTAGTTGGAATATACGCTTTGATAAGGTGATCAAAGCATATGGTTTTATACAGACTTACGGTGAAGCCTGTATTTACAAGAAAGTGAGTGGGAGCTCTATAGCATTTTTGATATTATATGTGGATGACATATTGTTGATTGGAAATAATATAGAATTTCTGGATAGCATAAAAGGATACTTGAATAAGAATTTTTCAACGAAAGAACTCGGTGAAGCTACTTACATATTAGGCATCAAGATCTATAGAGATAGATCAAGACGCTTGATAAGATTTTCAATGAGTACATACCTTGACAAGATTTTAAAGGAGTTCAAAATGGATCTGTCAAAGAAGGAGTTCTAGCTTGTATTGTAAGGTGTGAAGTTGAGTAAGACTCAAAGCCCGACCATGGCAGAAGATAGAGAGAGAATGAATGTCATTCCCTATGCCTCAGCCATAGGTTCTATAAAGTATGCCATACTGTGTACCAGACCTATTGTGTTCCCTGCCATGAGTTTGGCAAGGGGGTACAATAGTGATCCAGGTGTAGATCACTGGACAACGGTCAAAATTATCCTTAGTTACCTGAGAGGACTAAGAAAATGTTTCTCAGTTATGGAGGTGATAAAGAGTTTATCGTAAAGGGTTACATCGATGCAAGCTTTGACACCAATTCAGATGACTCTGAGTCTCAATCTGGATACGTATTGAAAGCGGGAGCAATTAGTAGAGTAGCTCCATGCAGAGCATTGTAGACATAGAAATTTGCAAAATACATACGGATCTGAATGTGGTAGACCCGTTGACTAAACTTCTCTCATAAGCAAAACATGATCACACCTTAGTACTCTTTGCGTATTAATCACATGGTGATGTGAACTAGATTATTTACTCTAGTAAACTCTTTGGGTGTTAGTCACATGGCGATGTGAACTATCGGTGTTAATCACATGGTGATGTGAACTAGATTATTGACTCTAGTGCAAGTGGGAGACTGATGGACATATGCCCTAGAGGCAATAATAAAATGGTTATTATTATATTTCCTTATTCATGATAAAGGTTTATTATTCATGCTAGAATTGTATTGATCGGAAACTTAAATACATGTGTGAATACATAAACAAATACCGTGTCCCTAGTAAGCCTCTACTAGACTAGCTCATTGATCAAAGATGATTAAGGTTTCCTAACCATAGACATGTGTTGTCATTTGATAATGGGATCACATCATTAGGAGAATGATGTGATGGACAAGACCCATCCGTTAGCTTAGCATATTGATCGTTCAGTTTATTGTTATTGCTTTCTTAATGTCAAATACATATTCCTTCGACTATGAGATTATGCAACTCCCGGATACCGGAGGAATACCTTGTGTGCAATCAAACATCACAATATAACTGGGTGATCATAAAGATGCTCTATAGGTATCTCCAAAGGTGTTTGTTGAGTAGGCATAGATCGAGATTAGGATTTGTCACTCCGAGTATCGGAGAGGTATCTCTGGGCCCTCTCGGTAATACACATCATAAGAAGCCTTGCAAGCAAAGTGACTAAGGAGTTAGTTGCAAGATGATGTATTATGGAACAAGTAAAGAGACTTGCCGGTAACGAGATGGAACTAGGTATGAAGATACCGACGATCGAATCTCGGGCAAGTAACATACCGATGGACAAAGGGAATTACGTATGTTGTCATAAGGTTCGACCGATAAAGATCTTCGTAGAATATGTAGGAGCCAATATGGGCATCCAGGTTCCGCTATTGGTTATTGACCGGAAAGGTGTCTCGGTCATGTTACATAGTTCTCAAACCCGTAGGGTCCGCACGCTTAACGTTCGTTGACGATATAGTGTTATATAAGTTATATGATTTGGTGACTGAATGTTGTTCGGAGTCCCGGATGAGATCACGGACATGACGAGGAGCTCCGGAATGGTTCGGATTAAAGATTGATATATAGGACGATGATATTTGGACACCGGAAGAGTTTTACCGGATAGAAATCGGGTCACCGGAAGGGGTTCCGGACACCCCCGGGAGGTTAATGGACTATATGGGCCAAAGGGGGGAACACACCAGCCCACAAGGGGCTGGCACGCCCCTCCTAGGCCGCCCTTGGGGAGAGAAGGAAATGGGGGAGTCAGCCTCCCCCTTGCTTTCCTCTCCCCCCCTTTTCCTTCCCCCCTCCAGCAAATATGGAAGGGGGGCGCGGCCAAGGGCAGGAGCCCAAATAGGATTCGGCCCTACTTGGGGCGCCCCTTGGCCTCTTCCCTCTTCCCCATCTATATCTATATACATCGTATGTGGCAGTCCAGTTGAAATCTCTAAAAAGACAAATATTTAGGAACAGAGGGAGTATATGTGAATTATGCAATGCCATCTTCTTTAGCCACGCATCATATACGTGAATCATGCAATGCCATTGATACGTCTCCAACGTATCTATAATTTTTTATTGTTCCATGCTATTATATTATCTGTTTTGGATGTTTTATATGCATTAATATGCTATTTTATATTATTTTTGGGACTAACCTATTAACCTAGAGCCCAGCGCCAGTTTCTGTTTTTTCCTTGTTTTTGAGTTTCGCAGAAAAGGAATACCAAACGGAGTCCAAACGGAATAAAACTTTCGCGATGATTTTTCTTGGACCAGAAGGAAACCAGGAGACTTGGAGATGAAGTCGGAGGAGCCATGAGGCGGCCACAAGGACGGAGGGCTCGCCCAGGGGGGTAGGGCGCGCCCCCCACCCTTGTGGGCCCCTTGTGCACCTCCTGACCTAATTCTTTTGCCTATATATACCCAAATATCCCCAAACCAACAGGGGCATCCACGAAAAGACTTTTCCACCGTCGCAACCTTCTGTACCCATGAGATCCCATCTAGGGACCTTTTCCGGCACCCTGCCGGAGGGGGATTCGATCACGGAGGGCTTCTACATCAACACCATTGCCCTTCCGATGAAGCGTGAGTAGTTTACCACAGACCTATGGGTCCATAGCTAGTAGCTAGATGGCTTCTTCTCTCTCTTTGATTCTCAATACCATGTTCTCCTCGATGTTCTTGGAGATCTATTCAATGTAATACTTTTTTGCGGTGTGTTTGCCGAGATCTGATGAATTGTGGATTTATGATCAGCTTATCTATGAATATTATTTGAATCTTCTCTGAATTCTTATATGCATGATTTGATATCTTTGTAATTCTCTTTGAACTATCGGTTTGGTTTGGCCAACTAGATTGATTTTTCTTTCAATGGGAGAAGTGCTAGCTTTGGGTTCAATCTTACGGTGTCCTTTCCCAGTGATAGTAGGGGCAGCAAGGCACGTATTGTATTGTTGCCATCGAGGATAAAAAAGATGGGGTTTTCATCATATTGCTTGAGTTAATTCCTCTACATCATGTCATCTTACTTAATGCATTACTCCGTTCTTTATGAACTTAATACTCTAGATGCATGCTGGATAGCGGTCGATGTGTGGAGTAATAGTAGTAGATGTAGAATCGTTTCGGTCTACTTGACACGGACGTGATGCCTATATTCATGATCATTGCCTTAGATATCGTCATAACTTTGCGCTTTTCTATCAATTGCTCGGCACTAATTTGTTCACCCACCGTATTATTTTCTATCTTGAGAGAAGCCTCTAGTGAAACCTATGGCCCCCGGGTCTATTTTCCATCATATAATCTTCTACTTTTCATCATACAAGTTGCCGATCTACTATTTTGCAATCTTTTACTTTCCGATCTATAAAACAAAAATACAAAAAATATTTACTTTATCGTTTATCTATCTCTATCAGATCTCACTTTTGCAAATTACCGTGAAGGGATTGACAACCCCTTTATCGCGTTGGGTGCAAGTTGTTTGATTGTTTGTGCAGGTATTCGGTGATTTGTGCGTTGTCTCCTACTGGATTGATACCTTGGTTCTCAAACTGAGGGAAATACTTATCTCTACTTTGCTGCATCACACTTTCTTCTTCAAGGGAAAAACCAATGCAAGCTCAAGAAGTAGCAACCACACATAACCACGACAATTGCTTAGCCGTGTGTGGCGCCCCCCTCCACAGTTTAGTCCCTCGGTCATATTTTTGTAGTGCTTAGGCGAAGCCCTGCGGAGATAGCTTCACCATCACCGTCACCACGCCGTCGTGATGCCGGAACTCATCCACTACTTCGCTGTCTTGCTGGATCAAGAAGGTGAGGACGTCACCGAGCTGAACGTGTGCTGAACGCGGAGGTGTCGTACGTTCGGTACTCGATCGGTTGGAGCGCGAAGAAGTTCAACTACATCAACCGCATTACTAAACGCTTCCGCTTACGGTCTACGTGGGTACGTAGACACACTCTCCCCTCTTGTTGCTATGCATCTCCTTGATAGATCTTGCGTGCGCGTAGATTTTTTTTTGTTTTCCATGCAACGTTCCCCAACAGACATACCATCCTAGCCCGTCGATAGTGCGTGTTGTCATTGGCAACATCCTTGCCTTCCTTACAACCCAGACTTGATCATGTTTTGGTTGTACCTTAAGTTCGTTGCTATTCTTGAAACTGTTCCTTGTGTATTTCTTGTGATCTTCAGATCCAACCTTTGCTTAAACACCATATCATCGCCGCCCCGAAGCATGACTGTGGTACTTCGAATAACAACAATAACATTGGAAGGGCAATGCTATATGTTTCTTGATTCATTATCCAAACACCATTGAATGGGTAAACATCATGATTCTCCTTGCCCCTTTATTTAAAGGGTTATGTACTTGGTGACCTGTCATGATTATCCTGCTCTTCTTGCTCTTGAGAAGGATATACACCTAATACTTGAGAATAATCACATTTTCCTTTTCATTGGTATGTTTAATCTAATAATCACATTTTCCTTTCCATTGGTCTGTTTAACCTTTATTGTAATTTATATGATCTAAGCAGTAATAATTCCCTTCTTATGTAAGCACCCAACCCTGTCAGTATAACCCTGTTACTATTGTTGAAGACATTCTGGTAACCACCACTGGACGAGAACCTTGCCTATTGGTTTGCCTCATCTTAACGAGCAGGATAATGGTTATCCTTGTCCCTCGCCCCTAGTACTGACATTGTTGCCAACATAACCGACATGATGCCCCTCTAACAAGCCTTCTATCGTGATCGCACAAGATGCCACCACCCTTCTTAATCATCATGGTGGTATGAATGTTGATCACTTCGATTTTGATCATCCAGATGATTCAAAAATGCTCGAGTCCTTTGATAACCCACAAGTATAGGGGATCGCAACAGTTTTCGAGGGTAGAGTATTCAACCCAAATTTATAGATTTGACACAAGGGGAGCCAAAGAATATTTGCAAGTATTAGCAGTTGAGTTGTCAATTCAACCACACTTGGAGATTAATTATCTGCAGCAATATGATCAGTAGCAAAGTAATATGATAGTTTTGATAGTAGTAGTAGTAACAGTAGCGGTAACGGTAACAGTGATAGCAATAATTTTGTAGCAAGTGTAACAGCAGCAATAGCAGTAGTAACTTAGCAGAAACAATATGTGGAAAATTTGTAGGCATTGGATCGGTGAATTCGTTGGATGATATTCATCATATAATAGTCATAACCTAGTGCGATACAAAACTAGCTCCAGTTCATAAATATAATGTAGGCATGTATTCCGTAAATAGTCATACGTGCTTATGGAAAGAACTTGCATGACATCTTTTGTCCTACCCTCCCGTGGCAGCGGGGTCCATAAGTAAACTAAGGGATATTAAGGCCTCCTTTTAATAGAGAACCGGAACAAAGCATTAGCACATAGTGAATACATGAACTCCTCAAACTACGGTCATCACCGGAAAGTATCCCGATTACTGTCACTCCGGGGTTTATGGATCATAACACGTAATAGGTGACTATAACTTGCAAGATCGGATCTAGAACATAGATATAATGGTGATAACATAAACGGTTCAGATCTGAAATCATGGCACCCAAGCCCAAAGTGACAAGCATTAAGCATGGCAAAGTCATAGCAACATCAATCTCAGAACATAATGGATACTAGGGATCAAGCCCTAACAAAACTAACTCGATTACATGATGAATCTCATCCAACTCCCACACCGACCAGCGAGCCTACGAAGGCATTACTCACTCCCAGTGGGGAGCATCATGGAATTGGCGATGGAGAAGGGTTGGTGATGACAAAGATCGAAGATCCCCCTCTCCGGAGCCCCAAACGGACTCCAGATCTGGCCTCCCGATGAAGAACAGGAGGTGGCGGCGGCGGCTTCGTCTCGTCAAATGTGATAATTCTTTCTCCCTCATTATTTTTTCTGAAAATGTGATTTTATAGCATCGGAGATAGGGTCTGCGGGGCCACCAGGTGGGGACAACCCACCTGGGCGCGCCAGGAGGGGGCGCGCCCTAGTGGGTTGTGCTCACCCAGGGGCCCCCCTCTGGTGGTTCTTGGCTCCAGTATTTTTATTTTATTCCATAAAAAATCTACAAAAAGTTTCATTCCATTCCGAGAACTTTTATTTCTGCACAAAAAACAACACCATGGTAGTTCTGCTGAAAACAGCGTCAGTCCGGGTTAGTTTCATTCAAATCATGCAAATTAGAGTCCAAAACAAGAGTAAAAGCGTTAGGAAAAGTAGATATGACGGAGACGTATCAACTCCCCCAAGCTTAAACCTTTGCTTGTCCTCAAGCAATTCAGTTGATAAACTGAAAGTGAAAAAGAAAAACTTTTATGAACTCTTTTGCTCTTTTTTACATAAATAAGCTTAAGTAGCACCCAGGTTTTCAGCAAAGATAATGACTAACCATGGTGACAATAACTCTTAAAAATTATATTAACCATGTCAATGGCATAATCAACTAGCGAGCAATAATAAGATATCTCAAATGACAACACTTTGTCAAAACAACCATGATATAATATGACAACAGTGGTAACTCGCTAGCCCTTTCTAAGACCGCAAAACATAAATGCAGAGCACCTCCAAAGTTCAAGCAGCGACTAAACATTGTAATTCATGGTAGAAAAGATCCAGTCATGATGCATCCAACATTAGCTATACACAATGCATGAGGATGACAATAGTGCTCTCAGATTTGGAGCTTATTTGAGAAGGTGATGACACAACATAAAATTAAATAGATAGTCCCTTCGCAAAGGGAAGCAGTGATTTGTAGCAGTGCCAGAAAAAGGTCTTTAAAACAGAGATAAATGAAATTTTTAGAAATGCACCCTTCCTGTTTACTTCGCGACCATTAGTTATCGATATCCTCCATGCTAAACACATTAGTGGCGGTTCCCAAGTGATAAAAGTAAAGGTTTACTCCCCCTCCACCAACAAACACACTCCACGGCTAGCCGAACCCACGGGTACAGTCCACACCAACATCAGTCCAGGGGGAGTTTTGTTTAATTATTTGCAATTTGATTTCGGGACTGGGAATCCCTATTACCGCCCCTCCCATGCAAGGACGAGTGAATAAACACTCATCATGAGAATAACCCGCTTAGCATGGAAGATACCGACTACCTCCTGTCGCTCTATGAACAATCCAGGCACACAAAAACGGATGTTTATTTGAAGTTTTTAGAGGTGGCACCTGCAAATTTACTTAGAACGGCAGGGTAATATCGCATATAGGTAGATATATGGTGGACTCATCTGGAACAACTTGGATTTTAGGATTTTGATGCACAAGTAGTATTCCCGTTCATTACAGGCGAAGGCTAGCAAATAGGTTGAGAAGCGGCCAGCTAGAGAGCAAAAACGGTCATAAACATGCATTATGCATAAGTAACATTGGAGACTAGCATGAGTAGGATATGGACACCATGAACATAAATATCATAGAGGCTATGCTGGTTTTGATTCAACTACATGCATGAACATGTGCCAAGTCAAGCCACTTGAAACATTCAGAGGAGGATACCATATCATCATACCACATCACAATCATTTTAATGCGTGTTGACATCCAAGATATATCATTGTCCACTCCTAGCTATTAAGCATGGCATGAGAAACTATAATCTCTAATTGTCATTGCAAACATGTTTGATCATAATAAGCTGAATCATGGATACTAGGTTAAACATATTTACAAAAACAGAACAAGTTGAGTTCATACCCGTTTCTCTCTGCCACAGCCAGTTCATAAAATATCGTCATTATTGCCTTTCACTTGCACGATCGAATGATATGAAAATAATAATAGTGCAAGAGTGACGTGGACTAAGCTAGAATCTGCAAACATTTTATTCAAGAGGAGAAGACAAGGTTATATGGGATCTTTGTTATATCAATATCAATGCATATGAGAGCCACTCAACATTTTCATCGTGGTCTTCTCCTCGGTATGACTCAATAAAAAGGAAAGAATTTCAGAGAAACACACTGAAATATTTTTGGAGTTTTTAGTTTTTCTAGAAGAAAGCAAGTTAAAGAAAAAAAAGGAAAATAAAAACAAGAAAAACTAATTACACGGGAGAACTCCCAACAAGCAACACAAGAACAAAAGGAAATCTTTTTGGATTATCTTTTTAATACTACACCTAGCTAAACTAGAAGGAAAAACCGAAAAGAAGCAAGCAACATTTTTTTTGTGATTTTCTCAAAGTTTTTCAAACACACAAGAAGAAAGCTAGGAAATAAATCTAGCATGGATAATACAATGAAAAAGTGAGGATTCCGACAATTGGGATGAAATGTGGGAACATGAATGTAATGTCGGAGGAAATACATACTCCCCCAAGCTTAGGCTTTTGGCCTAGCTTGGTAATCACCATCTGCAGCCTGCGTAATAATCGGAGTGATAGCTCACGGAGGCTCTTGGTGCAGCCTCCTCAGCCCGCCAAGCAGCCACAACCTCTGTGTTGTGTGCGCGGGCCTCGCTCTCAAGAAAATAATAACTTCTATTGTTGTGATAATCAAAGAGAGCAGGCACAGGCAAAAAGGTGTGCAAAACAGAAACTTTATTGAAAAACAGGTTATATGTATAATCAGTGATCTCTCCCTTAAGGAACTTATGGCGCTTCATGGCCTCAAAGTCTAAGTACTGAGTAGGTAAGATGGGGTCATTAGGCCAAAGTGATACAACAAACTCCTTTGCTAAACGTGAAGCATAAATCCCACCATAAAAATATCCACTACCAGTGTAGTGTTGCAATCTGCCTGCAACAATCGCTCCAAGGTTATAACATTTAACACCGGTAAGAGCAGTGTGTACGAGGCTCAAGTTAGGAGCACATAGTGTACTACAATATTGTTTGCCTACGATGCATTTTCCATTAAATAGTGCAAAGTATTGAATTGATGGGAAATGAATACTTTTTGTTCTACCTTATGTCACCCCTCTATTCTCACCATAGCAAAGACTAGTCAAAAATGACTCATACTCAGACCTTGGTGGTTCGTCTAAAGAACCCCAAAATGGAATTTTACACACACCACTGAACGCATCTAGAGGCATTGTAATTGGACGGTCATAAAGTTTAAACGAAACTCTAGACTCACGAGGATGAAATTTAAACTCTTTAGTAAATGATTATGTGAGACTGAGATGCTGGTTGCACTTATCTTCAATGTAGGGACCGAGCTCGGCATTGTGAACATATTGCTCAAATTCTTCTTTAATAGCTGCCATCATCATGAAATTGTCGCAAGGCCATAAGCATGATTTGGTGGCGGCATCCCGTATTGAACTTGCACTTGGTTCAACATAAGACTGGCAGGTTGAGCCACTACTACAAGATGCCTCCGAGGACCTCCGCCTCAAAGAACTCCTTCCAAAGAGGTTCATCATATTTGCATATAATTTTCAAGTAGCAATCCCCCAAAACAGTTTTGGAAACGGAGCTTCGAGCAAAGTGATCAAAATCCACGGGTTTGAGAGCAAGAACACAAGAGAGAGAGAGCAATGGTGATTTTTTCTAGAGGTAGGTGATGACATGGGCTAAAGAGATAAGTGAGGGGGGCCACATGGGGACCACAACCCACCAGGGCGCGCCTGGGGCTACTGGCGCGCCCAGGTGGGTTGTGCCCACCTGGTGCACCGCCCTCTGATGTTATTTGCACTATAAATTCTTAAGTATTCAGAAAAAATCGTATTAAATTTTCAGGACATTCTGAGAACTTTTATTTTTGGGTCATTTTTTATTGCACGGGAAATTCAGAAAACAGACAAAACATGGCATTTTATTTTATTTTACTAAGAAAAACAGAAAATAAAAGTTGGGAGCAGAAGGTTGTGCTTACTAAATTCATCAACTTCATACCTCTAAAAAATGACCCATTAATAATGTTGATCAAGTCTTATTAACAACCACTTTCGATTAGCATGAAACCGAAGAACTTTCGTAAAACACTAAGTTACCTCAACGGGGATATGCATGTCCCCAACAATAAGCATTTCATATTTCTTTTTGGCAATAGGTAGAGGTAGTTGAAAACTTCCAATAGTGAGTGTCAGATATTTTTCAATAACATTAATACCATTCACTTGGAATTGTTTCTTCGGAAAATGCACCGTGTATTCATTACCATTGATATGAAAAGTGACCTTGCTTTTATTGCAATCAATAATAGCCCCTGCAGTATTCAAAAAGGGTCTACCAAGGATAATCGACATATTGTCGTCCTCGGGCATCTCAAGTATAACAAAGTCAGTTAAAATAGTAACATTTGCAACAACAACGGGCACATCCTCACAAATACCGATAGGTATGGCAGTTGATTTGTCAGCCATTTGCAAAGATATTTCAGTAGGTGTGAGTTTATTCAAATCAAGTCTTTTATATAAGGAGAAAGGCATAACACTAACACCAGCTCCTAAATCACACAAAGCAGTTTTGACATAATTTCTTTTGATAGAGCAAGGTATAGTTGGTATTCCCGGATCTCCAAGTTTTTTAGGTGCTCCATCCTTGAAAGAATAATTAGCATGCATAGTGGAGATTTCAGCTTCTGATATTTTTCTCTTATTAGTGATGATGTCTTTCATATATTTTGCATAAGGGGCCATCTTTAATATATCAGTCAAGCGAGTGCGCAAAAAGACTGGCCTAAGCATTTCAGCAAAGCGTTCAAATTCTTCATCATCCTTTTTCTTAGTTGACTTAGGTGGAAAGAGCATGGGTTTTTGAACCCATGGTTCTCTTTCCCTTCCATGCTTTTTAGCAACAAAGTCTCTTTTATCATATCTTTTATCTTTAGGTTGTGGGTTATCAAGATCAACAGCTGGTTCTATTTCCACATCATTATCTGGTTGTTTATCATTGTCTGTTTGAGTATCTTCATGAACATCATCATTATCTTTTTCATTATCACTAGATGAATGTTCATTACCAGATTGAGTTTCAGCATCAGAAATAGAAACATCATTATTATTTTCAGGAGGTTTTTCTATTTCAGGTTCACTAGAGGCATGCAAAGTCCTACCATTTTTCTTTTTCTTCTTCTTTCTAGAAGGACTAGGTGCATCAGTGTTAATTCTTTGAGAGTCTTGTTCAATTCTTTTAGGGTGTCCCTCAGGATAGAGTGGTTCCTGAGTCATTTTACCTCCTCTAGTTGCTACTCTAACAGCAAAGTCATTTATATTATTATTCATTTCATCTAGCAACTCTCTTTGAGACTTAGCAACCTGTTCTAGTTGAGTTTGAACCATAGAGGCATGTTTTCCTACACCTCTAACACCATTGGAGATTCTAAATAACAAGTCACTCAAGCGAGCAATCATATCAGAATTATATTTCAACTATTTCATAACATTTTCATTGAAGTGATCTTGCTTTCTAATGTAATTATCAAACTCATAAAGGCATTGACTAGGATGCATATTATAAGGATTGTCCCTTTCATCAAATTTTATTAAAGAATTTACCTCTACCACCTTTGGTGGTGGTGTGTCAAGTCCATGTATTTCTTCAATAGGAGGTAAATTTTTAACATCCTCTGCTTTAACACTTTTTTCCTTCATAGATTTCTTTGCCTCTTGCATATCTTCCGGACTAAGATATAAGATACCCCTCTTCTTTGGAGTGGGCTTAAGCGGTGGTTCAGGAAGAGTCCAATCATCATAATTTTTCAACATATTATTCAATAATTCCTCAGCTTGTCCAACAGTTCGTTCCCTGAAAACACAACAAGCACAACTATCTAGGAAGTCCCTAGAAGCATCGATTAGTCCATTATAGAAGATATCAAGTATTTCATTTTTCTTAAGTGGATGATCAGGCAAAGCATTAAGCAATTGGAGAAGCCTACCCCAAGCTTGTGGGAGACTCTCTTCTTCAATTTGCACAAAGTTAAATATTTCCTGTAAGGCAGCTTGTTTCTTATGAGTAGGAAAATATTTTTCAGAGAAGTAATAAATCATATCCTGGGGACTACGCACACAACCAGGAGCAAGAGTATTGTACCATATCTTAGCATCACCCTTTAATGAGAACGAAAATAATTTGAGGATATAGTAGTAGCAAATCTTCCCATCATGAGCAAATAGGGTTGCTATATCATTTAATTTGGTAAGGTGTACCACTACAGTTTTAGTTTCATAACCATGGAAAGGATCAAATTCAATCAAAGTAATTAACTCTAGGTCGACAGAGATTCATAATCTTTATCATCAACAAAGATAGGTGAAGTAGCAAACTTAGGATCACATTTCATTCTAGCATTCAAAGATTTCTCTTTCAGTTTGCATAATAATTTCTAAAGATCATCTTTATCATTGCAAGCAAGAAAATCTCTAGCTGTCTCCTCATCCATAACATAACCTTCAGGTATCTTAGGCAATTAATATCTAGGAGAGCTGCGTCTAATAGGTGTTTCAAGATTTTCAGTTTCAGGCATTTCAACAATTTCATCAGTTTCAGCATTCTCAATATCTTTAGCTCTAGCAATTTTCTCTTCAAGAAAATCACCTAGTGGCACACCATCATCAAGCAAGGTACTAGCATCATCATGAGTAGCATTCATAGAAGGTGAATCAAGTGCAGACTGTGATGGCAGTTCCTTACCTCCCCTAGTCTTAGAGGAAATAATCTTAGCCTTGGTTTCCTTCAGATTCTTCATAGTGATAAATTGATAATAATCCCAAGTGACTCAACAAATATAGCTATGCTCCCCGGCAACGGTGCCAGAAAAAGGTCTTGATAACCCTGAAGTATAGGGGATCGCAACAGTTTTTGAGGGTAGAGTATTCAACCCAAATTTATAGATTTGACACAAGGGGAGCCAAAGAATATTTGTAAGTATTAGCAGCTGAGTTCTCAATTCAACCACACCTAGAGATTAATTATCTGCAGCAGTATGATCGGTAGCAAAGTAATATGATAGTTTTGATAGTAGTAGTAGTAACAGTAGCGGTAACGATAACAGTGATAGCAGTAATTTTGTAGCAAGTGTAACAGCAGCAATAGCAGTAGTAACTTAGCAGAAACAATATGTGGAAAATTCGTAGGCATTGGATCGGTGAATTCGTTGGATGATATTCATCATATAACAGTCATAACCAAGGGCAAACTCCAGTTCATAAATATAATGTAGGCATGTATTCCGCAAATAGTCATACGTGCTTATGGAAAGAACTTGCATGACATCTTTTGTCCTACCCTCCCGTAGCAGCGGGGTCCATAAGGAAAATAGGGATATTAAGGCCTCCTTTTAATAGAGAACCGGAACAAAGCATTAGCACATAGTGAATACATGAACTCCTCAAACTACGGTCATCACTGGAAAGTATCCCAATTACTATCACTCCGGGGTTTATGGATCATAACACGTAATAGGTGACTACAACTTGCAAGATTGGATCTAGAACATAGATATAATGGTGATAACATAAACGGTTCAGATCTGAAATCATGGCACCCGGGCCCAAAGTGACAAGCATTAAGCATGGCAAAGTCATAGCAACATCAATCTCAGAACATAATGGATACTAGGGATCAAACCCTAACAAAACTAACTCGATTACATGATGAATATCATCCAACTCCCTCACCAACCAGCGAGCCTACGAAGGAATTACTCACTCCCGGTGGGGAGCATCATGGAATTGGCGATGGAGAAGGGTTGGTTATGACGAAGATCGAAGATCCCCCTCTTCGGAGCCCCAACGGACTCCAGATCTGGCCTCCCAATGAAGAACAGGAGGCGGCGGCGTCTCCGTCTCATGAAACATGATAATTCTTTCTCCCTCATTTTTTTTCTCTGAAAATGTGATTTTATAGCGTCGGAGATAGGGTCTGCGGGGCCACCAGGTGGGGACAACCCACCTGGGCGCGCTAGGAGGGGGGCGCGCCTTAGTGGGTTGTGCTCACCCAGGGGCCCCCCTCCGGTGGTTCTTGGCTCCAGTATTTTTCTTTTATTCCATAAAAAATCTCCAAAAAGTTTCATTCCATTTCGAGAACTTTTATTTCTCCAAAAAAAAAACAACACCATGGTAGTTCTGCTGAAAACAGCGTCAGTCCGGGTTAGTTTCATTCAAATCATGCAAATTAGAGTCCAAAACAAGAGTAAAAGCGTTAGGAAAAATAGATACGATGGAGACGTATCATCCTCAAATACATGTTGTGCAGTGTGCCTTATCTTTCTATAGCCCTTCCGCCAGTATATTCCAGTTACCCATGTGATCCATTATCATTTTACCTCGAGCCTGTCATTCTTTGGATTCCTTACGAAAATTCTCCATTGATTATGAAGTTTCATGTAATTGACTATGTGATCCTTGTATCCGAATTTCCCCTTGCACTTGGCTTTGTATCCATTTTCACGAGCCACCTTCCTTAAGATGACCCACTCCGGTATGAGATGCAAGATTCATTATTCGATACTCCGAACCTGATTGCTTGTATCTGCGTTGGTATTTCCCCGAAGAGGAGCGGATGATGCAGCACAGCAACGGTAAGTATTTCCCTCAGTTATGAAACCAAGGTTATCAATCCAGTAGGAGAACCAAGCAACACTATGTAAATGGTACCTGCACACAAATAACAAATACTTGCAACCCAACGCGTAAGAGGGGTTGTCAAGCCCTCCCCGGTAAAAAGATAGATAACATTGTATGAGATTGGATAAATAGATCTAGCGAAAACACAAAATAAAATAAATAAATAAATGAAAAGTGCAACAAGGTATTTTGGGTTTTTTGGAATAATAGATCAGAAAACAATATGATAAAAGATAGACCCGGGGCCATAGATTTCACTAGTGGCTTCGCTCGAGAATACAAATTATTGTTGGGAAATTGATAGAAGAGCAAATAATTATGACGATATCCAAGGCAATGATCATGTATATAGGCATCATGTCCAAGATTAGTAGACCGACTCTTGCCTGCATCTACTACTATTACTCCACACATCGACCGTTATCCAGCATGCATCTAGTGTATTAAGTTCATGGAGAAATGGAGTAATGTAATAACAATGACGACATGATGTAGACAAGATCTATTCATGTAGGAATAAACCCCATCTTTTTATCCTTAATAGCAACGATACATGTGTGCCGCGCTACCCCTTCTGTCACTGGGTGAGGACACCGCAAGATCGACCCCATCACAAAGCACCTCTTCCCATTGCAAGAAAAATCAATCTAGTTAGCCAAACCAAACCAATGTTTTGGAGAAGAAATATGAGGCTATAACAATCATGAATATAAGAGATCAAATAATACTCAAATAATATTGACAGATAGAACTGATCATAAACTCGCAATTCATCGGATCCCAACAAACACACCGCAAAAAGTCATTACATCAAATAGATCTCCAAGAAAATCGAGGAGAACATTGTATTGAGAATCAAAAAGAGAGAAGAAGCCATCTAGCGACTGCCTACGAACCCGTAGGTCTGTGGTAAACTACTCACGCATCATCGGAGGAGCACCAATGAGGATGTTGAACCCCTCTGTGATTGTATTCCCCTCCAGTAAGGTGCCGGAATAGGGCTCTAGATTGGATCTCGTGGTTCTGGAAGTTGCGGCGGCTGGAATTGTGTTTCGTCGACTCCCCTAGGGTTTCTGCAATATTTGAGTATTTATAGAGCTGAGAGGTGGTGGAAAGGACCTCCATGGGCCCCACCACCCATCAGGGTGCGCTAGGGGCCTCTGGCGCGCCCAGGTGGGTGGTGGGCCCCATGGGCCTTCCCTCGTGCACTTTCTTGGCTCCCAAGTTGTCTTGTGGGCAGAAAACAATCTCCAAAAAGTTTCGCTGCCTTTGGACTCCGTTTGATATGGATATTCTGCGAAGTAAAAAACAAGCAAAAAATAGCAACTGGCACTAGGCACTATGTCAATAGGTTAGTCCCAAATATTGATATAAAATTGCTATAAAATGAATGTAAAACATCCAAGAATGGTAATATAACAGCATGGAACAATAAAAAATTATAGATATGTTGGAGACATATTAGCATCCCCAAGCTTAATTCCTGCTCGCTCTCGAGTAGGTAAATGATAAAAACAGAATTTTTGATGTGGAATGCTGCCTAATATGTTCATCACATATTCTTTTCTTTTGTAGCATGGACATTTGGACTTTAGATGGTTTAAAGTAATAGTCTATAATTGACATGAAGACTTCAATAATCAAGCATATCAACAAGCAACCATGTCTTTCAAAATATCAAAACTAAAGAAAGTTATCCCTAGCCCATCATGCTCAATCATTGATCCATTCATGAAACACACTCGAATATTAGCTACATCCAATGCGCAAGTATGATCATAGTGCTCCCTAGTTGGTGCTTTATAAGAGAAGATGGAGACTCAAATAAAAATAAAAATTGCATAAAAGTAAATAGATAGGCCCTTCGCAGAGGGAAGCAGAGATTTGTAGAGGTGCCAGAGCTCAAAGCTTAAATTGAGAGATAAAATATTTTGAGAGGCATGCTTTTCCCATCAATGAAAACGACCGACTAATTCCCAATACTTTCCATGCTAGATACATCATAGTCGGTTCCCAAACGTAAAATAAAGTTTATTCCTTTTTCCACCATTCTTTCACAATCCATGGCTAGCCGTATCCATGGGTGCCTTCCATACCAACACTTTCCAAGGAATTTATTACTTGACAACATAAAGTAAATTTCTTTTTCATTTCGAGACTGGGCATCCCTATTACCGCCACACCCCCATGCAATGAAAAGTTAATAAACACTCATCTTGAGAATAACACATCTAGCATGGAAAAATATTAGCCACCCCCCACCGCTTCATGAGCGGTACGGGCATACAAAAAGGAAATTCATTTTGAAAATTAGAGTTGGCACATACAAATTTACTTAGAACGGCACGGAAATACCGCATATAGGTAGGTATTGTGGACTCATATGCCATAAATGGGTTTAAGGATTTTGGATGCACAAGTAGTATTCCTAATTAGTACAAGGAAATGCTAGCAAATAGATTGAGAAGCAACCAACCAAGAAACAAAAATTCTCATAAACGAGCATTAAGCATAACTAACACCGAATAATGCACCACAAGTAGAATGTAATTTCATTGCAAAATTATTGACTTTCGTGCTTGCATTGGGAATCACAAACCTTAACACAAATATTCTTACTAAAGCAAAATTACTCACCAACATGACTCACATATTACTATCATGATATCTCAAAACTATTACAAAGAATCAAGTTTATTTTGTCCAATGATCTTCATGTAAGTTTTTATTATATCCCTCTTGAATATATATTACCTTCGGACTAGTTTCATATATTACCATTGCTTTTAACAAGCTCTCAAATAAATTTAAGTGAAGAACATGAGCAAAAAAATGTCTCTCAAAATAATATAAGTGAAGCATGAGAGAATTTCTTCAAAACATTTTTTTACTAACTCTCAAAATAATCTAAGTTAAGCATGAGAGCATATTTATTTAAAATATAAAGCACCACCGTGCTCAAAAAGATATAAGTGAAGCACTAGAGCAATTCCGTAGCTCAAAAAATTTAAGTGAAGCACATAGAGCAATTCTAACAAATCATAGCATAATTGTGGCTCTCTCAAATAGGTGTGTCCAGAAAGGATGATTGTGACAAACTAAAAAGCAAAACAAGAAAAGACTCATATAATACAAGACGCTCCAAGCAAAACTCATGATATGTGACGAATAAAAATATAGCTCCAAGTAAAATTACCGATGGTTGTTAGAAGAAAGAGGGGATGCCTTCCGGGGCATCCCCAAGCTTAGTTGCTTGATTCTCCTTGAATATTATCTTGGGGTACCATTGGCATCCCCAAGCTTAGGCTATTTTCACTCCTTATTCCTTCATCCATCGCGATCTCACCCAAAACTTGAAAACTTCAATCACACAAAACATAACAAAACCTTCGTGAGATCCGTTAGTATAAGAAAAGCAATCTTTGCTTTAAGTACTATTGCAAACCCATTCATATTTCGTTATTGCATTATACCTACTGTATTGTAACTTTACCATGGCTTATACCCCCCGATACAATCCATAGATTCATCAAAATAAGCACACAATGCAACGAAAACAGAATCTGTCAGAAACAGAACAGTATGTGAAGAATCGAATTAGGAAATAATAGGTAATTTCTATATAAATCGTGTATAAAAAATTCAGAATTTTTAGTAGCTTATGTGAATTTTAACAATTCTGTTACTGGACGCAAAAGTTTCTGTTTTTCAACAGGATCAAATCAACTATCACCCAAAGCTATCCTAAAGGATTAACTTGGCACAAACACTAATTAAAACACAAAAATCACAATCATAACAGAGGAATAATTGTGCAAACACTCAAGAACAGAAAGAAAAGGCAAAAATAAATTTTATTCACTGGATTGCCTCCCAACAAGCGCTATCATTTTATGCCCCTAGCTAGGCATAATGCATAGATTCAAGTATTGTCATCTTTGATTTTTGCCCCATAGGTTGCCCTCATGATTGATTCATATGGTGGCTTAATTCTTGTTCTAGGGTAGTGTTCCATACCCTTTCTTAGTGTTAATTGAAATTTAATATTCCCGTCTTTCATATCAATCATGGCACCTATAGTTCATAAAAATGGTCTGCCAAGTATGATGGGACAAGACGGATTGCAATCAATATCAAGAACAATAAAATCTATGGGCACATAGTTTATATTTGCAAGAATAAGAATATCATTAATTCTTCCCAAAGGCTTTTTAATAGTAGAATCCGCTAGGTGCAAATTAAGAGAACATTCTTCAATATTGGTAAGCCCAAGCACATCACATGTTTAGTAAAAGCTTTCATCAATGCTTCTACAATATGTTTAGTAAAAGCTTTATTTTGTTTGTAGGCATTGGGTGAATTTATAATGGATTGTAACAAAGAAATACATTCATTCAAAGAGCAACTATCATAATTAAAGAATTTGTAATCCAAAATAGTGGGCACATCACTAGTTAAAGTTTTGACCTCTCCAAACCCGCTTTTATCAATTTTTTCATCAAGATTTTCACCCTTCGAATTATAAGGACGCCTTCTAGCTAAAGTTGACTCTTCTTCAGTCCTATTTTCATCAAGTTTAATATTACTAAACAAGGAATCAATAGAAGAAACACCAATCATTTTAAGATCTTCATCATTGTTATGAAAGCAATCAGTAGAAAACGCTCTTTCTAAAGATTCTCTTTTAGCTCTAAGCATAGCGGTTCTTTTCTTACTTTCATCCATAGAAACATATAAATCTTTAATTGATTCATTGACATAAACCTTAGGTGGAAAAACTTTAATCTTCAGATTTTCTACATCATGGGAAATTCTATCAATGCTTCTAGACATACCATCAATCTTATTCAACTTTTCTTCTATTGTAGTATTGAAAACTTTTTGAGCATTGATAAATTCTTTAATATTACTCTCAAGATCAGAGGGGTTCCTATTATTATTGTAAGAAGAATTACCATAGGAATTGCCATAAATATTAGAGGAATTTCCAGCAAAACCTCATTCCCCTCGAGATGGACTCTAGAACTTTCATGCTGGAGATCAAGACTGCATCTGCCGAAGACTTGACGTATACTCCAAGAAATCTCCTGCCGCCTCCACGCATCCCCGGATACCGACTATGTATCCCTAGATACCCCACTGCTACTTGTGAGTTGCATTGGTATTTCCCCGAAGAGGATGGGATGATGCAGTACAGTAGAGATAAGTATTTCCCTCGGTTAAGAACCAAGGTTATCAATCCAGTAGGAGAATAGCTACACACAAAACAAAAAATACTTCCACCCAACGCAACAAGGGGTTGTCAATCCTTTGGTGGTTAACTGCAAGGCTCAAATCTTGTAGTGATACATAGATAAATAAAACACAAAATAAACAAAGTAAATAAAAATTGCAGCAAGGTATTTTAGATTTCAATATATAATAAAAGTAGACTCGTGGGCTTTAGTTTTCACTAGAGGCATCTCTCTTGAAAATAGCATACGGTGGGTAAACAAATTACTGTTGGGCAATTGATAGAAAAGCGAATAATCATGAAAATATCCAAGGCAATGATCATGTATATAGGCATCACATCCGAGACAAGTAGACTGACTCCTGCGCGCATCTACTACTATTACTCCACACATCGACCGCTATCCAGCATGCATCTATAGTATTAAGTTCATAAAGAACGGAGTAACGCCTTAAGCAAGATGACATGATGTAGACAAAGTAAACTCACGCATGAATAAACCCCATCATTTTATCCTTAATGATAATGACATAAATATGTGTCATGTCCCTTTCTCTTAGTGGGATCGAGCACCGCGAGATCGAACCCATCACAAAGCACCTCTCCCATTGCAAGAAAAATCAATCTAGTTGGCCAAACCAAATCAATAGATCGGAGAGAAATACAAAGCTATACTAATCATGCATAAAAAGACTTTAGAGAAGACTCAAATAATATTCATGGATAATCTGATCATAAATTCACAATTCATTGGATCCCAACAAACACGCCGCAAAAAGTGATTACATCGAATAGAACTCCAAGAACATCGAGGAGAACATTGTATTGAAGATCAAAGAGAGAGAAGAAGCCATCTAGCTACTAACTATGGGCTCGTAGGTCTGTGCTAAACTACTCACGCATCATCGAAGGGGCTGCAAGGTTGATGTAGAACCCCTCCATGGTGGATTCCCCCTCCGGCAGAGTGCCAAAAAGGCCCCAAGATGGGATCTCTTGAGAACAGAAGCTTGCAGCGGCGGAAAAATGATTTCGGGTGGCTCTCTGTTGGTTTCCCAATTTTAGAGAATTTATAGAGGCAGAATTAGGTCAAACGGAGCAAAGGTGGGCCCACGAGGCACCAGGGCGTGCCTACCCCCCCTAGGCGCACTGATACGTCTCCAACGTATCTATAATTTTTTATTGTTCCATGCTATTATATTATCTATTTTGGATGTTTTATATGCATTAATATGCTATTTTATATTATTTTTGGGACTAACCTATTAACCTAGAGCCCAGTGCCAGTTTCTGTTTTTTTCCTTGTTTTTGAGCCTCGCAGAAAAGGAATACCAAACGGAGTCCAAACGGAATAAAACTTCACGATGATTTTTCTTGTACCAGAAGACACCCAGGGGACTTGGAGTCCAAGTCAGAAGAGCCACAAGGCAGCGACAAGGGTGGAGGGCGCGCCCTAGGGGGGCCGCCCCTACCTTGTGGGCCCCTCGGTGACCTCCTGACCTAGATCTTCCTCCTATATATTCACATATATTCCAGAACCACCAGAGGCATCCATGAAAACACTTTTCCACCGCCGCAACCTTCTATTCCCGTGAGATCCCATATTGGGGCCTTTTCCGACATCCGGCCGGAGGGGGAATCGATCATGGAGGGCTTCTACATCAACATCATTGCCCTTCCGATGAAGCGTGAGTAGTTTACCTCAGACCTACGGGTCCATAGCTAGTAGCTAGATGGCTTCTTCTCTCTTTTGATTCTCAATACAACGTTCTCCTTGATGTTCTTGGAGATCTATCCAATGTAATCTTCTTTTGTGGTGTGTTTGTTGAGATCCGATGAATTGTGGATTTACGTTCAGATTATCTATGAATATTATTTGAATCTTCTCTGAATTATTTTATGCATGATTTAATATCTTTGTATTTCTCTTCGAATTATCGGTTTGGTTTGGCCAACTAGATTGGTTTTTCTTGTAATGGGAGAGGTGCTTAGCTTTGGCTTCAATCTTGCGGTGTCCTCACCCAGTGACAAAGTAGGGGTAGCGAGGCACGTATTGTATTGTTGCCATCGAGGATAAAAAGATGGTTTTTTTTATCATATTGCTTGAGTTAATTCCTCTACATCATGTCATCTTACTTAAGGCGTTACTCCGTTATTTATGAACTTAATAATCTAGATGCATGCTGGATAGCGGTCGATGTGTGGAGTAATAGTAGTAGATGCAGGCAGGAGTCGGTCTACTTGACACGGACGTGATGCCTATATGCATAATCATTGCCTTGAATATCATCATAACTTTGCGCTTTTCTATCAATTGCTCGACAGTAATTTGTTCACCCACCGTATTATTTGCCTTCATGAGAGAAGCCTCTAGTGAAACCTATGGCCCCCGGGTCTATTTTCCATCATATTACTTTCCGATCTACTATTTTGCAATCTTTTATTTTCAGATCTATATACCAAAAAACCCAAAAATATTTTATCTTTTGTTTGTCTATCTCTATCATATCTCACTTTTGCAATTGACCGTGTAGGGATTGACAACCCCTTTATCATGTTGGGTGCAAGTGTTTGATTGTTTGTGCAGGTGTTGGTGATTTGTGCGTTCTTCTCCTACTGGATTGATACCTTAGTTCTGAACTGAGGGAAATACTTACCTCTACTGTGTTGCATCACCCTTTCCTCTTCAAGGAAAAAACCAACGCAAGCTCAAGAAGTAGCACGCACCCTGGTGGCTCATGTCCACCTCCTTCGTCTTCTGACTTCCTCCCAAAGCTTCTAGTGTCTCTTTTTTCCAGAAAAAAATCTCCAAAAAGTTTCGTGGCATTTCGACTTCGTTTGGTATTGATATTCTGGAAAACCAAAAACAGGCAAAAACAACAACTGGCATTGGGCACTAAGTTAATAGGTTAGTGATACGTCCATTTTGCATCATGTTTTCCTACTGTTATTTATGATGCTTTTATGCATAATAATGATTTTTGGAGTAATTCTAATGCCTTTTCTCTCATAATATGCAATGTTCACACAAAGAGGGAGAATTCCGGCAGCTGGAAATCTGGACCTGAAAAAGCTACGTCAGGCTACCTATTCTGCACAACTCCAAATGAGCTGAAACTTCACGAGGAATTTTTATGGAATATATAAAATTATTGGAGCCTATAAGTACCACAGGGGGCCCACCAGGTGGGCACAACCCACCTGGGCGCGCCAAGGAGCCCAGGCGTGCCCTGGTGGGTTGTGCCCTCCTCGGCCCACCTCCGGTGCCCCTCTTCTGGTATATAAGTCATTTTGACCTAGAAAAAATTAGGAGAGGACTTTCGGGATGAAGTGTCGCTGTCTCGAGGCAGAACTTGGGCAGGAGCACTTTTGCCCTCCGGCGAAGTGATTTCGTCGGGGAACTTCCCTCCCGGAGGGGGAAATCATCGTCATCATCATCACCAACAACTCTCCCATCTTGGGGAGGGCAATCTCCATCAACATCTTCAACAGAACCATCTCCTCTCAAACCCTAGTTCATCTCTTGTGTTCAATCTTTGTACCGGAACTATAGATTGGTACTTGTGGGTGACTAGTAGTGTTGATTACATCTTGTAGTTGATTACTATATGGTTTATTTGGTGGAAGATTATATGTTAGATCCATTATGCTATTTAATACCCCTCTGATCTTGAGCATGATTATCATTAGTGAGTAGTTACTTTTGTTCTTGAGGTCATGGGAGAAATCTTGTTGCAAGTAATCATGTGAACTTGATATGTGTTCGATATTTTGATGATATGTATGTTGTGATTCCCTTAGTGGTGTCATGTGAAAGTCGACTACATGGCACTTCACCTTATTAGGGCCTAAGGGAATGCATTGTGGAGTAGTTATTAGATGATGGGTTGTGAGAGTAACAGAAGCTTAAACCCTAGTTTATGCGCTATTCCGTAAGGGACTGATTTGGATCCAAAAGTTTAATGCTATGGTTAGATTTATTCTTAATACTTTTCTCGTAGTTGCGGATGCTTGCGAGGGGGTTAATCATAAGTAGGAGGTTTGTTCAAGTAAGAACTGCACCTAAGCACCGGTCCACCCACATATCAAATTATCAAAGTAGCAAACACAAATCAAACCAACATGATGAAAGTGACTAGATGAAATTCCCGTGTACCCTCAAGAACGCTTTGCTTATCATAAGAGATCATTTTGGCTTGTCCTTTGCCTCAAAAGGATTGGGCTACCTTGCTGCACTTTTGTTACCATTACCGTTACTTGCTCGTTGCAAATTATCTTGCTACCAAACTACTCATTACTTATAATTTCAATGCTTGCAGACATTACCTTGCTGAAAACCGCTTGTCATTTCCTTCTGCTCCTCGTTGGGTTCGACACTCTTACTTATCGAAAGGACTACGATTGATCCCCTATACTTGTGGGTCATCAAGGCTCTTTTCTGGCGCTGTTGCCGGGGAGGGATTGACAACCCCTTTAACACGTCGGGTTGCAAGTATTTGTTCTTTGTGTGCAGGTGTTGTTTACGTAGTGTTGCTTGGTTCTCCTACTGGTTCGATAACCTTGGTCTCATCACTGAGGGAAATACCTACCGTTGTTGTGCTGAATCATCCCTTCCACTTTGTGGAAATACCGACGTAGTTCAAGCAAACATCAAAAGAAATTTTTGGCACCGTTGCCGGGGAGTGAAGCGCTCTTGGTAAGTGGAAATCGGTAAGGAAAAATTATTACCACGTGCTGAAATTTATTGTCACTTGCTACTCTGGAGAACAATCCTTTGAGGGGTTTGTTTGGGGTATCTTCACCTCGACCAGAACCACAATTAGTTACCCCTCAACCTACTGCACCTACTGAAAATATTGGTTATGAAATTTCTTCGGGTATGATAGAACAACTGCTAGCTAATCCTTATGCAGGAGATGGAACCGAACATCCTGATATGCACTTGATATATGTGGATGAAATTTGTGGATTATTTAAGCTTGCAGGTTTACCCGGAGATGAAGCTAAGAAGAAGGTTTTCCCTTTATCTTTGAAGGGAAAAGCATTGGCATGGTATAGGCTATGCGATGATATTGGATCTTGGAATTGGAATCGATTGAAATTGGAGTTTCACCAAAAAAATTATCCTATGCATCTAGTTCATCGTGATCGGAATTACATATATAATTTTTGGGCTCGTGAAGCAGAAAGTATCGCTCTAGCTTGGGGGAGGCTTAAGTCAATGTTATATTCATGCCTCGATCATGTGCTCTCAAGAGAAATTATTATTCAGAATTTTTATGCTCGGCTTTCTCATGATGATCGATCCATGCTCGATACTTCTTGTACTGGTTCCTTTATGAAGAAGACTATTTATTTCCGGTGGGATTCTTTTAGAAAGAATTAAACGCAACTCTGAAGATTGGGAACTCGAAGAAGGTAAAGAGTCAGGTCTTAAGCTCAAGTATGATTGTGTTAAATCTTTTATGAATACCGATGCTTTTCAAAAGTTTAGCACTAAATATGGACTTGACTCTGAGATAGTAGCCTCCTTTTGTGAATCATTTGCTACTCATGTTGACCACCCTAAGGAGAAGTGGTTTAAATATCACCCACCTATTAAAGAAAAAATTAAAGAACCAGTAGTAGCTAAAGATGAAACTATTTTTTACAATGTTGATCCAGTTGTGTCTACTGCTTATATTGAAAAACGACCTTTCCCTTTTAGGATAAAGGAACATGCTAAAGTCTCAACCGTGGTCAACAAAAGTTATATTAGAACTTCCAAACCTGCTGAACAAATCAAAGTAGAACCTAGTGTTGCTATGGTTAATGATCTCTTTGTTGAAAATATAGATGGGCATGTTATTTACTTCTGTGATGAAGCTGCTAGAATTGCCAAACCCGATGAAAAAGATAAACATAGACCCGTTGTTGGCATGCCTGTTGTCTCAGTTAAAATAGGAGATCACTGTTATCACGGTTTATGCGACATAGGTGCTAGCGTGAGTGCCATTCCTTTTACCTTATTGATGACCCACAAGTATATGGGGTCAATTGTAGCCTTTTCGGTAAGTAAGAGTGTCGAACCCAACGAGGAGCAGAAGGAAAAGAAAAGTGGTTTTCAGCAAGGTAATGTCTGCAAGTACTGAAATTGTAAGTGGCAGAGTAGTTTGATAGCAAGATAATTTATAACAAGCAAGTAACGGTAGTAGTAATAAAAGTGCAGCAAAGTAGCCCAATCCTTTTGAGACAAAGGACGGGCCAAAACAGTCTCTTATAATAAGCAAAGCGTTTTTGAGGGTACACGGGAATTTCATCTAGTCACTTTCATCATGTTGGTTCGATTTGTGTTCGCTACTTTGATAATTTGATATGTGGGTGGACCGGTGCTTAGGTGCTGTTCTTACTTGAACAAACCTCATACTTATGATTAACCCCCTCGCAAGCATCCCCAACTACGAGAAAAGTATTAAGAATAAATTCTAACCATAGCATTAAACTTTTGGATCCAATCGGTCCCTTACGGAATAGCGCATAAACTAGGGTTTAAGCTTCTGTCACTCTCGCAACCCATCATCTAATAACTACTCCACAATGCATTCCCTTAGGCCCAAATATGGTGAAGTGTCATGTAGTCGACGTTCACATGACACCACTAAGGGAATCACAACATACACACTATCAAAATATCGAACACATATCAAGTTCACAAGATTACTTGCAACATGATTTCTCCCGTGACCTCAAGAACAAAAGTAACTACTCACAAATGATAATCATGCTCAAGATCAGAGGGGTATTAAATAGCATATTGGATCTGAACATATAATCTTCCACCAAATAAACCATATAGTAATCAACAACAAGATGTAATCAACACTACTAGTCACCCACAAGCACCAATCTATAGTTCCGGTACAAAGATTAAACACAAGAGATGAACTAGGGTTTGAGAGGAGATGGTGTTGTTGAAGATGTTGATGGAGATTGCCCTCCCCAAGATGGGAGAGTTGTTGGTGATGATGATGACGATGATTTCCCCCTCCGGGAGGGAAGTTCCCCGACGGAATCGCTCCGCCGGAGGGCAAAAGTGCTCCTGCCCAAGTTCCACCTCGAGACGGCGGCGCTCCATCCCGAAAGTCCTCTCTTGATTTTTTCTAGGTCAAAATGAGTTATATACCAGAAGATGGGCACCGGAGGTGGGCCGATGGGAGCGCAACCCACCAGGGCGCGCCTGGGCTCCCTAGCATGCCCAGGCGGGTTGTGCCCACCTGGTGGGCCCCCTCTGGTACTTATTGGCTCCAATATTCCTAATTTATTCCATAAAAAATCTCCATGAAGTTTCAGCTCATTTGGAGTTGTGCAGAATAGGTAGCCTGACATAGCTTTTTCAGGTCCAGATTTCCAGCTGCCGGAATTCTCCCTCTTTGTGTATACCTTGCATATTATGAGAGAAAAGGCATTAAAATTACTCCAAAAAGCATTATTATGCATAAAAACATCATAAATAACAGTAGGAAAACATGATGCAAAATGGACGTATCAACTCCCCCAAGCTTAGACCTCGCTTGTCCTCAAGCGAAAACCGAAATCGAAAAACATGTCCACATGAAGAGATGTGTCGATAACAACAAAAAACGGACATAGAAGCATCATGTGCATTATTGTAACAGCAACAAACTTTAACATAAAACTTTTATCATAGAATTTTTCATGAATGAGTGACAATTCATCACACTATCGAAGTATAAAGCATAAACTCTATTAGAAACCAACAAACTATGTTCTCAGTCAACTTTGCAACTACAATTCATCATCTTTTTAGGAAGGGTCACGTATCGGAGCCTTTAGGCAATTCCACATACTCAACCATCATATAGTCTTCTATGATTGCAAACACTCACCGCATACACATGAGCAAAACGTTTCAACCGGACACATAGAAAGGTAGGGGCTTTATAGTTTCGCCTACCAACATATTCACCTCAAGAGTGATGTCAACAATAATAACTCATGCTACCCATATTCAACTGGACATATGTGCCTAGATCTTTCCTCACCACATGATGCTTGCCAAAGGAGAAAAATAAATGGAAAAGAGAGAAGAACTTTGACTCTTGCATAAAAATATATACATAAAAGTAAAAGATATGCCCTTCACAGAGGGAAGCAGAGGTTGCCATGCGCTTATTTGTTTGTATGCTCAACCCCTTAGTGCAAGAGAACGTCACGTTATATTGCCCCTTGTGATAGCGACCTTTATTATGCAGTCTGTCGCTTTTATTTCTTCACCAGCACAAGTTCGTACAACGCTCAATTTTCTCTTACACTAAATGATCTTACACTTTTAGAAGCAATTTTTATTGCCTTATTGCACCGATGACAACTTACTTGAAGGATCTTACTCAATCCATAGGTAGGTATGGTGGACTCTTGGAAATAAGATTTGGGTTTAAGGATTTTTGGATGCACAAGTAGTATCTCTACTTAGTGCGGAATTTTTGGCTAGCAAAGATGGGGGGCAAGCACCACATGTTGAAGGATCCATGACAATATAACTTCTATGTGAATATGAACAAACATAAATCATTAAGTTGTCTTCCTTGTCCAATGTCAACAATTTTGGCATATAATATTTTGATGGGGGCTCACAATCACAAAAGATTTCTATAATAGTGTATTTATCTATGAATCTTCTCTTCCCTTATTAATTCTTTCATGAGTTGCATCATTGACTAATGCTATGTTTGTCAATCTCTAATAAAATTTTCTACTTATACTTTTCCTTATGTGGTGTTATCACCTACCATAGGATTAGCATATGATCTTTTCATTTATTTCTTTTATTTTTATTGCAACAAGAAAGTAAAGAAAGCAAAAACTCAAACTTAACTTTATTTTATATCTCGCACACGATTACAAGGATAGATCACTAAGCAAGCTCTCAAAAAGAAAGGATTGAACTAAACTTTTATTCGTCTAAAGCAAAAGATTGAACTAAGAAAAGTAAAGGCAAAAGGTAGTGGAGGTGATACGATACCGGGGCTCCTCCCGCAAGCTTGGCGGGAGCCAAGGGGAGTGCCCATACCCGATACTCAATTTTCTTTAACCACTGAGGGGAAGAAATCATCTCATGCAATATGAAGGAATATCTTAAATGCTCAATGCACATGATTAGTCCACAAAAGCATTGTCATCAATCACCAAAACCACTTAGAGAGAAATATGCCCTAACAATCTCCCCCTTAGAAGGTATGGTGGACTCTCAAAATAAGATTTGGGTTAAGGGTTTTTTGGATGCACAAGTAGTATCTCTACTTATTGCGGAATTTTTGGCTAGAAAAGATATTGAGCAATCACCACATGTTAAAGGATCTATGACAATATAACTTCTATGTGAAAATGAACAAACATAAATCATTACGTTGTCTTCCTTGTCCAACATCAACTATTTTGACACAAAATATTTAATGGGGGCTTACAATCATAAAAGATGTCCAAGATAGTGTATTTGCATGTGAATCTTCTCTTCCCTTATTAATTCTTTCATGAGTTGCATTATTGACTAATGTTATGTTTGTCAATCTCCAACAAATTTTACCACTTATACTTTTCCTTATGTGATGTCATTACTTACCATAAGATTAACATATGATCTTTTTCATTTATTTTCCTTTCTTTTTATTGAGACATAAAAGTAAAGAAACAAAAACTCAAACTACTCTTTATTATATATCTCACACACAATTACATCGATTGATAGATCACTAAGCAAACACTCGAAAAGAAAGGATCGAACGAAAACTTTTATTCAACTAAATCATAGGAAAACTAAAGATCAAACTAAAATAGATGAAAGCAAAGATAGTGGTGGTGATACGATACCGGGACACCTCCCCCAAGCTTGGCACAAGCCAAGGGGAGTGTCCATACCATGAACTCAAGTCTCCTTTGGTGATGAAGAAGGTGGTGGTGGTGATGATTATGTAGTAGCGATCTTATCTTCCGGTTTCCATGGCAATGGCTCACCATCATAAGAGGAGGAGAGAGTCTCGCGAGTCCTGCAACTAGTAGCCAAACTCATATCTTTAAACCTTGCCTCATATTCAAAGACTTGGTTTTGGAGATCATAGATTTGGCTTTGCAGAAAGTTGATTTGCTTTTTGAAGGTGAAGACGATGTCCTTCATGGATTTTCCATCCACCTTGAGATCACGAGTGTAATCCACGATCATGAGGTGATTGGCATTGAGTCCATGTTCCACCATCCCCTTGCACTTGAAGACCTCCTGCTCCATAGCTTCGAGCCTGGCCTCCATGGTCCCCATCCCCTTGGGACCCTGGACGTCCCGAATGTGGAGCACCCCCTCACGCATCTCAATGGCTTGAGGGTGCTGCATCACCTCCCGCAAATACGAGTTGATGACGTTCTTGAAGAACTTGTCCTTGAAGGAGCCCGAAGCGGCCATTGCGATCTAGATCTGTCAAAAAACAGCAAGAAAGAAGAACAGACGATTTCTCCGCGATACGGTGGTCAATACGTTCATGGGGTATATAAAGATTTTATGTCTTGGGAAACAAGCAAACGGGAGGAAAACGGAGTTGGGACGGTTCCCGAGGTGGGCACAACCCACCTGGGCGTGCCAGGGGGCCCTGGTGCGCCCTGGTGTCTTGTGCCCCCTCGGGTGCCTTCCTGGTTGTTTCTTATTTTCCTAATTTTTAAAATATTCCAAAACAGACAGAAAATATTTTTGCGGAATTTTCAGAGTCCGTTTACTTACCGTATCACGTACCTCCTCTTTTTTTAATTATTCTGGAGTGTTCCGGAAGGTCTCTTTTATGTGTTCCTCAGGTGTCATAGTTTGAATAATATTGCTTTCAACATTAATAGGCGTACCTGAAATATAATGTTTAATTCTTTGCCCATTGACCACCTTCGGATTAGTACCTTCGGCATTATTTATTTTGATAGCTCCAGAGCGGTAAACCTCTTCGATGATATATGGTCCTTCCCATTTAGAGAGAAGTTTTCCTACAAAGAATCTGAAATGCGAGTTGTACACTAGAACATATTCTCCAACTTTGAATTCTCGCTTTTGGATTCTCTTGTCATGCCATCTTTTAACTTTTTCTTTAAATAACTTGGCATTTTCATAGGCTTGGGTTCTCCATTCATCAAGCGAGCTAATATCAAATAACCTCTTTTCACCGGCAAGTTTGAAATCATAGTTGAGTTCTTTAATTGCCCAATATGCTTTGTGTTCTAACTCTAGAGGTAAATGACAAGCTTTTCCATAAACCATTTTATAGGGAGACATACCCATAGGATTTTCATATGCTGTTCGGTAGGCCCAAAGTGCATCATCCAATTTCTTAGACGAATTCTTTCGGGACCTATTAACTGTTTTCTGTAATATTAGTTTTATTTCTCTATTGCTAAGTTCAACTTGACCACTAGATTGAGGATGATAGGGTGATGCAATTCTATGGTTAACATCATATTTAGCAAGCATTCTACGGAAAGCACCATGAATAAAGTGTGAACCACCTTCAGTCATTAAATATCTAGGGACTCCAAACCTTGGGAAAATAACTTCTTTAAGCATTTTAATGGAAGTGTTATGATCAGCACTACTAGTTGGAATAGCTTCTACCCACTTAGTAACGTAATCAACAGCAACCAAAATATTTGTATACCAATTAGAGGAAGGAAAAGGTCCCATATAATCAAAACCCCAAACATCAAATGGTTCAACAGCAAGTGAATAGTTCGTAGGCATTTCTTGACGCTTACCAATATTACCAATTCATTGACATTCATCACAAGATAAAACAAACTTACAGGGCATCCTTGAAGAGAATAGGCCAATAAAAACTAGATTGCAATACCTTATGAGTAGTTCTATCTCCCACATGATGCCCTCCATAAGCTTCAGAGTGACATTTTTGTAGGATTTGTTCCTGTTCATGCTCAGGTACACAACGTCTAATAATACCATCTACTCCTTCTTTATAAAGATGTGGGTTATCCCAAAAGTAATGTCTTAAATCATAGAAGAACTTTTTCTGTTGTTGGTATGTGAAACTAGGTGGTATGTATTTAGCAACAATATAATTAGCATAGTCAGCATACCAAGGAGTGTTATGAGAAACATTTATTGCAGCTAATTGCTCATCAGGAAAGCTATCATCAATAGGTAGTGGGTCATCAAGGATATTTTCTAACATAGATAAGTTATCAGCTACGGGGTTCTCAGCTCCTTATCTATCAGTGATATGTAAATCAAATTCTTGTAGCAAGAGAACCCACCTAATGAGTCTAGGTTTAGCATCTTTCTTTTCCATAAGATATTTAATAGCAGCATGATCGGTGCGAACAGTAACTTTAGAATCAACAATGTAAGATCTGAATTTGTCACAAGCAAACACAACTGCCAAAAATTATTTTTCAGTAGTAGCATAATTTCTTTGGGCACTGTCTAGAGTTTTGCTAGCATAAAGGATAACATTTAATTTCTTATCAACTCTTTGTCCTGGAACAACACCGACAGCATAATCACTAGCATCACACATAATTTCAAAAGGCAAGTTCCAATCAGGCGGTTGAACAATAGGTGCAGAAGTTAAGGCTTTCTTAAGTGTTTCAAAGGCTTCTACACAATCATCATCAAAAACAAATGGAACATCCTTTTGTAAAAGATTTGTAAGAGGCCTAAAATTTTTAAAGAAGTCTTCAATAAACCTCCTATAAAACCAGCATGACCAAGAAAACTACGAATACCTTTAATATCTTTAGGACATGAAAGTTTCTCAATTGCATCAACTTTAGCTTTATCGACCTCAATACCTCGTTCAGAAATTTTATGTCCCAAGACAATACCTTCATTAACCATAAAGAGGCACTTCTCCCAATTCAAGAAAAGATTAGTTTGCTCACATCTCTGCAAAACTCGATCAAGGTTGCTCAAGCAATCATCAAAAGAAGTTCCATAACCAGAAAAATCATCCATGAAAACCTTAACAATCTTTTCACAAAAATCAGAGAATATAGCAGTCATACATCTTTGAAAGGTAGCAGGTGCATTGCATAAACCAAAAGGCATACGCCAATAGGCATAAGTTCCAAATGGCCAACTAAAAGTGGTTTTCTCTTGATCAGGTTGTGAAACAGGTATTTGAGAAAAAACAGAATATCCATCAAGAAAACAAAAGTGTGTGTGCTTTGATAATCTTTCTAGCATTTGATCAATAAAAGGCAAGGGGTAGTGATCTTTTCTAGTTGCTTTGTTTAATTTTCTAAAATCAATAACCATTCTATAGCCAGTAATAATTCTTTGTGGAATGAGTTCATTTTTATCATTAGGAACAACAGTAATACCTCCTTTCTTAGGGACACAATGAACGGGACTCACTGGTTGCAAGATAATTTGTAACGAGCAAGTAACGGTAATGGTAACAAAAGTGCAGCAAGGTAGCCCAATCCTTTTGAGGCAAAGGACAGTCCAAAATGATCTCTTATGATAAGCAAACCGTTCTTGAGGGTACACAGGAATTTCATCTAGTCACTTTCATCATGTTGGTTTGATTTGTGTTTGCTACTTTGATAATTTGATATGTGGGTGGACCGGTGCTTAGGTGATGTTCTTACTTGAACAAACCTCCTACTTATGATTAACCCCCTCGCAAGCATCCGCAACTACAAGAAAAGTATTAAGAATAAATCTCACCATAGCATTAAACTTTTGGATCCAAATCAGTCCCTTACAGAATAGCGCATAAACTAGGGTTTAAGCTTCTGTCACCCTCGAAACCCATCATCTAATAACTACTCCACAATGCATTCCCTTAGGCCCAAATATGGTGAAGTGTCATGTAGTGGACGTTCACATGACACCACTAAGGGAATCACAACATACATATCATCAAAATATCAAACACATATCAAGTTCACATGATTACTTGCAACAAGATCTCTCCCGTGACCTCAAGAACAAAAGTAACTACTCACTAATGATAATCATGCTCAAGATCAGCGGGGTATTAAATAGCATAATGGATCTGAGCATATAATCTTCCACCAAATAAACCATATGGTAATCAACTACAAGATGTAATCAACACTACTAGTCACCCACAAGTACCAATCTATAGTTCCGGTACAAAGATTGAACACAAGAGATGAACTAGGGTTTGAGAGGAGATGGTGCTGTTGAAGATGTTGATGGAGATTGCCCTCCCCAAGATGGGAGAGTTGTTGGTGATGATGATGATGATGATTTCCCACTCCGGGAGGGAAGTTCCCCCGGCGGAATCGCTCCGCCGGAGGGCAAAAGTGCTCCTGCCCAAGTTCCGCCTCAAGACGGCGGCGCTTCATCCCGAAAGTCCTCCCCTTATTTTTTCTAGGTCAAAATGACTTATATACCAGAAGAGGGGCACCGGAGGTGGGCCGAGGAGGGCACAACCCACCAGGGCGCGCCTGGGCTCCTTGGCGCGCCCAGGTGGGTTGTGCCCACCTGGTGGGCCCCCTGTGGTACTTATAGGCTCCAATAATTTTATATATTCCATAAAAATTCCTCGTGAAGTTTCAGCTCATTTGGAGTTGTGCAGAATAGGTAGCCTGACGTAGCTTTTTCAGGTCCAGATTTCCAGCTGCCGGAATTCTCCCTCTTTGTGTGAACCTTGCATATTATGAGAGAAAAGGCATTAGAATTACTCCAAAAAGCATTATTATGCGTAAAAACATCATAATTAACAGTAGGAAAACATGATGCAAAATTGACGTATCAACTCCCCCAAGCTTAGACCTCGCTTGTCCTCAAGCGAAAACCGAAATCGAAAAACAAGTCCACATGCTTAGAGAAAGAGGTGTCGATAAAAACAAAATACGGACATAGAAGCATCATGTATATTATTGTAACAGCAACAAACTTTAACATAGAACTTTATCACATAACTTTTATCATAAACTTCTCATGAATAAGTAACAATTCACCACAGCATCGAAGTATAAAGCATAAACTCTATTGAAAACCAACAAACTATGTTCTCAGTCAACTTTGCAACTAGAATTCATCATCTTTTCAGGAAGGGTCACGTATCGGAGCCTTTTTGGCAATTCCACATACTCAACCATCATATAGTCTTCTATGATTGCTAACACTCACCGCATACACATGAGCAAAACGTTTCAACCAGACACATAGAAAGATAGGGGCTTATAGATTCGCCTCCCAACATACTCACCTCGAGGGTGATGTCAACAATAATAACTCATGCTACTCATATCCAACTGGATATATGTGCCTAGATCTTTCCTCACCACATGATGCTTGCCAAAGGAGAAAAATAAATGGAAAAGAGAGAAGAACTTTGACTCTTGCATAAAAATAAATACATAAAAGTAAAAGATATGCCCTTCACAGAGGGAAGAAGAGGTTGCCACGCGCTTATTTGTTTGTATGCTCAACCCCTTAGTGCAAGAGAACATCACGTTATATTGCCCCTTGTGATAGCGACCTTTATTATGCAGTCTGTCGCTTTTATTTCTTCACCATCACAAGTTCGTACAACGCTCAATTTTCTCTTACACTAAATGATCTTACACTTTTAGAAGCAATTTTTATTGCCTTATTGCACCGATGACAACTTACTTGAAGGATCTTACTCAATCCATAGGTAGGTATGGTGGACTCTTGGAAATAAGATTTGGGTTTAAGGATTTTTGGATGCACAAGTAGTATCTCTACTTAGTGCGGAATTTTTGGCTAGCAAAGATGGGGGGCAAGCACCACATGTTAAAGGATCCATGACAATATAACTTCTATGTGAATATGAACAAACATAAATCATTAAGTTGTCTTCCTTGTCCAACGTCAACAATTTTGGCATATAATATTTTGATTGGGGCTCACAATCACAAAAGATTTCTATAATAGTGTATTTATCTATGAATCTTCTCTTCCCTTATTAATTCTTTCATGAGTTGCATCATTGACTAATGCTATGTTTGTCAATCTCTAATAAAATTTTCTACTTATACTTTTCCTTATGTGATGTTATCACCTACCATAGGATTAGCATATGATCTTTTCATTTATTTCTTTTATTTTTATTGCAACAAGAAAGTAAAGAAAGCAAAAACTCAAACTTAACTTTATTTTATATCTCGCGCACGATTTCAAGGATAGATCACTAAGCAAGCTCTCAAAAAGAAAGGATCGAACTAAACTTTTATTCGTTTTTTTAAAAGCAAAAGATTGAATTAAGAAAATTAAAGGCAAAAGGTAGTGGAGGTGATACGATACCGAGGCACCTCCCCCAAGCTTGGCGGGAGCCAAGGGGAGTGCCCATACCCGATACTCAATTTTCTTTTGGTGGTGAAGAAGGAGGTGGTGGTGATGATGAAGTGGAGGGTTTGTCCTTCTTCTTCAGCTTACGCTTGAGGATGGAATTTTCCTCCTTCAATTCACCGATCTCCTGCTCAAGCTCCAGTACCTTCTTGCATAAATCTTGCTTATTTTCCTGCAAAAGGTGGAAGGGTATAAATTGAACCTTAGGCCTCTTTGCTTTGTTGGGGAGGCTTGACTTCTTGAATTCCACATGCATGTCTCCAGGTTGAGGCAATGGGACCTATTCCTCATTCGAGCTTGTCTCCTCCTCTCTGGGATAATAGTCTTCGTCTTCCTCCGAAGTCCTGCCATAATGCTCCACATCCCCATAAGACTTGGGATTTGCGATAAAATCAGCAACATAGCTCTCGCCCTCAGAGTCTTGGGGTGACATATTTTCAGATCTATAAAGAAAATAGCAAGAAAAGAAGACAGCAGATTTCTCCGTGATACGGTGGTCAATAGGTTCGGGGGGTATATAAAGATTTTTTATCTTGGAAAACAAGCAAACGGAAGGAAAACGGAGTCCGGAAAGTACCCGAGGTGGGCACATCCCACCTGGGCGCGCCTGGCAAGCCAGGCGCGCCCTGGTGTCTTGTGCCCACCAGGGGTGCCTTCCTGGTTGCTTCTTATTTTCCTAATTTTCCAAATATTCCAAAACTGACAAAAAATATTTTTGCAGATTTTTCGGAGTCCGTTTACTTACCGTATCACGTACCTCCTCTTTTTCATGATTCTGGAGTGTTCCGGAAGGACTCTTTTATGTGTTCTTCCGGTGTCATAGTTTGGATAATATTACTTTCAACATTAATGGGCGTACCTGAGATATAATGTTTTATTCGTTGCCCATTAACAACCTTCAGGTTAGTACCTTCGGCATTATTTATTTTAATAACTCCAGACCGATAAACCTCCTCGATAACATAGGGTCCTTCCCATTAGGAGAGGAGTTTTCCTGCAAAGAATCTGAAACGAGAGTTGTACAAAAGAACATATTCTCCAACTTTGAACTCATGCTTTTGGATTCTTTTATCATGCCATCTTTTAACTTTTTCTTTAAACAATTTGGCATTTTCATAAGCTTGGGTTCTCCATTCATCTAATGAGCTAATATCAAATAACCTCTTTTCACCGGCAAGTTTGAAATCATAGTTGAGTTCTTTAATTGCCCAATATGCTTTATATTCTAACTCAAGAGGCAAATGACAAGCTTTCCCATAAACCATTTTATAAGGATACATACCCATAGGATTTTTATATGCTGTTCTATAAGCCCAAAGTGCATCATCTAATTTCTTAGACCAATTCTTCCAGGACCTATTGACAGTCTTTTGCAAAATTAATTTTATTTCTCTATTGCTAAGTTCAACTTGACCACTAGACTGAGGATGATAGGGTGATGCAATTCTATGGTTAACATCATACTTGGCAAGCATTTTACGGAAAGCACCATGAATAAAGTGTGAACCACCATCAGTCATCAGGTATCTAGGGACTCCAAACCTTGGGAAAATAATTTCCTTAATCATTTTAATAGAGGTGTTGTGATCAGCACTACTAGTTGGAATAGCTTCTACCCACTTAGTAACATAATCAACAGCAACCAAAATATGTGTATACCCATTAGAGGAAGGAAAAGGTCCGATGTAATCAAAACCCCAAACATCAAATGGTTCAACAACAAGTGAATAATTCATAGGCATTTCTTGACGCTTACCGATATTACCTATTCTTTGGCATTTATCACAAGATGAGACAAACTTATGGGCATCCTTGAAGAGAGTAGGCCAATAAAATCTAGATTGCAATACCTTGTGAGTAGTTCTGTCTCCCGCATGATGTCCTCCATAAGCTTCGGAGTCACATTTCCGTAGGATTTGTCCATGTTCATGCTCAGGTACACAACGTCTAATAATACCATCTACTCTTTCTTTATAAAGATGTGGGTCATCCCAGAAGTAATGTCTTAAATCATAAAAGAATTTTTTCTTTTGTTGGTATGTAAAGCTAGGTGGTAAATATTTAGCAACAATGTAATTAGCATAATCAGCATACCAAGGAGTGTTATTAGAAACATTTATTGCAGCTAATTGCTCATCAGGAAAACTATCATCAATAGGTAGTGGGTCATCAAGGACATTTTCAAGCCTAGAAAAGTTATCAGCTACGGGGTTCTCAGCTCCCTTTCTATCAAGGGATAATTGGTTTTATACCCTTAGTTGTGTCCCCCTCGTCAGGATTGCCCCTAGTTTCTGAAAACACGTGGTCTTGCCCGACCCACTTTGGCGTCTTGTGCTTTTGCCCTTTGACCATTTGACCGTCACTTTCAAAACTTCATAACTAATTCATACTAAATTAGAAAAATGCAAATAAGATACCAAAATGTTCGGAAAAACATCACATGTATGTCAATGTCACTTGCATTCATGACAAAAGTGTTAGTAAGTGCCCATCCAAGTTTTAGCTCTTATCATACCACCATGAACAGTAAAATCTAAAAAAGTTCAAAAAATTCAAGAAAAAGTAGGTGGCAAAGAATGGCAAATGTGTTAAGTGCTTGCCAAGTTTCACCAGGGAATGACATTCGTGGAAGTCGTGGCAAAAAAACCAATCTATTTTCGAATGTTGATTGTTTTTTTTTGCCACGACTTCCACGAATGTCATTCCCTGATGAAACTTGGCAAGCACTTAAAACATTTGTCATTCTTTGCCACCAACTTTATTTTTGAATTTTTTGAATTTTTTTAGATTTTACTATTCATGGTGGTATCATAAGAGCTAAAATTTGGATGGGCACTTACCAACACTTTTGTCATGAATGCAAGTGACATTGACATACAGGTGATGTTTTTCTGAAAATTTTGGTATCTTATTTGCATTTTTCTGATTTAGTATGAATTAGTTATGAAGTTTTCAAAGTGACGGTCAAACGGTCAAAGGGCAAAAGTACAAGACACCAAAGTGGGTCGGGCAAGACCACGTGTTTTAAGAAACTAGGGGCAATCCTGACGAGGGGGACACAACTAAGGGTATAAAACCAATTATCCCTTCTATCAATAATATGCAAATCAAATTCTTGTAGCAAGAGAACCCACCTAATGAGTCTAGGTTTAGCATCTTTCTTTTCCATAAGATATTTTATAGCAGCATGATCAGTGTGAACAGTCACTTTAGAATCAACCATGTAGGATCTAAATTTCTCACAAGCAAACACAACTGCTAAGAATTCTTTTTCAGTAGTAGCATAATTTCATTGGGCACTGTCTAGAGTTTTACTAGCATAATGGATAACATTTAGTTTCTTATCAACTCTTTGTCCTAGAACAGCACCAACAGCATAATCACTAGCATCGCACATAATTTCAAAAGGCAAGTTCCAGTCAGGTGGTTGAACAATAGGTGCAGAAATTAAGGCTTTCTTGAGTGTTTCGAAGGCTTCGAAACAATCATCATAAAACACAAAAGGAGTATCCTTTTGCAAAAGGTTCGTAAGAGGCCTAGAAATTTTAGAAAAGTCTTTGATAAATCTCCTATAGAAACCAGCATGACCTAAGAGACTACGAATACCTTTGATATCTTTAGGACATGGCATTTTCTCAATTGCATCAAACTTAGCTTTATCCACTTCAATACCTCTTTCAGAGATTTTATGGCCCAGAACAATACCTTCATTAACCATAAAGTGGCATTTCTCCCAATTCAAGACAAGATTTGTTTGCTCACATCTCTCCAAAACTCGATCAAGATTGCTTAAACAATCATAAAAGACTTCCCGTACACAGAAAAGTCATCCATGAAAACCTCAACAATCTTTTCACCAAAGTCAGAGAATATAGCAGTCATACATCTTTGAAAGGTAGCAGGTGCATTGCATAAACCAAAAGGCATACGTCTATAAGAATAAGTTCCAAAGGGACAAGTGAAAGTGGTCTTTTCTTGATCAGGTTGAGAAACAGGTATTTGTGAAAAACCAGAATATACATCAAGGAAACAAAAATGTGTGTGCTTTGACAATCTTTCTAGCATTTGATCAATAAAGGGCAGAGGGTAATGATCTTTTCTAGTTGCTTTGTTTAATTTTCTAAAATCAATTACCATTCTATAGCCTGTAATAATTCTTTGTGGAATAAGTTCATTCTTATCATTTGGAACAACAGTAATACCTCCCTTCTTAGGGACACAATGAACAGGACTTACCCATCTACTATCAGCTATAGGATAGATTATACCTACTTCCAGAAGTTTTAATATTTCCGTCCTTACCACTTCTTTCATCTTCGGATTTAACCGGCGTTGGTGATCAACAATGGGTTTAGCATCAGGTTCCATATTAATTTTGTGCTGACATAGAATGGGACTAATGCCCATAAGATCATCAAGAGTATATCCAATAGTAGCTTGGTGCTTCCTTAGAACTTTCAATAGTCTTTCTTCTTCATGTTTTGAAAGGTTAGCACTAATAATAACAGGATATATCTTTTTCTCATCAAGATAAGCATATTTCAAAGTGTATGGCAATTGTTTTAATTCAAACACAGGATCACCTTTAGGTGGAGGAGGACCTCCTAGAGTTTCAATAGGCAAATTGTGTTTAAGCAGGGGACGTTGTTCAAAGAAAATATCATCTATTTCATTTCTTTCATGCATATGTAAATCATTTTCATGGTCTAGCAGATATTGTTCTAAAGGATCAGTAGGAGGCACAGCAATAGAAGCAAGACCAATTATTTCATCCTTACTAGGCAATTCTTTTTTATGAGGTTTTCTACTAAACTTGGAAAAGTTAAACTCATGAGACTTATCACCAAAACTGACACCGACAGTTTGTTTCTTACAATCTATTCTAGCATTAACGGTGTTCAAGAAGGGTCTACCAAAGATAATGGGACAAAAATCATCTTGCGGGGAACCAAGAACAAGAAAATCAGTAGGATATTTTATTTTCCCACACAAGACTTCAACATCTCTAACAATCCTGATTGGTGATATGGTATCTCTATTAGCAAGCTTAATAGTAACATCTATGTCTTCTATCTCTGTGGGTGCTATGTCATTCATAATTTCTTGATATATGGTAAAGGGAATAGCACTCACGCTAGCACCTATGTCACATAAACCATGATAACAGTGATCTCCTATTTTAACTGAGACAACGGGCATACCAACAACGGGTCTATGATTATCTGTTTTATCAGGTTTGACAATTCTAGTAGCTTAATTACAGAAGTAGATAACATGCCCATCTATATTTTTTCTAGGAGATCTTTAACCATAGCAACACTAGGTTCTACTTTAATTTGTTCATCAGGTTTAGGTGTTCTAATATAACTCTTGTTGACCACAGTTGAAACTTTAGCATGTTCCTTTATCCTAATAGGGAAAGGTGGTTTCTCAATATAAGTAGTAGGAATAACTGGATCAACATTATAAACAATAGTTTCCTCTTTAGCTGGTACCGGTTCTTTAACTTCTTTTTTAATAGGTGGGTGATATTTAAACCACTTCTCCTCAGGGAGATCAACATGAGTAGCAAATGATTCACAGAAGGAGGCTACTATCTCAGAGTCAAGTCCATATTTAGTGCTAAACTTTTGAAAAGCATCGGTATCAATAAAAGATTTAACACAATCATACTTAAGCTTAATACCTAACTCTTTACCTTCGTCGAGTTCCCAATCTTCAGAGTTGCGTTTAATTCTTTCCAAAAGATCCCACCTGAATTCAATGGTCTTCTTCATAAAGGAACCAGTACAAGAAGTATCAAGCATGGATTGATCATCACGAGAAAGCCGAGCATAAAATTTCTGAATAATGATTTCTCTTGAGAGCTCATGATTGGGTCATGAATATAACATTGACTTAAGCCTCCCCCAAGCTAGAGCGATACTTTCTCCTTCACGAGGCCAAAAATTATATATGTAATTCCGATTACGATGAACTAGATGCATAGGATACATTTTTTGGTGAAACTCCAATTTCAATCGATTCCAATTCCAAGATCCAATATCATCGCATAGCCTATACCATGCCAATGACTTTCCCTTCAAAGATAAAGGGAAAACCTTCTTCTTAACTTCATCTCCGGGTAAACCTGCAAGCTTGAACAATCCACAAATTTCTTCCACATATATCAAGTGCATATCAGGATGCTCGGTTCCATCTCCTGCATAAGGATTAGCTAGCAGTTGTTCTATCATACCCGAAGGAATTTCATATTCAATATTTTCAGTAGGTGTAGTAGGTTGAGGGGTAATTAATTGTGGTTCCGGTTGAGGTGAAGATACCCCGAACAAACCCCTTAAAGGATGGTTTTCCATAGTAACAAGTGACAATAAATTTCAGCACATAGTAATAATTTTTCCTTACCAATTTGCACTTACCAAGAGCGCTTCACTCCCCGGCAACGGCGCCAGAAAATAGCCTTGATGACCCACAAGTATATGGGGTCAATTGTAGGCTTTTTGATAAGTAAGAGTGTCGAACCCAACGAGGAGCAGAAGGAAAAGACATGTGGTTTTCAACAAGGTAATGTCTACAAGTACTGAAATTGTAAGTGGCAGAGTAGTTTGATAGCAAGATAATTTATAATGAGCAAATAATGGTAGTAGTAATAAAAGTGCAGCAAGGTAGCCCAATCCTTTTGAGGCAAAGGACAGGCCAAAACAGTCTCTAATAATAAGCAAAGCGTTCTTGAGGGTACACGGGAATTTCATCTAGTCACTTTCATCATGTTGGTTCGATTTATGTTCGCTACTTTGATAATTTGATATGTGGGTGGACCGGTGCTTAGGTGATGTTCTTACTTGAACAAACCTCCTACTTATGATTAACCCCCTCACAAGCATCCGCAACTACGAGAAAAGTATTAAGAATAAATTCTAACCATAGCTTTAAACTTTTGGATCCAATCGGTCCCTTACGGAATAGCGCATAAACTAGGGTTTTAAGCTTCTGTCACTATCGCAACCCATCATCTAATAACTACTCCACAATGCATTCCCTTAGGCCCAAATATGGTGAAGTGTCATGTAGTCGACGTTCACATGACACCACTAAGGGAATCACAACATACACACTATCAAAATATCGAACACATATCAAGTTCACATTATTACTTGCAACATGATTTCTCCCGTGACCTCAAGAACAAAAGTAACTACTCACAAATGATACTCATGCTCAAGATCAGAGGGGTATTAAATAGCATATTGGATCTGAACATATAATCTTCCACCAAATAAACCATATAGTAATCAACTACAAGATGTAATCAACACTACTAGTCACCCACAAGTACCAATCTATAGTTCCGGTACAAAGATTGAACACAAGAGATGAACTAGGGTTTGAGAGGTGATGGTGCTGTTGAAGATGTTGATGGAGATTGCCCTCCCCAAGATGGGAGAGTTGTTGGTGATGATGATGACGATGATTTCCCCCTCTGGGAGGGAAGTTCCCCCAGCGGAATCGCTCCGCCGGAGGGCAAAAGTGCTCCTGCCCAAGTTCCACCTCGAGACGGCGGCGCTCTGTCCCAAAACTCCTCTCTTGATTTTTTTCCTAGGTCAAAATGACTTATATACCAGAAGATGGGCACCGGAGGTGGGCAGAGGGGAGCACAACCCACCAGGGCACGCCTGGGCTCCCTGTGGGTTGTGCCCACCTGGTGGGCCCCCTCTGGTACTTATTGGCTCCAATATTCCTCATTTATTCCATAAAAAATCTCTGTGAAGTTTCAGCTCATTTGGAGTTGTGCAGAATAGGTAGCCTGACATAGCTTTTTCAGGTCCAGATTTCCAGCTGCCGGAATTCTCCCTCTTTGTGTATACCTTGCATATTATGAGAGAAAAGGCATTAGAATTACTCCAAAAAGCATTATTATGCATAAAAACATCATAAATAACAGTAGGAAAACATGATGCAAAATCGACGTATCACTTATATCAAGAAATTATGAATGATATAGCACCTGCTGAAATAGAAGACATAGATGTTACTATTAAACTTGCTAATAGGGACACCATCACACCACTTGGGATTGTTAGAGATGTTGAAGTCTTGTGTGGGAAAATAAAATACCCTACTCATTTTCTTGTTCTTGGTTCCCCACAAGATGACTTTTGTCCCATTATCTTTGGTAGACCTTTCTTGAACACCGTCAATGCTAAAATAGATTGTGAGAAACAAACCGTCGGTGTTAGTTTTGGTAATGAGTCTCATGATTTTAATTTTTCCAAGTTTAGTAGAAAACATCATAAGGAAGAATTGTCTAGTAAGGATGAAATAATTGGTCTTGATTCTATTGCTGTGCCTCCTACCGATCCACTAGAACAATATTTGCTAGACCATGAAAATGAAATGCATCTGCATGAAAGAAATGAAATAGATAAGATTTTCTTTGAACAACGTCCTCTGTTTAAACACAATTTGTCTATTGAAACACTAGGAGGTCCTCCTCAACCTAAAGGTGATCCTGTGTTTGAATTAAAACAATTGCCAGACACTTTGAAATATGCTTATCTTGATGAGAAAAAGATTTATCCTGTTATTATTAGTGCTAACCTTTTAGAACATGAAGAAGAAAGATTATTGAAGGTTCTTCAGAAGCATCGAGCTGCCATTGGATATACTCTTGATGATTTAAAGGGCATTAGTCCCACTCTCTGTCAGCATAAAATTAATATGGAGCCTGATGCTAAACCCGTTGTTGATCACCAACGACGTTTAAATCCTAAAATGAAAGAAGTGGTAAGAACAGAAATACTGAAGCTTCTGGAAGCAGGTATAATTTATCCCATAGCTGATAGTAGATGGGTAAGTCCCGTTCATTGTGTCCCTAAAAAGGGAGGTATTACCGTTGTTCCTAATAATAAGAATGAACTTATTCCACAAAGAATTGTTACTGGCTACAGAATGGTAATTGATTTTAGAAAACTAAATAAAGCTACTAGAAAAGATCATTACCCTCTGCCTTTTATTGATCAAATGTTAGAAAGACTATCAAAGCACACACATTTTTGCTTTCTTGATGGATATTCTGGTTTTTCTCAAATACCTGTCTCACAACCTGATCAAGAGAAAACCACCTTTACTTGTCCTTTTGGAACTTATGCTTATAGATGTATGCCTTTTGGTTTATGCAATGCACCTGCTACTTTTCAAAGATGTATGATTGCTATATTCTCTGATTTTTGTGAAAATATTGTTGAGGTTTTCATGGATGATTTCTCCGTTTACGGAACTTCTTTTGATGATTGCTTGAGCAACCTTGATCGAGTTTTGCAGAGATGCGAGCAAATTAATCTCGTCTTGAATTGGGAGAAGTGTCACTTTATGGTTAATGAAGGTATTGTCTTGGGACATAAAATTTTTGAATGAGGTATTGTGGTGGATAAAGCTAAAGTTGATGCAATTGAGAAAATGCCATGCCCTAAAGATATCAAAGGTATCCGTAGTTTCCTCGGTCATGCTGGTTTCTATAGGAGGTTTATTAAAGACTTCTCTAAAATTTCTAGGCCTCTTACAAATCTTTTACAAAAGGATGTTCCATTTATTTTTTATGATGATTGTGTAGAAGCCTTTGAAACACTTAAGAAAGCCTTGATTTCTGCACCTATTGTTCAACCACCTGATTGGAACTTGCCTTTTGAAATTATGTGTGATGCTAGTGATTATGCTATTGGTGTTGTTCTAGGACAAAGAGTCGATAAGAAATTAAATGTTATTCATTATGCCAGTAAAACTCTGGACAGTGCTCAATGAAATTATGCTACTACTGAAAAAGAATTTTTAGCAGTTGTGTTTGCTTGTGATAAATTTAGATCTTACATTGTTGATTCTAAAGTGACCGTTCACACCGATCATGCTGCTATAAAATATCTTATGGAAAAGAAGGATGCTAAACCTAGACTTATTAGGTGTGTTCTTTTGCTACAAGAGTTTGATTTACATATCACTGATAGAAAGGGAGTTGAGAACCCCGTGGCTGATAACTTGTCTAGGTTAGAAAATATTCTTGATGACCCACAACCTATTAATGATAGTTTTCCTGATGAACAATTAGCTGCAATAAATGTTTCTCATAACACTCCTTGGTATGCTGACTATGCAATTATATTGTTGCTAAATCTATACCACCTAGCTTCACATACCAACAAAAGAAAAAATTCTTCTATGATTTAAGACATTACTTTTGGGATGACCCACATCTTTATAAAGAAGGAGTAGATGGTATTATTAGATGTTGTGTACCTGAGCATGAACAGGGACAAATCCTATGAAAATGTCACTCTGAGGCTTATGGAGGACATCATGTGGGAGATAGAACTGCTCACAAGGTATTGCAATCTGGTTTTTATTGGCCTACTCTCTTCAAGGATGCCCGTAAGTTTGTTTTATCTTGTGATGAATGTCAAAGAATTGGTAATATTGGTAAGCGTCAGGAAATGCCTATGAATTATTCTCTTGCTGTTGAACCATTTGATGTTTGGGGATTTGATTACATGGGACCTTTTCCTTCCTCTAATGGGTATACACATATTTTGGTTGTTGTTGATTATGTTACTAAGTGGGTAGAAGCTATTCCAACTAGTAGTGTTGATCACAACACCTCAATTAGAATGCTTAATGAAGTCATTTTCCCAAGGTTTGGAGTCCCTAGATATTTAATGACTGATGGTGGTTCACATTTTATTCATGGTGCTTTCCGTAAAATGCTTGCTAAATATGATGTTAACCACAGAATTGCATCACCTTATCATCCTCAGTCTAGTGGTCAAGTTGAACTTAGCAATAGAGAAATAAAATTAATATTACGAAAAACTGTCAATAGGTCTCGAAAGAATTCGTCTAAGAAGTTAGATGATGTACTTTGGGCTTATAGAACAGCATATAAAAATCCTATGGGTATGTCTCCATATAAAATGGTTTATGGAAAACATGTCATTTGCCACTTGAGTTAGAACATAAAGCATATTCAGCAATTAAAGAACTCAACTATGATTTCAAACTTGCCGGTGAAAAGTGGTTATTTGATATTAGCTCACTAGATGAATGGAGAACCCAAGCCTATGAAAATGCCAAGTTATTTAAAGAAAAAGTTAAAATATGGCATGACAAAAGAATCCAAAAGCGTGAGTTCAAAGTTGGAGAATATGTTCTTTTGTACAACTCTCATTTCAGATTCTTTGCAGGAAAACTCCTCTCCAAATGCTAAGGACCCTATGTTATCGAGGAGGTTTATCGATCCGGAGCCGTCAAGATAAATAATGCCGAAGGTACTAACCCGAAGGTTGTTAATGGGCAACGAATAAAACATTATATCTAAGGTACGCCCATTAATGTTGAAAGCAATATTATCCAAACTATGACACCGGAAGAACACATAAAGGAAACCTTCCGGAACACTCCAGAATAACTGAAAAAGGGGAGGTACGTGATATGGTAAGTAAACGGACTTCGAAAAATCCACAAAAATATTTTCTGTCCGTTTTGGAATATAACAAAAATTAGGAAAATAAGAAACAACCAGGAAGGCACCCCTGGTGGGCACAAGACACTAGGGCGCGCCTGGCTTGCCAGGCATGCCCAGGTGGGTTGTGCCCACCTCGGGTACCTTCCGGACTCCGTTTTTCTTTAGCTTGCTTGTTTTCCAAGATAAAAAATCTTTATATACCCCCCGAACCTATTGACCGCCGTATCGCGGAGAAATCTTCTATTTTCTTTTCCTTGCTATTTTCTGACAGATCCAATCCACCATGGACGCTTCAAGCTCCTCCAAGGACAAGTTCTTCAAGAACGTCATCAACCCATATTTGCAGGAGGTGATGCAGCACCCTCAGGCTATCCAGATGCATGAGGGGGTGCTGCACATCTGCGATGTGCAAGGCCCCAAGGGGACGGGATCCGTGGAGGCTAGGCTTGAAGCTATGGAGCAAGAAGTCTTCTGGTGCAAGGGGATGGTAGAACGTGGACTCAATGCCAATCACCTCATGATCGCGGACTACACTCGTGATTTCAAGGTGGATGGCAAGTCCATGAAGGACATCATCTTCACCTTCAACGAGCAAATCAACTTCCTCCAAAGCAAGATCTATGATCTCCAAAACCAAGTCTTCGAATATGAGGCGAGGTTTAAAGGTATGAGTTTGGCTGCCAGTTGCAGGACCCGTGAGACTCACTCCTCCTCTTATGATGGTGAGCCCTTGCCATGGAAACCCGAGGATAAGAGTGCCACTACTTCATCACCACCACCTCCTTCTTCATCACCAAAGGAAAATTGAGTATCGGGTATGGGCACTCCCCTTGGCTTGTGCCAAGCTTGGGGGAGGTGCCCCGGTATCGTATCACCTCCACTATCTATTGCCTTTACTTATCTTAGTTCGATCCATAGTTATCTTTTGCTTTAGATGAATAAAAGTTTAGTTTGATCCTTTCTTTTCGAGTGTTTGCTTAGTGATTTATCTTTGTAATCGTGTGCAAGATATATATAATAAAGTTCAGTTTGATTTTTGTTTTCTTTACTTTCATGTTCAATAAAAAGAAAGGAAATAAATGAAAAAGATCATATGCTAATTTTATGGTAAGTAATGACATCACATAAGGAAGAGTATAAGTAGAAAATTTTATTGGAGATTGACAAACATAGCATTGGTCAATGATGCAATTCATGAAAGAATTAATAAGGGAAGAGAAGATTCACATGCAAATATACTATCTTGGACATCTTTCGTGATTGTGAGCCCCCACCAAAATATTATATGCCAAAATTGTTGATGTTGGACAAGGAAGACAACGTAATGATTTATGTTTGTTCATATTCACATAGAAGTTATATTGTCATAGATCCTTTAACATGTGGTGCTTGGCCCCATCTTTGCTAGCCAAAAATTCTGCTCTAAGTAGAGATACTACTTGTGCATCCAAAAACCTTTAAACCCAAATCTTATTTTGAGAGTCCACCACACCTGCCTATGGATTGAGTAAGGTCCTTCAAGTAAGTTGTCATCATTGCAAAAAGGGCAATAAAAATTGCTTCTAAAAGTGTTGGATCATTTAGTGTAAGAGAAAATTGAGCGTTGTACGAACTTGCGATGGCAAAGAATAAAAGCGACAGACTGCATAATAAAGGTTGCTATCACAATGGGCAATATAACGTGATGTTCTTTTGCACTAAGAGATTGAGCATATAAACAAATAAGCGCATGGCAACCTCTGCTTCCCTCTGCGAAGGGCCTATCTTTTACTTTTATGTATTTACTTTTATGCAAGAGTCAAAGTTCTTCTCTCTATTCCTTTTTATTTTCTCTGTTGGCAAGCATCATGTGGTGAGGAAAGATCTAGGCACATATATCCAGTTGGATATGAGTAGCATGAGTTATTATTGTTGACATCACCCTTGAGGTGAGTATGTTGGGAAGCAAATCTATAAGCCCCTATCTTTCTATGTGTCCGGTTCTAACGTTTTGCTCATGTGTATGCGGTGAGTGTTAGCAATCATAGAAGACTATATGATGGTTGAGTATGTGGACTTGCCAAAAAGGCTCCGATACGTGACCCTTCTTGAAAAGATGATGAATTGTAGTTGCAAAGTTGACTGAAAACATAGTTTGTTGGTTTTCAATAGAGTTTATGCTTTATACTTCGATGTTGTGATGAATTGTTACTTGTTCATGAGAAGTTATATGATAAAAGTTCTATGATAAAGTTCTATGCTAAAGTTTGTTGCTGTTATAATAATATATATGATGCTTCTATGTCTGTATTTTGTTTTTATCGACACCTCTCTCTCTAAGCATGTGGACATGTTTTTCGAATTCGGTTTTCGCTTGAGGACAAGTGAGGTCTAAGCTTGGGGGAGTTGATACGTCCATTTTGCATCATGTTTTCCTTCTGTTATTTATGATGTTTTTATGCATAATAATGCTTTTTTGAGTAATTCTAATGCCTTTTCTCTCATAATATGCAAGGTTCACACAAAGAGGGAGAATTTCGGCAGCTGGAAATCTGGACCTGAAAAAGCTACGTTAGGCTACCTATTCTTCACAACTCCAAATGAGCTGAAACTTCACGCGGAATTTTTATGGAATATATAAGAATTATTGGAGCCAATAAGTACAAGAGGGGGCCCACCAGGTGGGCACAACCCACCTGGGCGCGCCAGGGAGCCCAGGCGCGCCCTGGTGGGTTGTGCCCTCCTCGGCCCACCTCTGGTGCCCCTCTTCTGGTATATAAGTCATTTTAACCTAGAAAAAATTAGGAGAGGACTTTCAGGATGAAGCGCCGCCATCTCGAGGCGGAACTTGGGCAGGAGCACTTTTGCCCTCCGGCGGAGCGATTCCGCCGGGGGAACTTCCCTCCCGGAGGGGGAAATCATCGTCATCATCATCACCAACAACTCTCCCATCTTGGGGAGGGAAATCTCCATCAACATCGTCAACAGCACCATCTCCTCTCAAATCCTAGTTCATCTCTTGTGTTCAATCTTTGTACCGGAACTATAGATTGGTACTTGTGGGTGACTAGTAGTGTTGATTACATCTTGTAGTTGATTACTATATGGTTTATTTGGTGGAAGATTATATGTTCAGATCCATTATGCTATTTAATACCCCTATGATCTTGAGCATGATTATCATTAGTGAGTAGTTACTTTTGTTCTTGAGGTCACGGGAGAAATCTTATTGCAAGTAATCATGTGAACTTGATATGTGTTCGATATTTTGATGATATGTATGTTCTGATTCCCTTAGTGGTGTCATGTGAACGTCGACTACATGGCACTTCACCTTATTAGGGCCTAAGGGAATGCATTGTGGATTATTTATTAGATGATGGGTTGCGAGAGTGACAGAAGCTTAAACCCTAGTTTATGCGCTATTCCGTAAGGGACTGATTTGGATCCAAAAGTTTAATGCTATGGTTAGATTTATTCTTAATACTTTTCTCGTAGTTGCGGATGCTTGCGAGGGGGTTAATCATAAGTAGGTGGTTTGTTCAAGTAAGAACAGCACCTAAGCACCGGTCCACCCACATATCAAATTATCAAAGTAGCGAACACAAATCAAACCAACATGATGAAAGTGACTAGATGAAATTCCCGTGTACCCTCAAGAACGTTTTGCTTATCATAAGAGATCGTTTTGGCATGTCCTTTGCTTCAAAAGGATTGGGCTACCTTGCTGCACTTTTGTTACCATTACCGTTACTTGCTCGTTACAAATTATCTTGCTACCAAACTACTCGTTACTTATAATTTCAGTGCTTGCAGACAATACCTTGCTGAAAACCGCTTGTCATTTCCTTCCGCTCCTCGTTGGGTTCGACACTCTTACTTATCGAAAGGACTACGATTGATCCCCTATACTTGTGGGTCATCAGTTAGTCCCAAAAAATGATATAAAATTGCTTGTAAATGCACATAAAACATCCAAGATTGATACTATAATAGCATGGAACTATCAAAAATTATAGATACGTTGGAGATGTATCAAGCATCCCCAAGCTTAATTCCTGCTCGTCCTCGAGTAGGTAAATGATAAAAACTGAATTTTTGATGTGGAATTCTACCTATCACATTCAACATATAATCTTTTCTTTTGTAGCATGAATATTTGGATTCGAGTGATTCAAAGCAATAGTCTATATTTTGACATGAAAATATAAATACTCAAGCATACTAACAAGCAACCGTGTCTTTGAAAATATCAACGCTAAAGAAAGTATTCCCTAGCCCGTCATGCTCAATCATTGATCTGTCGATAATCCCCAGGTGCAAGGAATCATCGTAGCAATTTCCAAAGGTGGAAGTGATAAGTATGGAGTGTCGAACCCACAAGGAGCTAAAGGTAAGATCAATATTCTCTCATGTCCTATCTGCCACTGATACGACTCTACGTACACTGAACGTTTGCTTCCATCTAGAAACGAGAAATAAAACTACATTGTGGGTATGAAGAGGATAGCTTTGCATGATATCGGAGAGCTAAAATATAAAAATAGGTGTTGTTATCATAAAGTTAGAATATATTGTAATATATTACAAATAGCGAGTGTGGAATAATGATGGAACGGTGTGCGGAATTGTCCTAGGCAATCGTTAACAAGATCGGTAATCATTATTGCAATTTTATATGAGGGAGATGCGCATAAGCTAACATACTTTCTCTACTTGGATCATATGCACTTATGATTGGAACTCTAGCAAGCATCCACAACTACTAAAGATCATTAAGGTAAAAACCAACCATAGCATTAAAGTATCAAGTCCTCTTTACTCCCATACGCAAACAACCCCCTTACTCGGGTTTAAGCTTCTGTCACTCTAGCAACCCATTATAAGCGAATCATGAACATATTGCAAACCCTACAGCGGGAATCCCTCAATTGTGCGCGGCACGGAGGGCACCATAGGACAGCACCAAAAAAACATACAACTCAAACCAATCTAGATCATTAATCAACCCAAAAGACAAAAGAAATCTACTCAAAACATCATAGGATGGCAACACATCATTGGATCATAATATGTGGCATAAAGCACCATGTTCAAGTAGGGGATTACAGCGGGGTGCGGGAGAGTGGACAGCTTAAAAGAGATGAAGAAGGTGATGTTGATGAAGACGATCACAAAGCGATGGTTCCCCCGGCGGCACTCCAGCGCCACCGAGAGAGAGAGAGGGGAAGAGAGTCTCCCCCTTGTGCTTCCTCTTCCATGGACTCCCCCCTAGATGGGGAGAGGTTCTCCCTCTGGTCCTTGGCCTCCATGGTGATGATGGCCCCCTCCGACTTCCTCCTCCATGGCCTCCGGTGATGATGGCCCCCTCCGGCAGGGTGCCGGAAAGGGCCTAGATTGCTTTTTTGTGGCTACAGAGGCTTGCGGCGGTGGAACTTTTGATCTGGGGTTCTTTTCGGAGGTTTGGGTATTTATAAGAATTTTTGGCGTTGGTCTCACGTCAAGGGGGTGCCCGAGGTGCCCACAAGCCCGGAGCACCCTCCCTGGGGGGTAGGGCGTGCCTAGAGGGCTTGTGGCCTCCTCGTCCACTTCCTGGCCCAGATCTTGTGCTTCGGGGGTCTCTTTTGGTCCATAAAAAATCACCATAAATTTTCAGCCCATTCTAAGAACTTTTGTTTCTGGACAAAAAATGACACCACGGTAGTTCTGCTGAAAACAGCGTCAGTCCGGGTTAGTTCTAATCAAATCATACCAAAACCATATAAAATTGTTGTAAACATGGCATGAATACTTCATAAATTATAGATACATTGGAGACATATCATCCGTTCATGAAACACACTCAATATTAGCTACATACAATGCGCAAGTATGACAATAGTGCTCTCCAGTTGGTGCTTATAAGAGAAGGTGAAGGCTAAAAAATAAAAATAAAAATTGCATAAAAGTAAATAGATAGGCACTTCGCAGAGGGAAGCAGAGATTTGCAGAGGTGCCAGAGCTCAAGGTTTAAAATAGAGATAAAAAATTATTTTGAGAGGCATGCTTTTCCTGTCAACGACACGACCGAGAGTTCCCAACATCTTCCATGCTAGACACATTATAGGTGGTTCCCAAATAGAAAATAAAGTTCATTTCCTTTCCACCATTCTTTCACAATCCATTGCTAGCCGTATCCATGGGTGCCCTCCATACCAACAACTTCCCAAGGAATTTAATATATTTTTTCATTTTAATTCATTTCGAGACTGGGCATTCCTATTAATTACCTACCACGTTCTCGTGCAATGACAAATGAAGAAACACTCATCATGAGAATAACCCACCTAACATGGAAGATATTGGCCGCCCCCTGCCGCCCCATGAGCAGTACAGGCACACAAAACGGAAAATTATTTTGAATTATTAGAGTTGGCTCATACAAATTTACTTGGAACGACATGTAAATACCGCATATATGTAGGTATGGTGGACTCATTTAGCATAACTTTTGGTTTTAGGAATTGGATGCACAAGCAGCATTCCCGCTTATTACAAATGAAGACTAGAAATTAGATTGAGAAGCGACCAACCAGAAAATGAAAACGGTCATAAACATGCATTGAACATAACTAACACTGAATAATGCACCATAAGTCGGATATAACTTCGTTGCGCAACTATGGACTTTACGTGCTTGCATAGGGAATCACAAACCTTAACACCAATATTTTTACTAAACCACAATTACTCCCTAGCATAACTCACATATTATCATCTTCATATCGCAAAACTATTGCAAGGAATCAAACTCATCATATTCAATGATCTTCATGAAAGTTTTTATTATATCCTTCTTGGATATCCATCAAATTAGGACCAAATTCATATCTTGTGCATATTACCATTACTATTATCAACTCTCAAAATGATATAAATGAAGCATGAGAGTGCAAATATTTCTTCAAAATTTAATCACCGCCGTGCTAAAAAAGATTTAAGTGAAGCACTAGAGCAACTGCCTAGCTCAAAAGATATAAGTGAAGCACATAGAGCAACTGCCTAGCTCAAAAGATATAAGTGAAACGGCAAACTATCTCTTTAAAGAACTTGACGGCTGATTGTGCTGTCACCTTCCTCACTGCTTCCACCTCCGGCCACTTTGTGAACTTGTCGATAGCAACGTACAAGTACTCAAAGCCCCCGGTAGCACGGGGGAAAGGGCCCAGTATGTCGAGCCCCCAGACCGAAAATGGCCAGGAGAGAGGGATCGTCTAAAGAGCTTGAGCTGGCTGATGCGATTTCTTTGAATGAAACTGGCACGCTTCACACTTGGTTACTAGTGCAGTTGCATCCTGGAGAGCGGTGGGCCAAAAGAAACCTTGCCGGAATGCTTTCCCGACAAGTGCTCTTGATGTAGGGTAACGCAGCAGAAAACAAAAAATTTCGCCCTACGCACCAGCCCAGGACCACTATGGAGACTGCATACAAGGTTTTGATCATTTCGTTACCGACTCGTAGCGCAGCGGAAGTAGAGTCGATGACGATCGTCGGTGCAGATCCCCGCAGCTAGGATATACAACCTCCCAACCGCGAGGATGTATACCCTCATCCGCCACCCGGACAGCCCTCCGGGAGGCGGTCGGACAATCCCCCGGATGGTGTCGCGGACAGCCCTTCGGGAGGACTCACAGAACTTGGACCGTCACTTGGACAGCCCTTCGGGAGGCACTCACGAACAGCCCCACGGGCACTAAGATCGAAACTACGACCTCTTTACAGAGTTGCACACATACGGTGTCATCTATCCGGCAGGGCTTCGCCGTCCAGAACTAGTTCCCACCGGAACCCAGACAGCCTTTCGGCTCTACGAAACTCTTTTCGTGGGAGGAAGAGAGAAGCCAGATAATTGCATGGCATGAGTATGAGAGCAAGGGGATGAAGGAGATGGCAGCCCCAACTCCTCCTTTTATAGGCCAAGGCAAGGGGTGGGGTGGGATGTTGAAATACCAAAATACCCAAGCTTCATGTCACACATGAAAGGGCATAATGGTAACACAAGGGGGGCACCAAGGGGACACCACCATGGCAGCCCTTGGGCCGGCCCACATCTTGTCCCCCCCCCCATGGGGGGGGCCCCCCAACAAGCCACCAACATGTCTCCATGAAACATGCATGCTCCCTAGACAAAAAGCCACCAAACATGCAACCCCCAATTCGTGGGATCTTGTCCCCTCGCGCTGAGACAAGATGTTTTCCGCGAAACTTTTTCTGAAAAATTCCAGAAGGTCCCAGAACATTTCTAGCACCCTCTAAAATTATTCTGGGCACGATCCGAAACATTTTCGGTGCGGTGGTTTTTATCAGCGGAAAGCATCAACAGCGGTTACGGCAGTTTCAGAACATTTCCGGTTTTTCTCTCTGAAAATTCCCAGAAGTTCCCAGACCAATTCTGGCATCCTCTGAAAATTTCCAGGCGGTGCCGAAACCCTTTTTGACCAAATAATATATTCCGAAACAACTTTTCGGTTTTACCGAAACTCTTTCGGTGTTCTCTCTCTCGGAACTCTTCCGTTGTCTCCGAAATATTTTCGGTGACTTTCTCTCAGACTCCCTGTCTAGCGTTCAACAGATAGATGACCCTTAAGCGTGTGACCCTATAGGTTCGGTGAAGTATAGACATGACCGGAACACTTTCCGATCAATGATCAGCATCGGAGCCGTGGACACCCATATTGACCCCTATACCCACACGAATGAATATTCGAGTGAACCTCCAGTTGCCGTGTGCTATTCCTGTTGCTTCGCGATATGTTACAAATACCCAAGGTGAGACATGTTGGCATTCCCGTGGATCAACAAATTGTCCACTATGCTAGTTACCTCGTTACCGGTATTGTTCTCTTTTCTCGTTACCGTGTTGCGGCATCCCCGTGATCAAATGACAAAGTGTCTGGCCAGACGATGATGGATACCGAAACACCGAGAGGGCCCAGAGATATCTCTCCATCGTCGGAGGAGCAAATCCCAATCTTGAGCTATCAAGTTACTTGACATACTTTCCCATGAACCCGTAAGCCGCCGTAATAGCCATCCAGTTACGGATGACGTTTAACAAACCCCAAAGTTCATGAATCAAGCACGAAGAAACTCGATACTCTCATGGTCTGAGGAATCATGCAAACATTAACCATCTCTGTGTTATTAACCATTAACTTGTGACGAATGAATCTCATAGCATAACATCAATCGGGTCGATTCAACACAAATGTTCTTCTAACATTGTGCCCTCAAAGTTGCTGGCATAGACATGCCCATGATCAGGAAAACAGGACCATCATGCAACACTTGAGCTAGTCTTAGAGGCTAGACTAGGAATACATTTTACCGTTTATTATTCCACACGTGCATATGAGTCTTCCTCCGAGCCTCGTGGTTATTGTAGACTCGAGAACCATAGCAGTTATAGCATGGAACATAAACCTAATTATGAGCATGGAGATAAATAATAACATTTATTATTGCCTCTAGGGCATATCTCCTACAGACTCCCACTTGCACTAGAGTCAATAATCTAGTTAATGCTAATGCACTTCACACCTGTGGCATACCGGTGTAAATATGCTTCACTTGTGGTATAGCCTGATGTCCAACGGATCTAACGATTTCAGCTTTGTGTGTATCTTTTCATATCCTCGCGTTTTCACGCTTTCATAAAATTCATATTTTGTGTGGACTTGGTTTTGTATGTATGTGAATCACAGGTCGAACCTGGATTCCTCAGACTGAGTTATGGAGCAACTACCTGCAGTAGTGTCCCATTGACAAAAGCCATCTTGGAACCATACTAAGTTCATGAATGAACTATATGATTCAACATCTTCTTTGTCGCTTTTAAAAGCGGCAACATACTTCGCCTCTGTTATAGAATTCGCCACAGTAACTTGTTTGGAACAATTTCCAACTACCGTGCCACCATATTGTGTGTTACACAAAAACCCTCAATTTAAATCGAAAATCGCTTGGAGCATGGATGAAGACTGTATCGATGTAACCTTTTACAACGAACTCTTCATGATCTCCGCTTGCGAGAAAACATGTCATCAGTGCTACTATAGTACTCAATGACCTTTTTTCACTGTTGTCCCATGATCAGTACTTTTGATCACTTTGGTATCTATACTCGCAACAACTTTGGGAGTATTGGACATATCTGGTTGTTTCACATACCATGGAATACATGATTAATCCAAACACAAAGGTGTGTGGAATCTCCATCATGTATTTTGCTCATCAGTGTTTAGGGACAACGAGTCTTGCAAAAACTCTTTCCACGTGACTTCGGCAAGAATCACTCCTTGGCGTTTTAAATGCTAAAAAGTTTTAGCATCTAGTCAATATGTATCTTTGCTTAGCCCCATCAGGTAAATCTATCTCCATAGATCATCATGCCTAATATCGAGGCTATTTAGCCTAAGTACTTCATCGAAAAATTATTTTCAAATGAAGTCCTAATTCATGTCAAGAAATTTATTTCCAATTAACAATGTGTCAAGCACACAACGTTTTTAGAAATATTATTATGCTCCCACTTACTTTCTTGAATCACAAGCATCTTCATTACCCATTGATGAAGTCAAAAACCCTTTTGACCATTTCATCAAATCACGAAGATTCCAACTCCACTTTGCTCTCTTCTGTCCATTGCTGGAACTCTGAAGTTTGCATACTTACTAGCATCCTCTGGACTGACAAAATACCTTGGACTGTAACACATGCAAGTCCTTGGTTTTATTTCCATCATATGGAAATCCTATTGTCATCCATGTTTCATATCTCATGACTGAAATATGTATTAATTGCTAGTTCAACCCAAACCGACTTTAAGCATCGCTACGGTGAAACAACCGCATCGTAGTCAACTCCTTGAACTTGTTATTGCAACAAGTCGAGCTTTATGGATAAAACATTTTTATCCGTATCAGTTTTAAGTTCCATAAAATTCGTTAGACTCTAAGTCTTCCGAAAGGTGTATCAAGATTTTAATCTTGAAACATTTATATCGAAACTATCTCGGATTGTATTGGCATTTAGCCAATTCCGGAGTCAGGGCCCATCAACGCTTCCTTGTGTATCGTAGGTATACTGTTGTCTAACAACAATATCTCGTCTGCGCACCTGAGAGGTTTGCACGAGCCTTGCCTACGTGGTTCAGCTGCAAGTTCGACCGAAGTCCATACATTTTATTGTAGAGACTTCCATATCAGTCGCAGTAGGAAACCTGGAATTACTTCCAAGGTCTCTTTCCTTTGATCTGATGACGAAGATACTGTTTATCTTGTCGAGTTGCACTATTCTCCCACTCACCTTTTTGAAAGAACCATTTTCTTCAAAAAGCATACCGTTCTTTGTGGCAAACCTATTTGCCTCGGTATAGTGAGGGAGGAATACCCAATGACTTGGGATAACCTACAAAGTAGCACTTGTCTGATTTGGAATATGTTTGTAACCTTTTACACAAGCCCCATATTCCAAATGTTAAGAAAAGATATAACATGGTTGGGCGTACCATACCATGGTGTCATTTCAACAGACCCGATGGAGCTCTTTTCAGTGTAAAAGCCGCAGTCTCTAAAGCATCACTCTTTAAAAGGGATAATGGCAAATTTATTTATGTCATCTTTGATCTTACCATGTCATAAATGGTTCAATTACACCTTCACAGACTTTCCACTTGCAGTGGTGTTCCGGGAGGTGCAAGTTATGAAAACCCCTTTCACAACTCATCAGACATTCGCTAAACTTGTAACTCAAATATTCTTTTCTGCAATCGAATTGTAGAAACATAATCTTCTTGTTACAATAACTTCTACTTCATATTTGAAAACCTTTTGAATGAATTCAAAAGATCCAGACTTACGTCTCATCAAGTAAATATCCACATATCTACTTGAGTCATTTCTGAAGATAGATAAATCCACTACTTTCAACAATATTTATTGAACTACATACATCAAAATGTATGATCACCAATAAGTTCTTTGCTCGTTCTTTATGGCCTGTGAACGGTATTTCAGTCACTTCTCTTTTCGGAGGAAAGTTGCAAGTGTCAGATGATTCAAAATCAAATGACTTCAAAATCCATCATAATGGAATTTATCCATGCGGGTTTCTCCAATGTGACCAAATGCAGTGCCACACTTGTGTGGTATTCTTTTAGTCTTTATGATATTTAGCGTCAGTGTTATGGATGTATCATATTACCATCAATATTCATAACATACGTCCCATCGAGGATGGAAGCATGGCCCTTCATGTTATTCATAATACTGAACAACAATTGTTCTTTTTATGAACAACCTTTTTGCAACAACATTGTGCAAGGGGCTAGAGTGTAAAACTCTAAAATGAATTATGAATGTAAATCCAGAGGTAATATATTATTATCAATATTCATAACATACATCTCATTCATAATGAAAGTATAGCCCTTATGTTATTCATAACACCGAACATCAAAAGTTCTCTTATGAACAACCTTCTTGCAAGATACCTTATGCAAAGGGCTAGAGTGTGAAACTCTAAAATGAATTATGAAAGTAAATACATAGGTAATACACCGATGGAAGGTATAGTAACATTTACTATGTCCCATGTGTGTATCTCAACCTCATTCCTAGCTAGTCTTTCAGGCCATAGTAGTTCTTACATCGAGTTGCAACAGAATGCAATCGAGCGGGTATCTTTGTGATTGTCTCACAATACCCAAGAATTAGTGATTAGCATGTTTAACCATAATTCCCAAGAACTATATCTTTGACCAGCCTTCTATACATTAAAAACTTTGTATGACATTCATACATGAGCTGGATATTCCAGTTTTCATTCTTATTGCCTTTATACTTCTAACAGTTTTAACTTTTAGTATTTCTCCTACTCTCAGAAGAAGCACCCAACTTAAGAGTGGCGTTAGCCTCGGACTTCCTAGGCGTGAAAGTTTCACTAACACCCTTCGGACACTTCCTTTCTCTTAAGTTGTTGTTTTATTCACCTTTTATCATATGATAGGCGTTCTTCTGGATCCCTCTCTTATCAGTCTAATGCATAGTAAACTTCTTTTACTAATAGTTTGCAAACAAACATTGCTTTGGATATCTCATATCTTTTAGCCTTTGTCTGTCTCTGAAAATGATTTTCAGATTCCATGAATATCACATAACTATCCAAACTTTCGAAGTTCGGGTCTCATGGAAACAAACATATTGCACTTGACTGAAACGGAATTCTAGCTTTTGGATCAAAGGACGAGAGTCACATGATCCATAGCATAAGCGAGAGAATACCAAAGTGTGCGATAGGACAAAGTCCTTCTTGGCACTCTTGAGGATAATCCTCACATTACGTTACCAACCGTAAAGTTTTAACCAGATATTTAACAGCTATTCAATTTTAATAGGGAAGGTGGAAACGCGAGCCATTATTCTACAACTATTTTGCAAATCACACTTAGACAGAGTTCATAATTAATTGCACTGAGAATTAAACAAGTTAATTCAACAGTGCGCTCCCACTCAAATCAATATCTCTCATAATTGATTTGTGAGTGATACAAGACCCACACTTCGATTCAACGCCATTGATGTGGACATCACTGATGACGAGAATTTCAATTGGTAGGCAAACTTGCCGATCACATCTCCATGTGACTCTTGTTCATCTTTCGATGGGTGTGTTCCGAGCTCAGGACGATCCTTCCTGAACGTCAAAGACAACCAAGTGATCTTGCTGCGAGGTCTGACCTCACCCGCCTCATTCCTCTCGATTCGTTCGTACCCATGTGGACATGGCGCACCCCGAAAAGATACGAATTACAGACGGTGCTACACTTGGGTGAACACTAACTACTTTGATATTTTGAAGTGAGAGATCACCCTAATAAAAAGCGACTACTGCGCAATCAAGAAGGGTGCATCATAAGGGATAAACATCTCAGGCAATTCATAATAGCATGATATGGTATAGCCCTTTCTGACGGAGAAGTCTTGTATTTCTTCGTCTTCGGCATTTGCGTCGGTGTTCACCTTCGCGAAGATTGCCACCACCTTGTCGATGCACCAGATAATATTGCTATCTCTATAGCTAATAAAATAATGCATTACACAAGATTGACACGCAGGTCATTTAAAGTGCAATCATATGGCTCCAGCCATCATGCCAAATCATGACACGCATGTCATGTTAATCAATTTACATCATATAGACATCTCATACGTAATCTCCGGCGAACGACGAGCAGCTGCAGCGCGGGTGAGGGGGGGTGAGGTCGCGGCGGACGCGGGGAAGCGCGGCGTGGCGCGGATGTGCGGCAAGGCACATGGGGGATGGACGGGCGAGCGCGAGCAGCGAGCAGCAGCAGCACGGGTCGGCGCGCGGCTGGATGTGGCAGAGCAGAGGCAACGCGGCGCCAGGACGGGGTTCGGCGAGTGGCGGTGCAGCTGCGGGGAGCGGGGCGCGTTCGAGCTGCAGAGGAGAGGAGTGAAGGAGAGGGGCTCACGGCCGCGTAGAGGAACGGGGGGGGCGGCGAGGCTTGATGGCGTCCGGTGAGGAGGGAGGCGAGGAAGCGACGGCGGCGAGGTCCTCGGGCGGCGGCGAGGTCCTCGGGCGGCGGCGTGGTGTCGAGGGCGTCGGGGTGGCTCCGGGCGACGCGAGTCGTCCGGGTCACGCGTCGGGGAGGAGACGAGGAGGCGCGACGGGCGAGGCGAGGAGAAGGCGGCACGAGCGTGGCGGCGCCCGGCGTCAGGGCCGCGGGCCGGTCGGGGGCGGCGGGTCGATCGGCGGCCTCTGCCCCGATCCGATCCAGGGGAGGGGGGTCGAGTGGAGGAGGCGTTAGGAGAGCGCGACAGGCAGGCAGAGCGGCGCGGGAGGCGGTCGGGGACGGCCGGCCGGCGACGGTCGACGGGGGGGTCGATCCCGATCCAGAATTTCTGGATCGGGGGGGGGGGGGAATGAGCGAGGGGGGTGGGGTAGCGGCTAGGGTTTCGGGTGGGTGGTGGGAGATTATGGGGAGGGGAGTGGGCGCCGGCTGGGCTGGCCTGGCTGGCCCGTGGCAGCTGGGCCAGGCCCAGCGAGGGGGGGGGGGCCTTTATTTTCTTTTGTTCTTTTTCTTCGTTTTTCTTTTTATTTTTAGTCAAAAGACTTTTGTAAATATGAGACTTGCTCCATTATTTACAGTGTATTATTTGTCACTGCTAGAAATTTGGTTTGGGGTCCATATCTTTTTGTTTGGATTTTATTTAATTGAAAAAGGATTGATAGTGCTATGTTGCTGTTGTTTCCTTGTTGCTCGAGTCCTATTACATTCCAACTAATGTTGCAATCATTTTTAAATGCTATGGAATATTTGCAACATGAGGCCCATTTTAGTTTCCCAGTTTGAACAACTTTATTTTCCACTTTCATTTAAATTTGGATTTTGAGTTTAGAAGCTGAAATGCATTATGATGCAAATGATGATCATGACTGTTAATCATGCTGACGTGGCATAATCAAGATGGGATTTCTGTAGTTAAACACCGGGGTGGTTACAAACTCCTCTACTAACAAGAATTCTCGTCCCGAAAATTAAGAAGTAGAAGGAAAAAGTTCGGGGTATTCCCTGCGAAGATGATCCTCGCGTTCCCAAGGGCTTCATTTTCAGTATGATTTTGACCACTGCACTTGAGGAACTTGGTAACCTTCTGACGGGTTCGACTTTCAGCTTCATCGAGAATGCGATCGGATGCTCCTTATAAGATAGATCATCTTGCAATTCAAGCATCTCATGATCCACAGCGGTGCGGAGATTCCTTGAAGAGCATTTACGAAGTTGCGACACATGGAAGAGTCGTGGATATGAAGAATTGCGGCGGCAATTCCAATTTATACGCCACTTGACCACGTCTTGCAACAATGCGGAAGGACCAATGTAGCGTGAGCTAGCTTGCCCTTGATTCCAAACGTGTGAGGCCCTTCATAGGAGTGACACGAAGATAAGCCTGATCACCAGGTTGTAAGTCAAACCCCTTGTTTTCGATCATAGTTGCTCTTCTGGCGGTCCTGAGCCGCCTTGAGATTTTTCCCGGACAATTCGGTTACTTGTTCTTCGGCGTGTTGAATAATATCTGGACCCACGAGCGGTCGTTCCCCAGTTTCTGACCAATTCAGAGGGGTTCGACACTTACGTCCAAGAGATACTTCAAAGGGGGCCATTTTCAAGCTGGCTTGATAGCTGTTGTTATAGGAGACTCGGCAATATGGAAGAGATTCTTCCCACTTCTTGCCGAAAGAAACAACACAAGCTCGTAGCATGTCTTCAAGCACTTGATTAACTCGTTCAACTTGGCCTTGGGATTGAGGATGATAAGCGAACTCCAGTAATAATGAGTTCCCATGCCTTTTGGAAACTTTCCCAGAAATGACCAGTGAATATGCTGCCACGGTCTGAACTGATCTCTTTTCGGAATCCGTGGAGTGAAACAATTCTGGAGATATAAACTCTGCTAACTGAACTAGCAGTGATCGTCTCCTCCTGACAGGCAGAAAGTGTGCAACTTTTGAGAGTTGGTCGACGACGACAAAAGCATCGTGACCCTTTTGTCCTTGGAAGTTCCTTTAACGAAATCCATCTGAACCTTTTCATCCCATTTCCATAAAGGATAGGAAGTGGTTGCAGAATTCCAGCAGGCTCTGATGTTCTCTTTAAACGCGACACCACACCATCACATTCAGCAACAAATCGAGCAATGTCGCTGCTCATTCTAGACCACCAGTACCTTTGACGGAGATCACGATACATCTTGGTGCTACCCGTAGAATAGACAGCGGGGTATCACATCTTGCCTCCTTCATGACTTTGTCAGTCATAACCTCGAAGCGAGGTACGACAATGCGTCTCTCTCTGAAATACAAGGTTCCATCTTCAGACAGCGAGAAATCCCTGTACTTTACAAGGTGGAAGGTCTTTCTTCATCAAATCAATTTTCAGCTTCTTTAGCTTGCGCTTCTTAACAGCTTCTTCAAGTCTGGTTCACACCAAGGTTTTTTAAGTATCCTTGAGAACTATCTCGTATATTAGCTTTCGAGCTCTTCATACAGAATGGGGTTGCTGTAGCTGAACCTCAGTTCGCAGCAATAGGATTTGCGGCTCAATGCATCGCCATTACATTGCTTTGCCAGGGTATAAAAATACCCAAATCATAGTCTGCAATGGTCTCCATCCATCTTGTGCTGCGAGATTCAGAGATGGCTGATGAACAGTACTTCAGACTTTTATGATCCGTGTATATCTGCGCAACGATTACCGAGAAGGGTAGTCGCCATAACTGCAATGCATAGATCACAGCAGCTAGTTCTAGATCATGTACCGGATAATTCTCTTCATGTGGGCGCAACTGACGAGAGCCATAAGCAATCACTTTACGCTCTTGCATTGGACACAGCCTAATCCTTCACGGATGCATCACATATATCACAAAGTCTTTGCGGGTATCTGAGGAGATAGTACTGGGGCATTGTAACGGATTGACATCTGCCCAGTGATAAAGAATGTACTCTGGATGTATCCCTGCTCGAACAGCTGGTAAGCTGCTTCGCAGGTGTGTGGTGAAACAAACATCCATCTGAAACAGGAAACTCCATATTGTCAAAAGACAAGGAGAAGTATAAACCATCTCGGAGAGAAAGGGTTAAACAAACAATGGAAAGGAAAATGATTATCAGACTAATCAGATCAATGTCAGGGAAATCGCACATATTCCAGCTCGCCGGTGGACGAGAATTACGAGATCCTAGTGTCGGCGTTAGTAAACTTAGTTAACCCGAAAGGAAGACGAGGTCAGAGTCCCAGAGTAAGAGATGAATAAAGATCCTAATACCTCCCAATTGGCGACGTGGGCCCGTAAGCCACACACGCCAAGTTAGTAAAAATATTTTTCCGGTTTCTAGACTCAACTTCGCCAAGGGTTTAAAGGGGGTTCCTCTACAGCAGTCGGCTCTGATGACCAATTGGACGCCCCCGCCCGATCGTGCACTAATCATACCGCAATGCACACGATCAGCCTAAGGACTCACGGGAAGATATCACACACACAACTCTAAAACATAAATAAAGTCATACAAGCTTTATATTAAAACAAGCCAGGGCCTCGAGGGCTCGAATACATAAGCTTGCGAACAAGCGTCAGCGGAACATCAGATATCTGAGTACAATATGAATAGAAAACAGAAGGCCTTAGGAAGCGGGGCAAAATAAAACACTACGATCGAAAGGCGAAGGCCTCCTCCCTGGACCCTCCGATCCTACTCCTGGTCGTCAGTCAACTCGTAGTAGTATCCATCCTCTGGTAGTAGTAGTAACATCGTCGGGGCATCTGTCTCAGGGGCTCCGTCCTCTGGTCACGTCAAACTGACATGGGAGAAAAAGGAAACACGCAACCGTGAGTACTCTGAAGTACTCACAAGCAAGGATCACACTACATATGGCAACATTTTCAAGGGGAGGTCGTATGGTGGACTGGGCTTCAGAAAATGCCAGAATAGAGAGAAGGCCTAGTCCTATCGAGACTAGCATCTTCAAGCGGTCTTGCGACAGTAGAAGAGAGTAGAACAATACCATATAATGTAGCAGTAATAATATCACCTCACCCGAGATCCTTTCTCGACTGCCCTGGCGAGAAAGGCAATCCCAGACATACCGTCTTCAAACCCCTGTCCTGAGATCCCTCTCGACTCCCTGCGAGAAGGCATCCCAAGCCATACATACAGGTCTCATCATCACGGTATCCGTGTCTAAATTGTATCAATCAGGATACAACTCCGAGTGTTCCTTTACCGTAGACCGGCTATCGATAGAAGTTTTCTTCCCTGCATGGGTGCACCAACTTACCACACCACGCTCGATTAACTCCGGCCGACACCACTTTCCAGGGATGCCCGGCCTCGGCCCAACACACATCCAAACCCACCTACAACTCGCAGAGAGGTCCCCCCCGCCGTCTACACAACCTAAGCGCAAGGGGGTCTTGGCCTCGCCCCTCGCCTCCCGGTTCGTGTGCAGTGCCGGGCGAACCAAGGATCCTCCCACCTCAGGATGGGCCAGGCCCAGCCCGGCCGCAGTGCTCAACTGGACGTCTGACAATAGTTTTCGGCTGATGGCATACGATGCAGAACGCCCATGACTATGCCCAGTGATGTTGTGCTATCTGCCGAGGTCTGCTCGGATCAAATATCCAAATAGTAGGACTAGATGGCTTGCGGTAACGAGCAGAGACTCACGAAAGATGTGACCCCGTCGCCCCGTCTCGAGGACTTGCGGCAAGGGTTAAGAATGCCCGGCCGCGCCTCGTATTCACCACTCGGGCACCGCACTGGCAACCCGCCTCCACATCACACGCGGGTACCCCTCAGGGTCGACCCGCCTTTCCAAGTAACATTGTAAAGTCCAAGTATCCGTGTGTCCATAACATCAGGGAATCCGAGGTATCACCCTCATTGAATTCCCACTCGATGTATCCGTCAAGGTGAACTAGGAGGAATCACCCTCACTGGGTCCACACTTGAGGTGTTTGTACGACAGCGTCGTTATCGGAAGCGGTGAAGGAGGAATCACCCTCGATGACCACGACCGAATAACTACTCTACAGAGTTAACATCAGAAGTGCTACATGAGGTTTCACCCTCGACACTCGATAGTAACGCTGCAGTGTCGTTACAACTAAGGGGGGGGGTGATGTGCGGTGTTGGGGCCTGGTCTTCAATCCCGTTGATCGGGTCTTCTGACGATCCAGCGCGGCAGTCGGGATAAGTGGGGTCACTGATAGGTCTCTACCCAGCCTAGACTAAATAGTTTAGGATATGCAGGTAATTATCAACAGCAGGTTACAATGAACAGGCTATGCATCAGAATAGGTAAAGCAGCAGCAGCAGCAATTCTAATGCAAGCATGGGAATATAGAATGGGCGAATATCGGGATGATCAAAGGAGGGGCTTGCCTGGTTGCTCGGCGGCAAGGGCAAGGTCGTCTATGGTGTCTTCGGGATCCGGAGCTGCGTCGGTCTCGGGGACGACGTCGGGGTCGGGGGCTATCGAGAGAGAAGAGGGGGAGGAAACAGTATAAATATATAGCAAACATGAGCATGACAAATACGATACACGGTGCTAGGGGTAGTCTAACGCAGCATCACACGTAACAGACGGAGCGGGAGAATATCTGACGATATTTCCCGGGTCTTTGGAATTATCGGACAGAGGATAAGAGGGGAACGGTTGCAAGTTCGGATAGTTAGGGACGCGTGACGGGCGAACGGACCGCGTTTTCAGATTCGTCTCGTCGTTCTGAGCAACTTTCATGTACAAAGTATTTTCATCTGAGCTACGGATTATTTTATATGATTTTCTAAAGTTTTTATTAATTTCTGGAATTTAATTAATTATTTAAATTAACATTATCCGAAACAGTGTCTTGCTGACGTCAGCATGACGTCAGGACCAGTGGGTCCCACCTGTCATAGGCTGTTAGGTTAATTAGTGATTAACTAATTAATTTACTGTTTAATTAACACTAACTACTTAATTAGATTAACCTAATCAGGATTAATTAACTTAATTAATTAACTAATTAATTAATTAATTATTTTTATTAATTATAATTTTTAATTTTTCGAAAAAAAAACGTTTCGGGGTGGGGCCCTAGGGTCAGTGGCCCAGGGGCGGACATGTCCGCGGCGCGGCTGCGTGGGGCCGGACAAGTCCGGGCCACCACGGGCACGGGCGCACGGGCGCTCGCCTAGGGGGGCGCGGCGCGGGCGACGGCGCGGTGGCCGGAGCGGGTGGAGGCGCGGGAAGGCGCCGGCGAACGACGAGCAGCTGCAGCGCGGGTGAGGGGGGGTGAGGTCGCGGCGGACGAGGGGAAGCGCGGCGTGGCGCGGATGTGCGGCAAGGCACATGGGGGATGGACGGGCGAGCGCGAGCAGCGAGCAGCAGCAGCACGGGTCGGCGCGCGGCTGGATGTGGCAGAGCAGAGGCAACGCGGCGCCAGGACGGGGTTCGGCGAGTGGCGGTGCAGCTGCGGGGAGCGGGGCGCGTTCGAGCTGCAGAGGAGAGGAGTGAAGGAGAGGGGCTCACGGCCGCGTAGAGGAACGGGGGGGGCGGCGAGGCTTGATGGCGTCCGGTGAGGAGGGAGGCGAGGAAGCGACGGCGGCGAGGTCCTCGGGCGGCGGCGAGGTCCTCGGGCGGCGGCGTGGTGTCGAGGGCGTCGGGGTGGCTCCGGGCGACGCGAGTCGTCCGGGTCACGCGTCGGGGAGGAGACGAGGAGGCGCGACGGGCGAGGCGAGGAGAAGGCGGCGACGGAGCGGGGCGGCGCCGGCGTCAGGGCCGCG